>CM052883.1:84929012-84955418 GCA_028534135.1 Potos flavus | reverse complement strand
ATCAGGACTCATTACAAAGGCCTCTCATTATTTTTAATGAGCAATTCCATTATTTCTGACTCTGCTGAGAGCAGGACATAATTCTGTTAAGGAGAGAATCTTGTTAAAATTTGGTGGCCAGAAACATAGGACTTCCAGTCAAATTCTGCAGTCTCGATTACTAAGTTTAAAGACATAATATTATGTTTATGTGGACTTCACAAGGTATGTTGATATAGGGAGCATACTTCCTTTGAAGGAATAATTAGATATATTATGATTCAGTGTTATTTGTATGTCTTTGAAATTCTAAAAATTGAGTAATTTTTAGCAAACATTCTCAGTAGTAAAATTAATTGAACTAGTTGAAAATTAATCATTTGATAACTCTAAGATTTGGTCTGGAGTCTTAGAAATCCTCATTTTCTTCCTGACTTTTGGGATCTATCTGTTGTTAAAATTTAGATAGGTAATGAGTTTGTCTAAAAATTTACGGAAGAAGATCTGTAAAAGGAAAGAAAGAAAGGGGGCCATATATTTTTAGAGCAGGGGAAAGAGTGATTTACAGAAGAAAAGAAAGATAAAAGAGAGAAGTGAAAGGAAAAGTAATGTTCACATAAATTGCTTACCATGGATACCATGAAAGTGAACCATCTTATAGTAAATACCTGCAATCTATTGTTCCCATAGCCTACAATGGGAGAAAGGAACCCAAATGTAATGAACATCTGTTATGAGGTGTTGTGCTTGGTAATAGGGATATGTAGCAAGTAAGAACATTTTTGTTTAAAACTGTAGAGTGTGTTTTTGTGTGGTTGTGTGTGTTGTGGAAGACTGTATGGAGAAGAATGGTTGGAATGAGTCGATGAGAATACAGACGATTATAATAGAAGAAAGGCAAACAAAATATCTTGGGGTAGCTTAATTCCACTCGTACTTTGAGAACAGAATGATACCCTCCAAAGGTAAATGTGTTAAAGACTTAAGAACAAAGAGTCATTCAGCATAAGCGGTCAGACCAAGTTAAGAGAAAACAAAAACTAAAGCAAACCAACCAACAACCAACCAACCAAACAAACCCCCCAAAAAAACCCAAAACAAGAACAAACAAAAAGACCCCACAAAGATCAAATCAGGTATATAAGCATCGTTTTTGCCTCAAACTCTTTGTGGCAAAGCTTGGGAAACAGGACTCTACTTATGGGAAAATTGTAAACCTGAACCTGTCAGGGGTCTGAAGAGCCCACAGAGCTGGTACCAGACCTCCAAACCTGGAAGATTAATGTGTAGTCTCAATTTCCTGGTAATTCTTCATAGGCCCAGACTTACACCTGTTAAGAGCCGAAGATATATTTTAAAAATTTATCAGAAAATTTCTAATATATGCAGTTCTGTTTCAATTTCCATGCTCGTTTTTTCTGTCCCTATGGTCATTATTTTTTATAAAGAATTTTTGTCGGCTTTAAATTTTGTCAAGAAATAAGCATTTCCCCCAGATATGTTTTAAGTGGAAGCTTTTCAATGCACCTTTTCTTAACTAGTCATAATTTAATTTGATAACTTGTGGTATTGTCATATTAGTTATTGCTATTATTGGAGTTTTATACACTTAGTCAAATAAATCAGCTTGTCAGATCTATATACACATTATTTTCAGTGTTTTTTTCTATTCCCTATAATTTAAAATCATAAACTAAAAATAATTTTGTTCTTTATACATAGTTTAAGAAAAACCCATTGTGAGAAGGCAAGGTATAATTATTACTCAACATATTATTTTTGCCAAATAACATGTTACTAAATTTGATAAAATTTCTTTGTGCATGATATGTGAAACCAACTCATTAAGCAATGTCTTGATCACATGTATTAGCATGTGAAAAATTTGTTTAACTTGTTGGTGTTTTATGAAATTCAAGCACAATTTGGTTCGTGTGTAATCAGTTGGACTTAAAAACTCATAAATTTATTATCCTGTAAATATTAGTTCAATCTCTGTTATGTGCAAGATGTTATACTAATTGTTATAAAGTTTATCAAGAGATCACGTTTCTTACTTTAAAGAATTTGCAGTCTATCATATTCACATATATACCCATATATTATGGCAAATCCCTCACAAAAAGTGAAAAAGATAAGCAGAATTTTATAACAGGAATAAGAGGATGAATTGAGCATCACTCTCCAGATGTATCCCATAGCTTGTGTCATGTACCCCTTGTGTTGGTACTTGCTATTGAGTGAAATTATTAAATATTCTAGAATATGAGCAGATACTGATTTGTGTTCCGACATCTTGGAATGCCTCTGCCCAGGAAACCTGTGTAGCAGGAGTGTCTCAGTGTCCCTTTCAGATAAATAGTTAAAAAAAAGAGGCTATGATTAGTTTAAAATTCTCTAGTAAGTGAATATTTAAAACATAGAATTCAGAAGTGACTGTTCCAATGAATGTAATAAGGACGATGAAAAACGCACTTACCTGGAACGTCTGCACTTGTCATGATTGATCTGATGCTTTAGGGACAGTGCCTCATTTCTGAGTTTTAAAAAATTCCCATACCAAATAGGGTTTGGTATCAGATCCAGATATTCTATTTTTGTTTTTTGTGAGTTGGCCAAACATGATTGATTCAGAAAGCAATTATCCAAGAATCCATCCACTGTCTCCTGTAACAAAGCTTCCTTTTTTAAAATAATAATTTTAGCTCTGGTAGGTTAAATTCGGTCCCCAGAAAGGATGTGTTGAAGTCCTAATCTCCAGTACTATTAATGCCACTTTATTTGGAAACAGAAACTTTTCAGATACAATTACGCAAAAATGAGATTACACTGGGTTAGGGTGGGCCCTAAATCCAATGGCTGGTATCCTTATAAGGAGAGGAGAACTTAGAGCCACATAAACACACATAAACACCCGGAAGGAGTAGCCAGGCAAACAGAAAAGTTGAAGTGGTAGCCCTATAAGCCAAGTAACACCAAGGACTGCCAGCGACCACCAGAGGTAGCTGAGAAAGCAGCATGAAACAGATTCTCCCTCAGAGCTTTCAGGGAAAACATGAGCCTTGCACATTGGCTTCAGATTTCTAGTATTGTGGGAGAATTAATTTCTCTTTTAGGTCACTCAGTTTGTGGTGCTTTGTTACAGCAGCTCTAGGGAATGGGTACACAAGTGAAGAAAAAGAAGGACACGAGTGGGTTATGTCATGTTTCCAGCCTGACCACCATCTTCAATAAATCTACATTTATGTTAAGAGATTTCATATCAACATGCTTCACAGTAACACCTACATGTGTCATCTGGAGAAAAACCATGATGCTGTTTTTTTGTTTGTTTTGTTTTAGAATAATTAGACTTTCTCATTGACCTCTGCTTAGATCTTCTGGAAAAGGAGATTCCTATGAATATTGTGTCTTATTAAAAACCAGTAACCTGGTTTTTTTAACCTACTGTCACCTGCAACCCTGATCTTAGGTTTAAGGCAACGTACCCTGGCTAGATCTTGGACATGAGATCTAGAAAGATTTGCTCAGTATATAGTATGGCTTGGCCAAGTGTTTCTCACAAAGTGCAAAGGGCTTGAAGACAGTAGACCGTGATTTGATTCCTAACTCTGTAACTTTTTGGAAAGTGCCCTCATACTTGCTAAGGAAACTTTCCAAACCTCATGAGGGTTTTGTAGGAGGTCCCTTTCAGCTTTCTGATTCAATGACTTAGTAGGTAAATAATTCCCCTAAAGTCACTTCTAAAGAATCTGAGTTATGCAACTGGAATTTACAGTTTACTCACCTTTAAGCATAGGCTTTCAAATAATTTTAATTAGCTCTTGTTGAATTATGAAGTTTATTTTATTTGTGTCTGGTTATAAATGAACTACACTCTTACTCTTAGATGATTTTACTAAGAATAAAGGGAGAGACGGTCATTTGAATTTCAAATTTCTAGCACATCAAATATGAAATGAATATTTAAAGATGAACAATAAAATTAGGCCACATTTTTGAAAAATATTTCTGCTTGCTAAAGTCAGAATTATACAGCCACGACCTTTAAAATAAAATACAGAGTTTCAGATAAATGCAGTACTTGTAGGTTATAGTTTCTGGAGAATTCTGCCCAAAGTGATATATGCCCATTCATCTTCCCTTTCAAAGAAAAAAAATTCTTTAAGTCGGATGAGTGTTCTAGAATGCTAAAATGATATGAATGGCTTCCACTCTTCCATGTTAATATGGATTTCCCCCAAACGTTTATAATCTTCGATGTCCAGTCATGCTTGACTTGGCATTTAAAAATTCTCCAGTAGATTTGCATCAGAATATGATTAACTACTAGGGACTCTGGAAAGAACACAGGGCTGCTTGTTTTTGCTTTCTCTTTAGATCAGATGCTTTACTCAGTGATATATTACTGACAATTTCAAGGTAAATGGAGGCAGAAACAAGGTAAATGGAGTTTCCTATAGCAAATTTGTTTTGCTTGAGATATGATAATACATGTACATAATACATATGACAATTACTTTACAAATTGGGGCATATGTGTTAATGTCATGAAAGCATCAGTGAAAAATAAACTGAAGTTTGCAACATAGTTGTATGGGGGTGATTTGTATGGTAGGACAGAAGAGAGGCAGTGTCCCTGGAAGGACTCAGCCAGTACAAATCAACACATAGCATTTCTCCATCTTTGGTTATCTTCTCACTTCTTACTTCACCCACATTCATTAGCTTAATAACTCAGGGCTCTCTGTTCCTTATATGTATATATTTTATTCTGATGCCCAAATGTAGTGCAAATCAATCTTTACTGATAAAATAAAAGTACAAGAGAGATGGAGGGCATTTATAACTCACTATGGACTCCTTGGCATTTGGATACTCAATAGTGTCATGGCACTCTGTGAAAATGTGGACAGTGGTAATATTTTTGCTACATGTGTTCCAGCAACACCATGAAAACGTCACTTCCTCAATGAAATAATGACACAGTAATGAAGATTCTTGCTGCATAATGAGCCCAGGGGTTAACAAAGGAGCTTAATCATTAAAAGCTTAGGCTCTCCAGAACCAGACTACCTGGATTTACACCGCCCTGCTACTTACTAGCTGTGTGACCTTGAGCAGTTTACTTACTCTCTCTGTAGATTGCATGCCATAAAAGGTAGAAGGAGAGTGATGAGAGAACCTTCCTCTAAGGACTGAGTTAATACATGTAAAACCCTTAGAATAGTATCCTTAACATAATAAGCACTTGATAAATCATAGTCGTTATTATTAATGTGAGTTTAAAGATAGGTAAGAGAGGCAATCTGGGGGAGGGGGCATAAGTGTATATCATCTGCACACATCCCAGGGAGCAATTAGATAAAATTCTACAGTTGAAATCTTGCAGTTTGATTATTTTAAACTTAGGATACCAAGTTTGAGATTCTTGTTGTGGTTAGCCAACCGAGAAAATGTTAAATTGAATTTTGATTATCTATATTTTTTGCGCTCACAGCTGGCTCTTTCAGAGCTGGTCTGTGTAACTCAGGCAGCACATGGAAGTGAAATTCTAAACTCTTCTTCCCTCTTACTGAAGAAGCATGTGGGTAAATGTAGAGCTAGCAGAAGGGTCATAACAACTTTGAGAGACTCAAGGGTATAACTCAAGAGTAGGGAATGGTCATCTTACTGGCAACATTTGTAGTCCCAGCCACAGTCAGGGGCATGAAAAGGAATAGTAGCTTAGGGCAGACAAAGGATACTGTGGATGCTACAGAGGGGGTCTGGACTCCCCTGACATAGCGTAGGCGTCCCATAAATTCCTAAGTGTATATTTCATAACAGTAGAAAATGTACGCTGAGTAGTATGTTTGACTGTTGCTGCATACTTTGCCCTGTTGGACGTAGCCTTATGAGTGGGCGCCACTGACCAGGGAAACCAGGACGAAGTTAAGAAAATGGGTGTCATACCGTTTGAGATAGGACAATGGGTCTGTCTTTCAGGAGCTTCCACTTAACAGCCTGATGTAGAGAGGGTAGCCTCTCTACATCCCTGTCCTTCCCTCTCTTCACTCATGCATGATCTCAGCCAAAAGGGATATGAGCTTATTCTTTTCCTGTATGCTTTTTCTTCCTCATCATTTTTTTTTTCCTCATGATGCTTCCCACAACTGCTGCAAGAGATATATAACACAAGACAAGACCGCAGGTGCAAAGTGCTGTGTCTGTTGCCATTTCCTTGTTTCTGAGCAAAGGTAGAAGTGACCCATGGCTTCTTCACATCTGTCAAAGAAAGAAAGGCAGCTGTCTTTTGGAATGCCAGGACTAAACTTGTGTAAGATAGCCTGGCAGAAAATTTTTTTATCATCCGATTAGGGGAAGTAGTTTGGAATCTGTATAGATACTAGGGGCGCTAGCGTTCTTAGCGTGCTGCAATTCCTAGAAATAGAAGCTTTGCGATCACAAAAACATGTGCTTATTCCAATGGACTTGAACAGACCAATGCACTGGAGAAGCGAAGGGTCCAGCTTCCCTCACTCACATCAATTATTGCATTGCATTCATTCAGTAATGTATTTTTAAACTTGGGGGCAGTCGTGGAGTCTAAGGGACTTATTTTTGTTTTAGCAGCCCAATGAGAATAGTAGACTCATGGTTCTGGCTGTCCATCCAAGCCTCTACATATCACTAAGCTTGAACTTAACTGGAGCTTGTAATATACAGCTGATCAGGTCAGAACCAGTATTACACTGAAACTAAAACGAAAACAGTTTTTGTAGGCCTGTATGATACTGAGTTTTAGTTTAAATATAATACTAGTTGGTGGGACTGATCTTCAGGATTTAGAGTCTAACTCATCACCGAACACTTCATCTGTATAATACCTATCTCACTTGTGTTTCTCTCTCCAGTGCGTAGCCTGATGGTAGACACGTGTTAGGCATTTAACTTTTTTTTACAAGTGTATGAAAGAATAAATGAATATATAATTGATATTCTATTTATATAAACATCCCAGTGAGCAGATTACAAGTGTAAAAAGCAGGAAAAGCCAAATACATTGTGATGTTCTATTATATTTCATTTCTAAAGTTGAAATGATTTGGCTTCTTTGAAAAAGAATACCAGGGAAGACAATGGGACTTTGTCTCCTTTTAGCAGAGGTGGGCAAATGTTTTATTATTTATCTATCTATCTATCTATTTATTTATTTATTTTTGAGTATGAAAACATGAAGCTTTAGACCTATTAGTAGAAGCTGTATGAGAGATGTTCATCAAAGGCCCAGAGTCTTTCAGTTTTGACTCTAAGAGGATAATTTGGAATCTGGTTGCTCTACTGCTTTCGGATATGTTAGAATTAAATAAGTGAGTATATTTTTAACTTTTAAAGCCACATTGTACAGCTGTGGAAGGGAGACAGAACCAGAGGAGGCCAGAGATGGAAGTATGTTACAGTTTGTGTGTATGAGTCTCCTTATCTCCCCACCATGAAAACTGGGGTCAGGGAGGGATGGTTGTACAACATATCTATGCAACAGAATACTAACTGGGGCTCATCATGGAAAATAGGTGTATGTTATAGTAAATAAAAGTAAAATATTCAATTTTGTATATGCTTTCATTGTTTTTTGTTTGTTTTTAAAGAATTTATTTATTCGAGAGAGAGAGAGAGGGAGAGCACAAGCAGGGGGAGCAGCAGAGGCAGAGGCAGAGGCAGAAGCAGGGTCTTTGCTGAGTGGGGAGCCCGATGCGGGGCTTGATCCTAGGATCCTGGGATCATAACCTGAGCTTGAAGGCAGATCCTTATTGGACAGAACCACCCAGGCACCCCTATATGTTCTCATTGTAACTACATAAAATTATGCTCATGGAAAAGATGACTAGTGATTTTTTTTCATTTTTCAAGCATACTCCTATGCAGGCATTAGAAAGCATGTTTTTATAAAGAGCCAGATAATAATTTGTTTTAGCTTTGTAGGCCAGGAAAACTTTGTAGCATGAAAGTAGCCACAGACATTATGTAAGTACCTGAGTATGAGTATGTTCAGGGACTATGCAAAATAAGGGATGGCCAGATTTGGCCCGATGGGCACAGTTTGACTACCCATGTTTTCTTCTTTCAACAAATGTTTATTTATCAAACAAATGTTACATACCAGAAGTTGTGTTATGTACTGGGATACAAAGGCAAATAAAATCTGATCCTTGGTTCAACTACATCCCAATCCAAACTATAGTTATTGTCTTATTTTTAAATTAAAGTCATCCATGAATTAATTTTCTCTTTATCTTGTTGATGTCTTTCTAGTTGATATAACCTGAAGGATAGGCTCCTTTCAATACATTTTGAGAGTCTAGGGAAGGAACAAATGCAAATGAGTAAGACAAATTTGAGCCTATATGAATAATTCTTCAGTGAATATAAATTACCATCAAAGTATGTGGTTACTACTATTGCTTAGCTCTGCGAAGGAAGAACAGAACTCAGTGTTAATGTTGAAATTTCCCTTCAAAGACAATAGAGTCAGTGAACTACAGAATCCTTGCAATCCTTATGGAATATTCATGCTTGGCAAATCCCATTCTGTGTACTATTATTGCTGAAAGAGTGCTCAGGGGACATTGAGTAAATGCTGCTAGAGAGGAGATAAGACTTCAGAAAAGAAGAGTGCAAATAGAAACGTACATTTTTACAAAGGACTAAATTGTATGAGTGCTAATAAGAATGCAATCTAAGTTTAATCAGGAGTGCCTTGTAAAAGCGGGTAAGTACAAATCTGAACTATTCTGATGGCTTTGCCAAAGGATGTTCTACATGCTAAAACTCGGGAAAGAATACTTATCAAAAAATGTTGTGAGTTTTAAAAATATTCAATAAGTATACACCGATTATTTTTGGTGTCCTGTCATCAGTGACTTCTTGAGGTTTGAGGGAACAAAACATTGCTTTTGGCCCAATGGGAGGTGGTCCAGTGAGAATTTAGCATTCTAACATAGAATGTCGGTCATTAGCTTGCTTTTCCCCACATGGAAATTTTGTTAGCCTTCCAGGTCAGATGAGTCTAGGTAGCAGAGGAAAAACCACCTCAAAATCCTTTCCATCCCACATGAAATCATACCTGAAAACTGAACAGTGTATTATAGAGATACTTGCACTCAGAGACACAGCTGGTTCTCAAAAGACATGTTAAGTTTACAGATCTTTCAAAGTGATAAGGAGCAAGTTAAGCCAGCTGGTCCCATGATGTTTTAAAGCTATGCACAGTTTTCACCTGCTTAAGGATTTACATAGTGTTTGCCATCTTGTAGTCTTCCAACATTAATAAGTTTATCTTTGGCAAAAAAGACACTCCTCATTCAGTGCTAACCACTCTGTTGACGTTATTTCCAAGGAACACTAGGGAGAGTGCACATCTGGGCTGCATCACAAGTTCCCATGCTTATGACCTTGGAATTGCTGCCAAGCCTCTTATTTTCTTTATCTCTAAAAGTGGATAAAAGCCTACTTGGATGCCTGGGTAGCTCAATCGATTAAGCATCAGACTCTTGATTTGGGCTCAGGTTATGATCTCAGAGTTAAGACATCAAGTCCTGTCTAGGGGTCCCTCCTCTGCAGGGACTCTGCTTGAGATTTCCCCCCTCCTTCTCTGCCCCTCCCCCTGCTCACTCTTTCCCATGTGCACACTCTCTCTAAAATAATATAAGTCTTGGGGTGCCTGGGTGGCTCAGTGGGTTAAAGCCTCTGCCTTCAGCTCAGGTCATGATCTCAGGGTCCTGGGATCGAGCCCCATGTTGGACTCTCTGCTCAACAGGGAGCCTGCTTCCCCCTCTTTCTCTGCCTGCCTCTCTGCCTACTTGTGATCTCTCTCTCTCTGTCAAATAAATAAATAAAATCTTTAAAAAAAATAAAATAATATAAGTCTTTATAAAAAAAGGTAGTATATACTTTATGGAATTACTAGAGTAAAAGTAGGTAAAGCATTTCAAGTTCCTGACAGATAATATCTTTCCATAAAAATTAGGAGCTATTATTAAGAATACCAATACAAATAAATTTATGGTTAGCAAAAGTTCAAGCAACAATTCAGTCCTTGTGCTTATTATTCTGAAATTAATTTCTAAACTTTTCCTGAATTATCAGCATGCTAATAAGACATTGGATATAATCAACAATCCTGGAAGTAAAACTTGGACATTTTTCTTTTTTTAAAAATGTATTTTATCATTTAGCATAGTCTGGCACTAATGATTTTTAGTTTCACATAGCATATGGCCGTCTCATTCATCAACCAAATAGGATCATTTGTAAAAGTAAAAAGGGTATTAAAATAATTAAATTCCACAATTTTTAATATTTATTTATTGACCGATACGGTGGATTTACTGATTTTGTAGACCTATATGATAATTATATTCAAAAACTATTTTTCAGAAATAAAATTCTTTCAAAAATAAAGAAGTAGCATATGCATTTTATTAAAGCAAAAATAATCCTACTCTATATTATCTGGATAGTAAAAAAATAGCATTCACGGTTCAATTATTCTTAGTGCACATTTTCATACTTTAATCAAATTCTTATTTGTAACCGTTTCAAACTACATTGCTAGTGTATTTCTGAAGAGTACATATTCATTTGTGATATAGGATTATTTAAATTATGTTTCTTAAAAATATGAAATAAAAAATATGTAATTTTCAAAGTTAAATTTTGTGGTTAATAAATTTGAGATTGTTGACATCTTCAATCAACTCTCTTTATAGACCATAATATTTTTTAATTGAGAATGTACTTTTTTTTACATATGCTAAACTCATTGCTAATTGTGAGTCAGTTTCTTAAAATCTCTCTCTATATATAGATAGATGAATAGATATCTATGAATGTATATATTATATATGTATAATATATATATATGGATACATATATTCATTCTTTTTGGTTCTGTTTTTCTAGAAAACCCTAATACAAACATAATAAATTTTTTAAAGCTTTGTTTTGATTCCATGAACTGACAGAAAAGAAAAAATGAAACCACTATAGGAATTAACTTTCTGGTTGATGAATCTAACAACATTGATATAAAACTAGAATCATTTAACTATTTCCAGGTTCTTCTGTTATTCAAGCCAAAAAATTAACAGTTATCACTTTATACTTTATTCTTGCACATGAAAAGTTGGAATTAAAAGTGATTAAGATTAATTTAGAAGAATAGTGATTTGATCTAATTAAAAAGTCATATTGCATAGAATGTTAAATAAATAAGTCTTTTGTTGCTGCATGTATTAAATCCTTACTTTCCAGTATAGTTATCTTAAGTTAACTATAACATTTGAAGGCCATGGAGGTGTTTTTAAGTAGATTTGAGTTCTCCAGTTTAAATACCATCAGTGATATTATTACAATTCCTGTGGTGGATAGTGAATAATAACATTTTGTGAAAGTTACATTATCAACTTTCTTGAGAAGCAGAAATCTCGTATTAAATTTTCATTAAGTATGTATTTTTTATGTGTTGCTACTAAAATGGTTTATTATGAAATAAAAAATAGAATAAGTTATAATTTCATGCCACAAAACAAGGAAACTACATTGTGGCAAAAGACATCAGAATACTCTCTCACTTGCTAAGGCAGGACTTCTTGGCTTGTATTCCCCATTCCAATTTTACATATGTGCTTCCAGTATTTCCTAGCTTTTCCACAGCCTTGTTGACTGACATTTTGGTGACTTGAACTTCTCAGGAAGTTCAGGCTATGAACTTGGGACTGGCTATGACTATGGTGAAAGTAGATGGGGCACCAAGTGGGTCCTCAGGGGGCAGAACTAAATTTTTCTCCCCACTCCACAAGAGATTTGAAGCATTTCTGAGTGTGCTTCATTTTATCAGCAAAAGCCCAGCATCTATGCCTTAAAGAGTTAAGTTAAAGTTATGTTGCATTTGAAAAGTGTTGGGAAAAGAAGAAAGGTATTGGTGTTTGTCTTTAAACTTAACCACCAGTTAAAGCGAGAACTCTGTTCTGTGAACCTAAATCCATCATGCGCTAAAAGAGATCACAGCAGAAACTCAGAGTAGGAACTGGAGAACTCCCAAACCTATACCAGATCATTTGAATTCAACTATTTAAAAAATAGCATTGTTTAAAAATGAAAATTCTAGAACACATTCCAAGTCAGAAAGACAACACATGTAAATTGGACCTGTCCCAAACTAAGTACATATTGTTAACCTGTGCATGAGTCACCACCAGACCTTCTGAATTACTGCCACTCACAAATGATTTATCTGATGCATATGTAAAATATTTGTCAATTTCACTACTTTCCAATTTAATTATCTCAACTTTCATTTCCGTACTAATTATGTTCTTCATATATGTTCTTAAAATATCCTTCATGCTTTTGTAGTTGTTGGATATCATTGGAATAACAATGTGAGTTAAATACTTCAAAATTAAACCCAAACTCAACAAAATGTTATGTTTGCTCATGATTCCAATTCCCACCACCAGTTGTTGGTATTGGCAGAGCAAATGTATTTTTCTACAGAGCATAGGTTTTTTCATATGTGTAAAAATAGATAATAGGTCATTAGAATAGAAGCTTCTTGTTTTAATGCTATTAAGTAAAGTATACAAAAAATTCAGGCTGCTTGGGTGGCTCAGTTGGTTAAACATCTGTCTTCAGCTCAGGTCATGATCCCAGGGTTCTGGAATTGAGCCCCACATTGGGCTCCCTGCTCAGCGAGGAGTCTGCTTCTCCCTTTTCCTCTGGCCCTCCTCCCTGCTCATGCTCTCTCCCTCTCTCTCAAATAAATAAATAAAATCTTAAAAAAATTATACAAAAAATTCAACCCATATGAAGTTACTTAAAAAGAAGATTGAAAGAATATGACCCATCACACAAATGCTCAATTATAAATCCATGTCCCCAAACTGAAAAACGGAGGCTTTAAAAGCAGAGAGAATATTGGCTGACCTCTTGTTTCTGTATTGAATGACCATCCCACTCTTCTCTGATAGAAATCTTATTATGTTTCAAGTTTCAGAAGTCATGCCTTTCATTACTTATTCTCTCCCTCATATTTTCATCTCAACTTGCAGCTATATGTAGTGAATCATCATCATGTTCTCTTATAAATGCTTGTTTATTTTTCTGTATTGTATAAGGGTTCTGTCTAGGACAAGGTCAAATCTTATTCCTTATATTTAAGCATCACCTTAGTGTGATTTAAAATGGAGTAAATAGCTCAAGACATGTTTGTTGAAAAAACGTCAAGATTGCATTCATTTTCTGGTCATAACTTTCCTACTAATCACCTCAATGATTTCCATTTTTAAAATTCAGAATAATTTATAATACTGAAAATTTTGTAGATTCCAGCGTGACAGTTGGATTCCTATTAACTGTCCTCGAGACAAAAACAGTATCAAAAACTGTTCTGATGACCGTGATACTTTTAAATAAATGTATAGGCCAGCAGAATTTGTGTAATTTTTAAATACCAGTAATACATGTTTTTAAGACCAGTTGTTCAGCCTATAGTAATTGGTGTACATATATATTTCTAAAAGCCTGATAATAAATATGTTGCTGCTAAAGGGGACTTTGGTATTGTGAATGGGAAGATGGTTTTATATCAACAAATGAGTTGCATCTTTCTGCAGAAACTTTGTTTCTCTCATATTACAGAGTGTCAGATTCAGTGTTGAGTTGTTGGCACTATAAAAATGAATAGCAATTTTCACATGAAAGATTTTATAAAATCCTTTCTTGCTTCTGCTTACTACCTACACAAGAGAACAATTTGGTTGAAGTACTTAAAATGACATATTTAGGGGCCCCTGGGTGGCTCATTCAGTTGTGTGACTGAGCCTTCGTTTTGGCTCAGGGAAAGATTTCAGGATCTTGGGATGGAACCCCGCATCGTTCTCTCTGCTCAGCACGGAGTCTGCTGGAGATTCTCTCTCTCCTTCTGCCTCCAACCCCCCTCGCGCACACTCACCAAATCAATCGATCAATCTTAAAATTATTTATTAATTTGGGGCGCTTGGGTGGCTCAGTGGGTTAAAGCCTCTGCCTTTGGCTCAGGTCGTGATCTCAGGGTCCTGGGATCGAGCCCCACATCGGGCTCTCTGCTCAGCAGGGAGCCTGCTTCCCCCTCTCTCTCTGCCTGCCTCTCTGCCTACTTGTGATCTCTCTCTCTTTGTCAAATAAATAAATAAAATCTTTAAAAAATAATTTGTCACATAGGCTGCCTTTAAGCCATCAACATTTTTGGCACATGAAATAGGCTTTCTCACATAAATAGGATCATTTTTTTTTAATTATGAAGAACATAGAGTGTTTCAGGGAGAAACCATGTTTAAAGCATCTCCCTTTGTCAATGTCATTAGGTTTGCCGTAAACCTCCCATTTAATGTCTGCAAAATTTAAGAGTGTCTTTAAGCACAAAATCTACACATGCCAACATACAGAACATGTAGTGTTTCTATTTCAAGGGAAAATTGTGTTTATCCTATTACCTGTCATCATAATACCTGTCTGAATTGTTGCTGCAAGTCATTCTTCATCTTAGAAGTAAATAATTTTCTTGATGTGTTGTAGAAAAAATACATCAATATGGAGAATGATGATGGCGTGATTATAGTAATTATCACATGTAGCATGGATAGTTACTACTACTTACTTCTGTTCTAATTCATTATAGAGCTAGTAAGACTCACATTAGGGAGGATATACAAGGTGAAATAACATTAAGGAATTTTTGTTCACTGCAAATGAAATGAATAAAGGGCTTTGAAGTAGATTTGATTCACAGTTTTTTTCTGGCTAAACTCTAGGGAAAATTTTAATTACCTATATTATGATTTTGAGAGGGATTAAAATAACTTTCAACTGGGAACAGTATTACAAATAGTCACCTAAACGATGAGAAAGTCAAGAGGATAATAGACTTTAAAATGTTCTATTTTCCAGAAGTTATCATTCGTGTTGTTGATTATCATTTTCTCTTACTAGATCCTGCATTATCCAGAGGCAGAAGTCACTTTATTTTTTTTTTTTTCCATCCTGCCAAACAAAGTGATATATGGAACATACTGGTATATGGAAAGCGATCTGTGTGTGCTGGATCTCACTCATGTTGGTGTGTGAGAGCTGATTGTTAGATTTTTCAGGAATTGGACAGGCTGGTGTTGCGTTGGTAGCTTGACATCAGGCATAGTGGGAGTATTTAAGCATAGACTTGGGCAGGGAGAGGACTTTTCCCCAGAAAGCAGATGGTTAAACACTTACTGGCATACCACTAGAAAGCTTTCAAGAAATGGTAAATGAACAAAGAATGAGTGATTGATTTTTTGAAAATAGTGATAATCTGCAATAATACAAAGAAATACAAACTACTCATGAAATAAACACACAACATTAAATAAGATATAATATTTGTAATTTGGTGTCAAACAGGCTTCCGTTCTAATGTGGGCTCTAGCACTGATTGGTTGTATATTGTTATATAAGAAATTTACCTTCCTTGAGGTGGAAGCTTCTCCCACCATGTGGGGATACAAGGAAAAGTCTGTACCCTGGAGGAGGCCCCTCCCTAGACCATATTGGCACCTCGGTCTTAGGCTTCCAGCCCCAAGAACTGTTTTGAACTAAAAGCCAACAGAGATCATCACTTTAAAGTGGATAGTGATGAAAATGAACACCCACTTTCTTTAAAAACAATCACGCTAGGGGTTTGTGCAAAGGCTGAATTGCACATTGTTAAAGGAGAGGCATTGAATCATGAAGGCAGTCCAGTTACATCCCACTGGCAACTTTGAAAATGTCCGTACTGCTGGTGGTTTCCCTTAGGGCTTTGAAATAACACCACCTGTGGTCTTAGGGTTAAGTGTGGTTCAGGGTCTGTGCATATTAGGGGGCAGCACTTAGTCGTGGTAGACAGAGATACAAAGTCATGTGAAGCCCCTAAGTATGTCTGTAAAGTGATCTGCTCCTGGAACTGGTAGCAAGTTTCCACAGAAAAAAATAAACTTGAAGCTGATAAAGAAGAGGATGATGAAGATGATGATGATGATGATTTCGGTGATGAGAAAGCAAAGGAAAAGCTTCAGTAAATAAGTGCAAGTGTAGGGGCGCTTGGGTGACTCAGTAGGTTAAGCATCTGCCTTGGGCTCGGGTCATGATCTCAGGGTCCTGGGATGGAGCCCCGTGCCCTGCTCCCTGCTCAGTGGAGAACCTGTTTCTCCCTCTCCCTCTGTCCTCCCCCCACTCTGCCCCTGCTTGTGTGTGCTCTCTCTCTCTTTATCAAATAAATAAAAATAAAATCTTTAAAAAAATAAATGTAAGTATAATATTCTAGTCAAAAATGCGCAAAAATCAAACCTGAATGGAAAACACTCAAAACTATTAACACTAAGATCAAAAGATGAAGAATCCTTCAAAAAACAGCAAAAAACTCCTAACACACCAAAAGAACCTAGTTATGTAGAATACATAAAAGCTAAAATGCAAATATAGAAAAAAGGTGGCTCTCTTCCTAACTTGGAAGCCAAGTTCAATTATGTAAAGAGTTGCTTCCAGATAACTGACCTGGGAGGCTATTCAATATCGCTGGCACTCAAGGAAGTCTCTTAAAGGAAATATTTTAGGTAGTTTTTAAAATTTTCTATCTTATTTCATTTCTGTAACAGTTGATATATAGCTGTCCTTTTTATAACGCAGAGTGTGAACTTTCCCTACTATGTCTGATAAATATCGTCCAGGTCCCATTGCCAAAATGTGTTGTCCAAAATGTCTGTTCAGTTTTTAAAAATGGAATTTTAACTTTGCTTCATTTTAGATATATGTGGAATGTCATAATAGCAGTGGTGGTCAAACGAACAGAAATGGTAGGGAGACAAAAATAGACTTATGAAATAAACTCAGTATTTTAATAAAGTAAAATAAATGAAGTTTAAAGTAACTTGCTCAGTGCGTGCGTGTGAGAGAGAGAGAGAGAAAGAAAGGGAGAGAGGAATGGGGTAATAATGTTCACCATATAGGAGTATAATGGAGATTGCCTAAAATTTACAGTATCAAATCATAAGGAATAGATTTTGTTATTCATTAAAAACAGTTAAGTCAATTGTTTCATATAGTTTGAATTTTATAGTAGGTGTGCAATGAATATTGGAAGGGAGACAGAAGGAAAGAGAAAAAAAGTAGGTTAGGAAGAAAGAAAAAATATAGAAGCTATCCAGATTTTATTCAATAAATTTTTTTTTCACTGTGTCCATACACATCCTGCCCAACCATCCAGTTCACTACTATGGTCAGTGACTTACGCAACAAAAACTGATCTTCTCACAATCTGACTTAAGGTATTAAAGCCCCTAGAGATACCTTATGAACTGTGCAATATATGTTGAAATGCGTAATGTGTATTAGTATATTGTAATTTTTTGATAATGATAGTCCATTTAGACTATATTTTGGGGACTAAGTTAAGAAACACTTTTTTTTTTTTAAGATTTTATTTATTTATTTGACAGAGAGAGAGAGATCACAAATAGAGAGACAGGCAGAGAGAGAGGGGGAAGCAGGCTCCCTGCTGAGCAGAGAGCCCGATGCGGGGCTCGATCCCAGGACCCTGAGATCATGACCTGAGCCGAAGGCAGAGGCTTTAACCCACTGAGCCACCCAGGCGCCCTAAGAAGCACTTTTTAATCTATTTATGTAGCTAGCTAACTCCTTTTAAAAAGCAGTATGGGTCTTTTTTTAAAGAAAAATTCCCATCCGTACTGAAGTTTAAAATAGTTTTATATCAAGGGGGACATATGTAAATATTAATTAGAACATAAATCAGATCATGCTGTGCATCCTGTTCTGCAGAGTGTGTTTCAAACTAACAAATAGGCCGTGTGTATCTTTCTCTTGAATGCAGAGAGATCTCTCTCATCTCTTACTTTTATATAATATTCCATGGTACGGGTGAGTCAAAGAAGACTAAATCAACCTTCTCTCACTTTCATCTTTTGTGAAAAATGCAGCAATGTATGCGCATGTATACGTGTGTGTATATATATTTTTATATGTATTTATACATATATATAAAAATATTTGTGTATATGCACACACTATTACGTATGTAGGCACACACACATTGTGTTCATACATGGGTAATATTTCTATATGATAAAATCCTGGAGTTGAAAGTGCTTCAGTTTGGCTAGATATGACTAAATTATTCTCCAAAGAGGTTGTGCTAATTTATACTTTCTGCAAAAAAAAAAAAAAAAAAAAAAGTCTTTTCTCCATATATTAAAAAACGCTTCATAAATTATCTCTGGAATATTTTCAAGTTTGATAGATGAAAAATTTTTTAATTAATTGTAATTAATTAATTATGTTAATTTAATTAAATACATTTAATTAATTGTATTAATTCATTATTAATGAGGCTGATCACCTCCACATATATTTATTGCTTTTTAATTTTTTCTCCACATTTTCTCTTCATATTTTTGGCTCACCTTTCTATTGGATTATAAGGCATCTTTTTAAAAAATATATTTGTCAGTATGTTCCAAATAATGTTTACATTTTTGTTTTTCCTTAACTTTCTCTGTGATGCTTTTTACTGCCAACATTTTAAAATTTTATTTAGTGAAGTCTGTCACTACTTTCTTTAAAGATTTATATCACTCACACACATCTATCAATACTCTCATTTTCCAATATTTTATATATTTTTTAATATTTAAATCTTAGATCTCTAGGAAATTATTTTGGTGAAGTGAGTGAGCACTGGCTTCTTTATTAATCAATGACTGTAAGTTATCCCAAAGATACTTACTGAATAATCTACCTTTCCCTTGTCCATTTGAAATGCTTGCTTTCCGGGGGAGAGAGGTAAGATGGCAGAGGAGTAGGGTGGCCCTAAGCTTGCCTCCTCTCTCCAGTACAGCTAGATATATATCAAATCATTCTGAAGACTCAAGAAATCGGTTGAAATAGTTGAAATACTTGCTTTCCCATATTCGGATTATCAATGTATCTTGGGTATATTTAGACTTAGAAAAATTATTTTCCAGTGATTATTCTAGTCTTGCAACTACAACATCCTGCTGTAATTTCGGTTGTTTTATTATGTATTTTAATATTATTTAGGACAACTTTTTTTTTTCATTACTCTGTGTGTGTGTGTGTGTGCGTGTGTGTGTGTGTGTTTGTGTGTAATTTACCTGGCTACACTTAACATACTGTTTTTCTAGGTAAATTTTATTTTTATGTATTTTTATTTTTTTAAAGATTTTATTCATTTAACAGAGAGCGAGAGAGAGCACAAGCAGGGGGAGCAGCAGGCAGAGGGAGAGGGAGAAGCAGGCTTCCTGCTAAGCCCGCAGCCAGATGTGGGGCTCGATCCCAGGGTCCTGGGATCATGACATGAGCCAAAGAAAGACACTTAACAGATTGAGCCACCCAGGTGTCCCTCTAGATAATTTTTTAAATATTTTGACACATTGCAAATTTAAACAGACACAGACACACAGATGCTGACACACTGTAATTTTCACTGAGCATACGCTAAATTTATGGATTGGTTTAGAGAGAACTAATGTGATAAAAACTGAGTTTTTTTTTTTTTTTTTAAAGATTTTATTTATTTATTTAACAGAGAGAGAGATCACAAGCAGGCAGAGAGGCAGGCAGAGAGAGAGGGAAGCAGGCTCCCTGCTGAGCAGAAAGCCCAATGCGGGGCTCGATCCCAGGACCCTGAGATCATGACCTGAGCCGAAGGCAGAGGCTTTAACCCACTGAGCCACCCAGGTGCCCCTAAACTGAGTTTCTGTATTTCTCCATTAATTCAAACTTTTCTTCTTGCTTCTGCAGAGTTTTGCAGGTATTTTTGAAAGGTATTTCAGTATTTTTTTTTTTTTTTTTTTTTTTTTACTGTTGCTGTTGTGAATGAGGTATTTTTTAAATTGGATTTTCTAAACTCTTATTCTTTGTGTATCATAAAGGTAGGGGACTTGTATATTTGTTTTTAGCTTTGGCACTATTTTGAAATTCCTCACCATTTCTAATGCCTTTTTTGTAGTTTCTCCTGGGTTTTTCTATTTTTGCTACTGTTTTCCACGTATTACATATTGAGTACTTTCCTTCTGTCTCTAGTCTAATGGCATTGGCAAGCCATTCCAAAATAATGACAAGAAAAACAGGTATCTATATCTTAAACCTGACTTTGATGACAAGGCTTTTAGGATTTCACCAGTAAACAGGGTATGAATGGGCTGGTGAGATGTGTTACATGTGTTTATCAAGGTACATGATCCATCAGCAGCTAGTTTCTTACAGTATTTTTTTAAAAAATGTATTGAGCATTTATTACAACTTTCTATGTGCTTCCCCCCCAACTATTTTTAGAGACTAGTAATCACATTTCTAATCAAATTTGGCATGTATATCTGTTGGTTACATTTCACTGATACTTTAATAGGTGATTAAAATTGATTTGCTACTATTTTGTTAAGAATTTTTGCATAGATTTTTGTAAGTAGGAGATATTTGTAATTTTCTTTCTCAGTCCTATCTTCTAAGTTTTCCTAATGGTACTGTTATGATTATGTAAAAAAGGATTGGAAATATTTCTCTCAGTTTTATCAGTGGTTCCTAACCCTGCCTGTAGGTCAGAATTTTAAAAACCATAAACATTTAAAAGTTACTTAGGGCCTGGGCCCCACCTCAGATCACTTGCATGGACCTGGGAATATCAGCGATTTCAGTGTAACGTAGTCTCAGAGTTCTTCTATTTTTTGCCTTGTGTTAAACACGCATGCCACCATTGCTCATTCTTTCTAATCAAGCAGAATAAGGAAGTCAGCATGCATCTGTAAACAAACCAAGCATCTTCCATCTTTCTCTGGAACAAAACTAGGAGACGTTACTCAAGGTATTGGACATTTGGGACTTTGATTAGGTGAGTGTGACCCTTTTGTAACTGGAACAGTTAATGACATTAAAGTATTAGGACTTTGATGAGATGGCAGATTCTGTTGAGTATCTGATTTTGAGACTCTTATTTTCCCCACCACCTCTTTGTCCATACATCTCACTTTTCCTGTGTTCTTTCACCAACTTCTCTCTTCCCTAGAGTGAAATCGGTCTTCCATGCTTAGATTCTCCCCTCTCCATGATAACAAATTTGCTATCCTCCAACAGTCTCTTTCTCACTGTCCTTACATTCTGTTTATTTATATTGCAAATGTCCCTCTTCTGCCAGCTGCGACCCTACCATGTTGCTCATTATACCTCAGAATTCATCCCTTGAAGTCAACCTTCCCACCCAATCACTGCTCCTCTGCTCCTCTGCTCCCAAGTTAAGATTCAGTCTTTCTATGGATGCCCTTATTTATTTATTTATTATTATTATTATTTTTTTTTTTGGATAGTTGCAGGGAAACCAGTCTCTTTGATAACTTTCAGTGTTTTTCATTCTTGCAAAAGCACTCTAATCTGCTTAAGAGCTGACTCCAAATCCTTTTGGAAAAATCGTAACCAAATAAACTCACCATTTTTAATATCCCCGTTACCCTCAATCACTCCGAAAGATATTATATCTCTAGCACCATCCACCCATTTGTGTGTTCATGTATCCGCCTGCTCTAACATTCTCCACCAAACTCACATCCTGTTTTTCTCACTCTAAATTTGGTTACTGCTTGCCACAGAGAGATTCGATGTAATCCAATGTCATTGTATTCTCAACCACTTTACTGACACTCATTTCTCTCTGGCCTGATCGCACTTTCTCTGTGCTTTCTCACACTAAGACTTCTGATTGCCCAACCCTGTGTACCTTGTGTAAGGATTTGAGTAAAACGCTCCACATTCCTACGTATAACTCATTAATTCGTCAACTTTATGTAAAAAGTTCTGCTCATCTGGGACTTTTATCATTTGCTAACTACCCCTTATCTCTCCTCTCTTTACTGCCATCCACCAAACTCCCAGGCATCTCTCCCTTCAATTCATTAACGATTTTAGCTTCTAGACAATTACCTTCATTCATGTCAAGCCCTGCTACCACCACTCTGTGTGCTACCTCATCACAGAACCCACGCATTCAGTTTGACCTCCTAAACAATGATCTTCATTTTTATTTCAGACCAGTCACCCTCATCAGTGACTGCATGTTTAAATATTCTTTCTCATGTAACAGATACGTAATTCTAAAATTTTACATTTAGACATTCTCCTTAACTTCCTATCCTCCCATCTCTCTACTGAATTACATCTTTTTCTCTATTATCTGCCTTGCTTCTTCATATCAGATGCAAAAGTAAGTCCTATTGGTTCTGTTTCCAAAACTTATCCTGCATCCAGTCACATCTCCCCCCTTTGGCCACGATCATAGTCATTCTGGCCGCCATTTTACCTCACCTGGACTTCTTCGGTAGTCTCCTACATGGCTCCCAGCTTGATTTTTGCTCCTCTGCTTTTCTTAGAGACTAAATCAGATCCTGTCACAACCATTTTATAACCCTCCATGGGCTACCTGTTGCAAATAGGATAATATCTATACTCTTCAAAAGCACTGTACAATCTGTTCCCTACCGACCTCCTAGATCCTATTTCCTATCACTCCCCTTTAATCACTATTCCCGGGTTACAGGGATCTTTCTATCTTCTGCCTTTGAAGAAGCCAAGCTTAGTCCAGCCTCAGGCTTTTGTACCTATTTTTTTTTTCCTCCTGCCTGAAACATTTCTCTCACATCTTTGCTTGGCTGCCTCTTCTGCATTATTTAGATTTTAGCTCAAATGCCTGCTTCTCAGAGAGTTCTGTTAAAATACTCACCAACCACTTTCTTTCCAGCAAGGAGTTTTTATTTTCCTACGTAGTTTTAGTCCTGTGAAAACTTATATTTTTCTCTTGTTTACATATTTAGTTTACATATTTATTTCTGTGCTTCCCACTAGACCATAAGGTCCATAAGAACTAGAATCTTTTTTTCTGTCACTTTTGTCACAGTATTCTCAGCCTTAGAAGAATGCCCAGAATATAGAACATTCCTATTAGATATCTGCTTTAGAAAAAGAAAGCATGAGAGAGAAAAACTTCTTTCACCCCACCCTTTGCATCTCTTTACTTGACTCCCATATGCATTTTAGACTTTGAGGCTCTTCATTTTTCTCCTGTCCCATATGGGATTTTCTGAAATATGACTATATTAGTAACCATCTGACAAATCCTCAAGATTCGTCCAGGATCTCGTTATCTCCTGCCTGCACCTAGCCTGCAAAGCACTGTTGGGGAAAATCACCTGGCTGCACCCATACTGCTCTGTGTTCTCACCGCTGCACTGTCATCAGTGCCTTGCATCTCCATCTCCTCCCTTTTATTCTTTTCACCTGCAATGAGGGAAGACCTGTCCTCTCTTTTATGTAAGGAGAATACCTTCAACTCTTCTCTGGATCTCACTTCCCCCAGACTCCTCAGAGCCCTGCACCAATATGTATCTCCTTTCTTGGGATCAGTTGCCCCCTGATCTCTTTTTAATACTTACTACTTACTACTCTTCATAAGCATTTGAACTTGTTTAGATCTGTCATTGCTCATCCCTACATTTTCAGGAATGAACTGCTGTCTACTTCTCTTTTCTCCCCCCGCTTCCCCACCTAGCACACGGCAGGCGCCCCACAGCACAATGTGGATATTATAGTTCCTCTGTGTAGAAAAACATTTGATATATCTCCACCTATTGCATGAGGTCCAAATCCTTTGTCCTGGCCTCCACTTACTACACACATACATCTTTTCTTACTTCCATTCTTTCTCCTTCTTTTCCTGCCTAACATTCTCCTACTTTCTATCCATTTATTCAACAAAGGCTACTTAAGTAGTACATGAAGTTAATACTCAGATTTGAAATTAATTATCTAGTACTAATAGATACATTCTCTTGGTGAAAAAAAACACTATAACTGAGACATATCCTATTCGGTCACTACCTCTAGGCTATATCCTCTTAAGAGGTATTAATTGTTATCAGTTAGTGTGAATCCTTTCAAATACCTATTCACTTAACAGAAATTCCATAGTATGACTTGTGTTGTGTTTTTGTTTTCCTCTTACTTTAATTTTTACATAAATTATTATGCAAGAATTTTTAGCAGCTTTTTTTTTTTTTTCACTCAACAGATTTTGGAGAGTTGGTAATATTGGTATACATATAAATCTAACCATTTCAACAGCTACAGAACATTCAACAGTGTAATGTGCATTTAGTTCACCAGCTTAGCTTATTGAGCTACTCCTCCATTAGTGGGCATTCAGGTTATTTTTCTTTATTATTCACTTATTTATTTTGCTGACAAAGTGAACATTGCTACTTCTAGCTCCTGGACATATGTCTCTTGGTTTTCTAGGGTAGATATGTAGAAGTGTAATTTTAGTGACACAGGGTATACAGAATTAAGAACTTGCAGATGGTACCAAATTGTCTTCCGTATTGTCTACATTAATTTATATTTTCACCATCACAATATGAGAATTGGCTATTTCTGTACATTCTTACTTGCCAAAATTTGTTTTACTAAACTTGTATGTTTGCCATTCTGACAGGTAAAAACAAACAAAGGAAAAGTGTCTTTGGTAAAAGTTTATCATGTTTGGGTTATTGGAAAAGTTCAATATCTTTGCATATTTTATTGATGATTTTTATTTCATATTCTACAATGAAACCATTTATATCCTTTGCCTTTGAAACTGAACAATTTTGTCCATAAGAATTTTACTTTTTAAGATAATAATCTTGTTATAGATGCTGAAAATACTTTCAGCTGTCTCACTTAAATTTTAGCCTTATTGTTTTGTCAGTCACATTTATCTCTGTTTTCTAATATGGACAGCGCTTCTGAATTTTAAATATTTGTCATTCTTAAAGGCATGCATATATTTTTTTCTATCATTTTATACTCGTAATTCTTTTAATCCTCACAACAGTACTATGAAGAGGGCACTTTTATTATTTGCTGGATCATATGGTAGTTCTATTTTTAATTTTTGAGGAATCTCCATACTGTTTTTTTCATTGCAGCTGTGAAATGTACATCCCCATCAACAGTACAAGAGTTCCCTTTCTCTACATCCTCACCAACACTTATGGCTTCTCTTTTTATACAAGTCATCCTAACAGATACGAGGTAACATCTCCTTGTGGTTTTGATTTGCATTTCCCTGAGGATTAGTGATGTTGAGCATCTTCTTATGTACCTGTTGATCATCTTTATGTCCAAATTGACATTTGGAAAATTGTTTATTCAGGTCCTCTCTCCATTTTTCATGTGATTATTCGTCTTTTTGCTATTGAGTTATATGGGTTCTTTACATGTTTTGGATATTAACTCCATATCTGATACATGGTTTGCAAAAACTTTCTTTTACTCCATAGACTGCCTCTTCATTTTATTGATTGTTTATTTTTCTGTACTGAAGCTTCTTAATTTTACATAGTCCCATTTGTTTAATTTTCCTTTCATTATCTGTGCTTTTGGTGCTATAGCCAAACCATTACCAAGGAGATTTTTTCTATGTTTTTTTCAAGTCTTACATTTAAAACTTTAATCTATTTCAAGTTAATTTTTATGAGTGGGATATGATAGAAATCCAGTTTTGTTCTTTTGTATGGGGCTATCCAGTGTCCCAAACCATTTATTGAAAAGGCTATCATTTCCCCATTGAGTATTCTTGGCTCTCTTGTCAAATATTAGTTGACCATATGTGTGTGGGTATATTTCTGGTCTCTTGATTCTGTTCTGTTGGTCTGTGTGTCTGTTTTTATGCCAATACTGTACTGTTTGGGTTACTGTAGTTTTATAGTATCTCTTGAAATCAGAAATTTTAATGTTCCCTGCTTTGTTCTTCTTTCTCCAAATTGCTTGGCTACTTAGGGTCTTTTGCAGTTCTGCACAAATTTTAGGATTTTTTTCTGTGAAAAATGCCATTGGGATGTTAATAGGGATTGCATTGAATCTGTAGATCACTTTGGGTATATGTAAAATTTAAAAATTTTAAATCTTCTGATTCATGAACATTGGGTTTGCTTTGCATTTATCTATGTCTTCTTTAATTTTTTCATCCATGTCTTATAGCTTCAGGGTATAAATCTTTCACTTCCTTAGGTAAATTCATGCCTAAGTACTGTATAGTTTTTAATACTATTTTATTTTGTTCTTTCTCTTTCAGATAGTTTGTTGTTAGGGATAGGAAACTGACTTTTGTATGAAGATATTATATCTTGCAAATTCAATGAATTCATTTATTGTTCTAACAGTTTTTTGGTGGGAGTCTTTTTAAAAAATATTTATTTATTTATTTTAGAGAGAAAGAGAGAGCAAGGGGAGGGGCAAAGGGAGAGGGAGAGAGAACGTAAAGCAGACTCCCTGCTG
>CM052883.1:84890065-84928512 GCA_028534135.1 Potos flavus | reverse complement strand
TCATTCCTATATTCCCTTGTTCAATGAATGTTAACCATTAAATACAACCAGTTGTTCAAAGAAATGTACAGAAGTCTTTTCTGATTGTCTCTTCTTCTTCGACTTCTTATATCCAATTATTCCACCTAATTAGTTTACTGACTATGGCTCTGTCCTTTCCATTAATCACTTAAGTTTAGACTCCACAATTCTTTGTCCACATGACCATAGAAGTCCCCTGTCTGGTCTTATTTATACACTGTTGCCTTCTTCCAGTGCATTATCCCCAGTGCTGCCAAACTTGTTTTTCTAACGTGTAAATGTAGCCTGTTTCTACGTTACCTATGTTCTTTCCTATTGTCCCCCTCTCATTGACTCTAGCAGCCACCCCTCCCAGTGCACTCCATCATCTTCCTTGAATACTATTTACAGTTCCCAGGATAGGACGTGAACACATCTCTTCCCACCTAGAATGGAAGGTATTGTATCCTCCTCTCCTTCTCTACTTCAGCATCTCCTTTTCACCTTCAGAAGACAAGACCGTGCAGGGAAAAGACATGCCCTCTAAGCATAGTCTCAGATCTTACTTCTCAAAGAAGAAATAAAAAAATACATAGAGACAAAAGAAAATGAAAACACAACAAATGGTCCAAAATCTGTGGGACACAGTGAAACCAATTCTAAGAAGGAAATATATAGCAATACAGGCCTACCTCAAGAAACAAGAAAAAGCTCAAATTACAATCCAATCTTACACCTATAGGAACTAGAAAAAGTAAAACAAAGTCTAAGGTGAGTAGAAAGAGAAGATAAAGCAGAAATAAGTGATTTAAAAAAGAATAGGAAAGATCAGATACCAAGAGCTGGTTCTTTGAAACGATAAATAAAATCGACAAATCCTTAACCAGACTCATCAAGGCAAAAAGAAAGAAAGAAAGAAAAGAAAAGAACCCAAATAAATATAAATAAATAAATAAAAAATAAAATCAGAAATGAGAGAGAAGTAACAAGTGACACTACAAAAATACAAAGAATTATAAAGGTTACTTATCAGTTCTAAAACTGCAGAGCCAAGTGACTTTGGAAAATTACCTAACTTTACTGGGTATCAATTTCCTTATCTGTTTTGCAGACAAAAATAATAACAGTTACTTTAAAAGGTCATAAGGATTGAGATACACATGCAGTGTTCTCTACTGTTTGGACTTCTTTAAGCAACAATAACTAGTAGACCAAAACAAATAGTAATTTGTTGGTAACAGTCTATGGTACCTCACAAAATCAAAGAAAAGAATGCCAACACAAGGATAGACTTAAAGATTTAAAGAACTAAAAATGAGGGCATCATAACCCAAGGATTTACTCCTCCTCTCTATTTCTTATCTCTGTTTCTGAGTTGCTATCAATTCTTACTCTCCATGACTCAAAGAGATAGCATTTACCCTGTTAGCCCTATCAGAAAATGTAAGGTGATATATCTGATTGGCCCAGCTTGAGTCACGTGTCTAACGTGAGACTCATGCTATGGATGACAGCTTTGGAGCCTTGAATTACTTCATCTTGAGTTTCATGCCTACCTGTGTGGTAGAAGAGCACGAGCAGGGAAAGACTGTAGCTACTGTAGTCAAGTACTTGTTTGCCCAATATACAACCCCCCCCCCCAAATCCCAAAGTTTCCCTATCTGCTATAACTCATGTATCACATATGCATTCTGTCTTTCAAGGTGTAGAGAACTTGAAATTATGTCCAACTACTAAGTTTAGGGTCCTGAGTTTAAAATCTTTGATGTGCATTCTTTTAATAATGTATAGATTTGACAGTCATTATCTTGCAATATATGGGCAAAATCTATATATCTAAAAAAAATTTTTTTTAGGGGCGCCTGTGTGGCTCAGTGGGTTAAAGCCTCTGCCTTCAGCTCAGGTCATGATCTCAGGGTCCTGGGATCGAGCCCCACATCGGGCTCTCTGCTCAGCAGGGAGCCTGCTTCCCCCCTCTCTCTCTCTGCCTGCCTCTCTGTCTACTTGTGATCTCTCTTTCTCTGTCAAATAAATAAATAAAACTTTAAAAAAATTTTTTTTTAATTTTAATTTTTTTAAATCTATATATTTAACCATTCATCAGATACGTATTACATAACGCTGGTGAGGAAACAGTAAAACATGAATCAAGATTCCCATGTAGGAGAAGGAAACAGAAGGATCTCCACATATTTGTCCCTGGTTGAGGGTAATATTGTATTCTGTGGACAAGGACAGTAGGGAGAAGCCATTGGCTAGCACGAGCCCTTCCAATTGCATGATTGCCTGGGCATCTCTTCTGGCTTCTCTTTCCCATATGTCCTTTATGGTACTTCTTCTGAAGATTATTCTTTCTAGCCACACCTGAGGGGAACTTCAGGAAGGACTGCCTGGGAACCGTACTTCTCTGACTGTCCTTCTCTGGTAAAGTCACAGGAGGTAGTCTTTGCCTTAGAAGTTAAATATTAACAGGTCTATCTTTGAAACATGTTGGATGTCTTTGGTAATTCAATGACTTATTAATCAAATTGTCTACTCTGGGTACTTTTATTTGGGCGTATCTCCTTTATTTAACAATGAAAGGCAGAATTCTTGTTCAGTTGTAATCTTTAAGTCTGAACCCTGACTTTGAAAATTTCATCTTACATAATAGTCTGTAGGTTTTGCCCATTCTGATAAAACACATTTTAAAAGATTCAACCCAGCTCCTGCCTCAAAATCCTAGGTTAGGTACTAAGGCCGAATTGACAATTAACTTGGCCTCAGTAGGAATTTTTGAGAACTGGGTATTTCAGTTGAAGGAAAAATACTCTTTCATATGCCAGGAAGTGATAATGAGGGATCAGTCCTCCCCCATTTCTCTGACTGCTGCCATGTCCCAACCTGTTACCATTTGGAGGGGGGGCGGAGCATGGCCTCTATAGCACAGATATTAAGCCATTCTTAAAACAACCAGAGATGAGAAATCTAGCACTTTATCATACAGTATCTTATGCCACTCTCTGTTCTTAGGCGTTAGTCATATCACCTAAAAGAAGTCAAAAAGAGGAACATGTTATGCAATTCTATTTTATTTTCTATAGTACCCAGTTTAAGATTGAACTTAACTCAGTCTGTTATTCATCAGGAATCATTTATTGTATAAATATTATTTGCCTATTACTATGATAGGGTGTTGTGATAGAAATATTACAAAACATGGTACTCGGACTCACAGCACTTATAATTTAGTGGGTGGGACAGAGAATGAAATGAACAAATGGAGGAAGCAGATAATGTGTAGTAATGGCTGTACACACAGGCACTAGTAGAATCCTGAGATACCTTTGTCAATAAGCGAAAGGAGAGCTTAGAAGTCTTCATGTTAGAGGTGATAATTGATCTACAATGTGAAGGACCAGTAGGAGTTAGTCAAGTGGATGAGAGGGTGGAGTCCAGCACCAGGAAAGTCACAGAGGCACAGTGCATTAAAAGACCTACACATGATTCTACAGAATCAGAGCAATGGTTCTCCTCTATTTTTCCTACCTAGATGCACCTAAGGATTAGAACATATTCCTTTTTGCTGCCCTGTGCAGTGACTTAGACAGTAGCGATTCATCCAAAGAGGTGAAGGCCATATCCTCTTGCAGGACATATGACAAAACCATCAAACCTGTGCTTGGTTGGAAAAATCTCCAAGAAGATTCTTTGTGCTAAGAAATAGCTTTTTCTCCTTCTGCTTGACAATCACTAGGCTAAATGGCTGGATTAGTGTGGAAAGCTGGCAGAAAAGGGAGGCCTATGATGACCTTCTCTTGTACTCTGGGCATACAGAAGTAAACGAACTCTAGTCTGTGTGTGAGGAATCCACAATCCAGGGAAACTGATAAGCACATATAGGAATACAAGATCCATGACAGAGAAGGGCATAGGGTGCCATGGGTCAGAAAGGAGGAATTAGGTAGACTTCCTAAGAGAAGTAATGTCTAGGCTATTTAATAAGGGATGCTAAATTAGTAGTTACTATTATTAACAGAAGTAAATAAATAGAATTATAGGAATATATATATCCCTATGTATTCTTGGCTACATCAGAAACCTGGGTGGTGGTACTGGCTCATCAAGAACATATTTTGGTAAATTAAACCCAGCATATCTTTGCTGGAAAAGCTGCAGGCATCAACTCAACTGTTGTCTTATCCTGGTTGGTTTGCTAAAATTATATATTTATATGACACAGGTTTGAAAAAGTTCTAGGGAGGTTAAGAAATAATTTAGGTTTCTGATGAGAAGGGAAAAGAATTTCTACTGCTCAGGGATAAAGGGTCAGGTTTAGTATTTTTGGAAGTTTCTAAGATGAAATTTTGTTTCCTTCTAATTTTGACTTGGGACGGCTTTATCCTTGGTTAAAAATAAAAACAGTGACTGAAAGGAACATTTTATTGAAATGTTATCAGCCCAGAATATCTGTGTTTGATTTAGATCATCTAATTATCTCCAGTAGAGAGCAGCTGTGAGAGACTCAGTGAATCAATTGTATGGTACCATGGGCTAGAGAGCAGGCTTTGGGGGAGGGGGAGGCACAAGGAAGTCCTGGTTGACCAGGTATAGCACAGTAACATCAAATATCTGGGGAGCTTGATAACAGAGAAATGAATTAGGCAAAGTTTATCTTCATCTGTAGTTTTCCAGAGAATTGACACTAAGACGTGGATAACAGTAATTAGATGTGGAAAAATGTGTGTACGTGTGTGTGTGTGTGTGTATAACCATGTGTATATATGTGTTTATAGAGGAATGGGGAACAGTGAGTTATCAGAAAGGACAAAAATGATTCAGGTATCCATATTTTCCAATGTTTTTCATATTTTCCTGGATCACGTTGGAACCCCTTTAATAATAAGCAGGAAGAGTTAAATTAGTTTCATAATCCACGATATTGATTTCAACAGCTTATTGGTTCAGTTCTCCTGCAGCATGAAGAAATTTCAAAATTTTTTTTGCATTATTTGCACTGCAGTATTTTGGTAGACTTATTGTCTATTATCATCTTAAAATGTAAACTATTTCTGTAACATTATTTGTAATAAGATGACATTTGTGTGGAGGAATCTGCCCTTAAATGTGGGATGTCATTAACAGTCCAGGCTACTACTCATTCTTCAGTTCATCCCCATTTTTGTTTGTTTTGTTTGTTAAATTCCTGAGTTGTCTACTTTTTTCAAGAGGTATATTATAATTTACATACAAGACTGATTTTACTGCATAATAGATAACATTTAAAAAAGGTATTGCCCACATTGTTTAGAAATTTTCTGTGTATTTGTGTTTCTACGTGTGTGTCTGTGTATGATGGACCCAAGAAGGCATAAGAGCATATTCTAGAATGAGGGTTAGTATATGTATGTGTATATTATGCAACAACATAATATATATACGTATATATAGTTCTTTGAAACGATAAATAAAATATATATATATATTGTTGTTTGTTTTCCTCTTAGTGCTGAGTCAAATAAAGGAATATCAAGAATGTTTCAGACAATAGAACATACATTTTGCAGTAAGATAGAGACTTAAATCTTAGCATTGCCACTTACAATGTGTGTAACCTTGGGAAAATAACCGAAATTTCTTTGAACTCACCTTACTACTTTGTAAAATGAAAATAATAAAAGTGCCCTCCTCAAAGGACTGTTGTGAGGATTAAAAGAATTATGAATATAAAATACAGCATAGGGCCAAGCACATGGAAAAACCTCACACAATTTTATTTCATTGATTTAAGACACATGTTCTCCCCACCCCCCACATTTTAATATGTCTGTGAAGGGACTATGTCTTACTGTTTATGGTGTCTTATACTTAATCTTGTAGTTGATGAAGCATAGAATTATTAAATATATGATTAATAGTTGAAACATTGCATTTAGTTTAAAAATGTTAGAAATCAATGCTATGGAATCAGATACCAACTATCCCATTGTGTATAGTTTGCAGTGAAGAATAAAAATGAGAAATTTGCAAATTCGGTTGGAATTAACATATGTTCTCTCTATTTTGAGGTTATTCATTTACTTATTCCATAAACATTCCTTTGTTGAATTGACAATCATGTAGCAAATGCAGTGTAGGTCAAGAATCTAAAAGATGGTCTTCATCTTTAAAGGTCTAACAGATGTCTCATGAAAGACAGCATAACCATGTAAGTACAGTATCAGACATAAGTACCTAAGCTAAGAATTTATACAGAAAAGGGATCTAGGGGGGCCTGGGGATCTCAGTCAGTTAATAATCCAACTCTTGTCTCTGGCTCAGGTCATGATCTCAAGGGTCTTGAGATAGAGACTTGCCACAGGCTCCATGCTCAGCAGAAAGTTTGCTTGGTATTCTCTCCCTCTCCATCTGCCCCTCCCCCCACTTGTGCATGCTCTCTCTCTCTCTCTCTCTCTCTCCCCCTCCTTCCCTCTCTCTAAAATAAAAAAAATAAATTCTTAAAAAAAAAAAAAAATGACCTGATCCATAGGAGAGGAGAGGGTGAGAAAAGTCGCAATGGAAGATGTGATTCCTGAACCATGTCAACAGACTAGTAGAGTGAGCCAGACAACAGGCAAGGGGACTTGTGTTCTAGGAAGAGGAAACATATAAAAAGGGACTTGGGACATGAAGAGAGAATGGTCTTTCTGGCTCAGGAATGAAACACCATGTTTAATTTGGATGAAGTATTTGGAGAAGGAGTAAAAACTCTAAGCTAGAAAGGTAGTAAGTGTCAGTTTATGGAGGACCATGCATTACCATGCTGATGGGCTTGGACTTTATCATGAGTTAAATATAAATACTCTGAGACAGTTAGAAGTGCAAGGATGGTATCATCACAGCACTATTTCCAAAATATTACTCAGGATGAATTAAAGTGGACAAGAATGGAGACTTGTAGTTAGGAACTTACTTTGATAGTTCTTAATAATGGTCCTGGAGATGTTCTAGAATGGGCAGACTTGAGACATTATTAAGGAGGTAGAATACATGAGACTCAGTGATTAATTGGATGTGAAACAGAGATAGAAATCAAGTTTGAATTAGCGATTGCCAGTTCTTTGGACTAGCTTACACATGATTTGTATCACCCATAATGAACATTTAGTAAACAGTCAAATGTTGTCTGATCACCCATTCCCCTGGAGATTCTTTGTGTATTTCATAGACAGCTGACCATAGTGAATTCATATATAATTGACAAGGGGGAAAAAATATCCCTGAGTCAACATTTTAAAAATGTTCAATTGCCTTAAGTGGATTTTCTCATTGTCTTTTTCCATAACAACGTGGTGACTTGGAATACAACATGACACCAAGAAATAGCAAAATAAAAAAGATCTCTGAAGCAGTTCCTTTTTATCTTGCCTTATTCTTAACAGCGTTTCTCTGGTCTAATTCTTTTATGGTTCCAGGGAGAATTACATTTCAAATTCCATAATTGCACAGGAGAATTGGAGTCTTGTAAAAATTTAGAGTACTCTGTTCAAAGGCAATTTTTATTATCAACTGAACCTATGCCGTGTTGCAGCCAGAGACATTGTTTAGAGTATCATTAAAGAACCTTTTTTAATATGACTGCTTTCTCTTGAAAAAATGTAGCACACTCTTATTTAATATTGCTGTAATACTACAATTGACTGTATATTTGTTGAAAGTCTCGTAGTATGGTATTTAGGGTATTGAACCAGCACAAAATATACATGAACTTTATCAGTTTTCATTTTCTCTTTACAAACCAAGAACAATATTAAATGACATTTTATGACATTTGATAGGTATTTAAAATTTGTTATTGCGGCTGTTCAGTGAACCATAAAATACAAGTGTAACAGGCTGGCTGTGCTTCCATTAGGAGAAATGCAAGCGAGAAGCACTGAAATCAGCATCCTACAATATGTGCCCATTTTCCATCAATGTCTTGCTCCTGACCCTCTGCCAAGTTCATTATCTCCTTTGTGGCCAAATTTGTCCATATGAAAAATTAGGAGAAAAGAAAGAATAAATTAATGCTTGCCTCTTGAATGATCTGAAATCCAGATATGGAAAATCTTAAGCAATTTTAAAAGACCAGTTTATTAACTGCTTGCCCTCATTTATTTGAACATACTACGGTGTACTGTGGGAGAGTAGCTGAGAGACTGATGTAATAGTCCTTTTCACACCTTCTATCCATAAAGATAGTTCTTTTATTTGCAGCTGGAGCTATTATATCTGGAGCCTATGGCTGTTTGGAGCTTTTAACGATGGAAATTTTCAAAGAGAAACAGCGAGTAAAATGTGAAAATGTCCCCTGGGATATTATTTTATTACTACATGTCCCTTATCATTTAGCAAACTGGATGTAATATGAAAAATTCAGTCAAACAGTTTGTTTTGCAGTTGGTTGGCAAGGAATCAAATAACAGGTACTAAAGAAAAATGCTTAGCTAACTAAGAAGCAGTGTGCGTGCGCGTGTGTGTGTGTGTGTGTGTGAGCGCATGTGTGTACCATAAGCCAAGTTGAAGAGGTGACTCAAAAAAGTCATCAGAGGAGAGGCAAAGCTATTTGGTTTGAAAAAGCAGCATTGTGTCATGAAGGAAGAATGAACTTTGAGGGTGGCAAATATTTGGGTTTGGATTATATTTTCAGTATGTTATTAATTTGTGAGCATTAATTTCTTCAGGAAAAAATACATAGTCATACTATAGCTTACAGAGTTTTAAGGATCAAGTAATATAATAGAGGTCAGGCATGTATAAAGATGTGTGTCACATTGTTGGAACTCAGAAAATGGTATTCATCCTTTTTTTTTTTTTTTTTTTTTTTAAGTATGGGAGCTGTTGACAAAACAAAAGTGATCTAGAATAGCAGGATGAAAATAGCATGCTCCATCTTCCCCAGCTACTTCACGTAATGGTTCAGATCCTTGGTTGATGTCTCTTTCAAGTAAATCTATTTGAGCTGCCTTTGCATAGATAGAATCTCTGGGTTATAACTGATGTGTAGAAAAGACACCAGAGATGACCCTTCCAAGCTGCCTTACTAGCCCCAAATAGTCAGCCCTAGTAGAGACTCTTTGGTGCATATCAGTAACTGCTCAACTAAATGGTGTTGAGTTGAAGACATTGATCAGAAAAGGGATCTAATGCATCAGAAAAGGGAAAGATAACTAGATTAGTTAGTAGAAATAAAACAATCTAAGTAAGTTTATGGAAAGTTATGCAGGTAGAAGAGCGCATATTATAATTAAGACTTCAAACAGACTGGTAGAAGTGAATCAGCAATTATTTTACGAGTTGAACCTTAGTATACTCGTTTTACTCCCTATCAACTGGAAGTCACATTCCTGCCCCTTCAGGAGAGGCAGCGGTAGATCTCTTCAAAATATACTTCTATCTTACAGTTAGAAATATAGTACTATATTCTAGATTTTGGTTTGGTTTTAAGTTGCCACTATTATTTAGATATTTATAATTTCACTGTGACTTGTTTCACCATTTTTGTAGTTGATTTCTTATACTGTGTATTTTATGTTCTATCATGTTTCAGGTTGTTATAAATGTCCTCTTCTGGAGGATCATATCTTATGTGGGGACATCTGGATTTCATACTGAAATGAAAAGCAGGACATTTTCAACATGGAAATAGGTGTAATGTGCTTCTAAAGTATTCAATTATAGCCCAGCACAGTGAAACTTTGTGACTCTGCTCTTAATCATTAACGTCATCACCATAAGCCTAATGATCAGATATAAAGCACTCATAGTTATCATTTGGCTTCATCAGTTCTGATGGTGCCCAGGGGCCCATCAAATCTTCCTCTAGCAAAACTGGATGTTTTTCCTGAGAAATGAAAGTAAGCAGGGAGCAAGAATCGTAGACTTTTACCTTATTCTGTGCAAAGTTCTGAATGTTGTAGGTTCTAAATTCAGTTAAAACCTCTCACCTTATCCTGGATGAGGGCCCTCAGTCTACATTTGAGCCTTGTTTCTTTTCCTTGAAGATTGTGTCACTACTCTTTTATGAGTTCAGTCTAACGTGATGGTGTTAGGCATCTTATCAAAGCTTCATTAATGGTTTCACAAAGCCTTACTCTGCTTGAGTATTTATAGCTTAGAATATGTCAAACTGCTGCCTCTTTCTGTTAATGCACACTTCTGGGATCCTCCACTTTCTTTTCTGGATAACCCATTAACAAAATCTTTTTTTTTTTTTTTTTTTTTTTTTAATGTCTTTCATCTTCTAGCTTTAAACTTTCATTATTTTTTTTAAAGATACTGTACCTCACTGTTCTTTTTTCCCCCCACGGTTTATGTATCTTAGAGTTAGGAATTCTGGATACTAGAAAATTTTCTTAGAATATAGGCCTAATGATATAGTATATTTATAGTTCAGACAAAGCCCCATTATCCATTTAGTCTTTTATTTATATTTATTTAATTTTATTACAAAGATGTATTATTGCAAAGTTAGAAAATACCAAAAATAGAGAAAGAATTTAATCATTCTTTTTTTTCATATTTCAAGAAGAGATCATCTTACATTTTTTTTTTTTTTTTTTTTTGACAGAGAGAGAGAGAGAGAGATCACAAGTAGGCAGAGAGGCAGGCGGAGAGAGAGGGGGAAGCAGGCTCCCTGCCGAGCAGAGAGCCCGATGCGGGGCTCGATCCCAGGACCCTGAGATCATGACCTGAGTCGAAGGCAGAGGCTTTAACCCACTGAGCCACCCAGGCGCCCCCATCTTACATTTTAAGTGCATTTTAGAGGTGTCATTTGGATTATAATTTAGATGACTTCATAATTACAACTCTGCTTTTTATCAACTGCTTTAGCACAATTAAAAATTCATAATTTTGCCTTGTGAAGTTCGATTTTTTTTTTTTTTTTTTTTTTTTTTTTTTTTACTCCACCATGGTTTTGAAGAAATACGGAGGGGCGCCTGGGCAGCTCAGTGGGTTAAGCCTCTGCCTTTGGCTCAGGTCGTGATCTCAGGGTCCTGGGATCCAACCCCGCATGGGGCTCTCTGCTCAGCAGGGAGCCTGCTTGCCCCTCTCTCTCTGCCTGCTTCTCTGCCTCCTTGTGATATCTCTCTCTCTCTCTCTCTCTCTGTCAAATAAATAAATCAAATCTTAAAAAAAAAAAATACGGACACATTCTTCATGCATATTTTGGTATGTTTGGAGGAAAAATACCTGCTAGATATTTCCATTCCCCCTTCTATCACAGGCGATGGGAATTGGGTCAGGGATGCGTGGGCCTCTGTGGTAGGATTCTGAAACCACTGAGGGTACATGGTTGTCACACTTTCAGAAGGCACTTGATCCCGATTTACTGGTGACCATATTTCCATATATTCCCCTCTCATATGTATTATTATATTAAATTGGTCTCTGTGTTAAAGTACTGAATTAAAGTTGGTCTGTGTAGCCAAAAGAATATGACAGAAGTGGTGGTATATTACTTCCAAGATTAGGTTCAAGAAGCACTGCAGCTCCCCAGCCGTCATCCCTACACCCCTCTCTTAATCCCTCATTGCTCTCTCTGAGAGAAGCCAGCTACTATATCATAAAAAAAGCCCATGTATAAAGGAACTAAGGTCTTGTGCCAAGAGCTCTGTGAGTGAACTGTCTTGGAAGTGCATCCTCCAGCCCCAGCCAAGCCTTCAGATGACTGCAGCTCCACCCAACATCTTGACTGAAACCTCATGAGAGACTCTAAGCCAGAATCACCCAGCTAAGCTTCTTCCAGATGCCTGACCTCAGAAAGTATGCTAAATACATGTTTGTATTTTTCACTGATAACTTTCGAGGTAGTTTATTATGGAGCAATAAATAATATAGGGAGATCCAGAGACCAGATGCTTCTTCCTATACTCCCAACACATGAAGTCAGAAAGTAAGTAACAGCCCCTGTAGAAGACTTGATTAATTCTAAGTCAGGAGAATGACACTCAGTCAAGAGATCTTAGAAAAGGGGGAGGGATGGATTTGGAGAGTTGAGATCAAGGCCATTCAGAATGACCTATGGTCTGAACGAATTCCAGAAATCAAGTGTAACTACGTACCCAGCTTTTGCATGTTTCCAGCATGTACTTGGAAAGAAGAGCTTGGTGCATTGAAATGAATGAAAATAAGAGGGTCATAACATATTCTGAAAACTGCATAAGTCAGGGATGTCTTCCCGGGTCATAGTTGTCCCTTCTATGCTGAATTTTATCTTATGTTTATGGTTTAATGTTATACTGCCTTAAAATGTAAGTTCCATTGGTCGGGAATAGGCAATTTCTATATTTAAATGTTCTCGTGATGTGTTCAATAATCCTATCTCTTACTTGCCAGACATTATGCTTCCTTGTAGACAGATGCTTGTCATTTTTTAAATAAGTGGATAAGCTGGACATAATGATCCACTTTAGTACTATGATCCTATTATTCCTCTAAGTAGGAGATAAAAGTACAAACCATTAAGTGATGATAAACCTAAAACCTCCTACAGAATTGTCTCACAGATGTAGTCAAACTCAGGAGAGTCTTCCTTCTATGTGCATGTTGGTGGTACTATGAAGAAATGGCCAGAGGTATAGCAAGAAGGAAGGAGAGGGAAAGAGAGAGAGAGAGAAGGTAGAAGGGAGGGGAGATAAATCTTTCACAACAACAAATTATGATAAGTTAATTCCCCAGGCACAAAAATAAAATGTCAGATGTGAGAGATTTCTATTTAGCCATACATTAGCAAAATTCCTCTATGGTGATCTTTGAAAAACACAAATATGACTCTTATATCTGTCCTTAAACTCCTTTGGTAACTCCTCAACATATAATGCAAGTATTTTTAGCTTGAACTTATAGATTCTTACAAGTACCATGGCAATCTAGGGACTCTTTGTAAACATTGCAAACATTACTATGGTAGAATGCCTCATCCCCATAACCCAATGAGAGAATTTTTTACCTTCCTCTGAGGTTCTTGGTTCACATCTAAGTGTGAAAAAGAAAACCTTTGCAGTCTTTGGTGGTGAGCAAAGAGGCAGAGATTGTTAACATTGTAAACCCTAGAATTGTGGGCTGTTTTTTTTTCTTTACTTGAGATCTAATTGACATATAAAATTGTGTAGATTTGAGGCATGCAATGTGTTGGTTTGATACACTTACATATTGAAATATGATTGCTACAGTAGTGTTAGCTAACACTCTTATTAGGTCACATAATTATCATTTGTATGTGTTGAGAACAATTAGGATCTAGTCTCTTAGCAAATTTGAAGTTTATAATGCAGTATGGTTGACTACAGTCACTATGTAGTGTATGGATCTGTAAGACTTATTTATCTACTAGTTGCAAGTTTATAGAGTTGTGTTTTAAGAGGACATAAGTATTAGCAGGAGAAAGGTTTGTTTATTAGGATAAACAAATGAAACAACTGAGTGAATGCAGGACATAAAGGCCTTCTAATACTCTCCCAACTCCATCAAGGCAAATGTAATTAAGTACTGAAGTTGAGATCATGCAGTGTGGGCAGATTGGAGGGACCAAGATGGAGAGGGACAAGGCAGAGTGTGAAGGAGGCACTGTGTTGGGTTCTGTAAGGACAAATAGGAGAGTATATATCTTTTTTTTTTTTTTTTGCATTGTATTGTTTAGGATACTGTTGGATACAAGCAATCAAAATCTAATTCACTTTCATTTAACCACGTAAGAGATTTAGTGGCTACCATAAAAAGGGCCCAGTGGTAGGTGGGCATCAGGGATGTATAGATTCTGTGACTCAAAAGTATCAGTAAAAGCTGTGTTTTTTTCTACCTCTTCATTCTGCCTCCCGTGGTATCAGCTTAATTCTAAAGCCTGGCTCCCCATCACGGTCACAGAATATGGCTGGCAGTTACCCCTGGAGATACTGTGTCCTTAACCATATAGATGAAAAGAGAGAAATTGTGCAATTTGCTTCTGGAAGGCCTCCCAGAAAAGCCAGGATGCTTATTTCCCAGAAGCCTTCAGCAAACCTTTTCAGTAAATCACTTGGGCAAACATGTATCTCACATCCTCCCCTGAATCAATAACTGGCCAAATGATGGGGTTTTGATGATTATCTTAAAGTAGAGCCACATGTCCTACCCCCAGACCCTAAAGGTTGAGTCAGTTTCTCTCAAAGCATTTTTATGTTATATGGAGGAGTTGTAGCTGTTGAAATGAAAACTGGGCAAGCCTCCAAGAAAAACGAAACAGACAAAAACAATTGATATTGAAGAACCAATCACCACACCTGTGACTATTTCATCCCATTGAGACTCCATGTGCTCATCTAACAGATTAAGAACAATTTTTTTTTTCTGGCTGTAGACTATACTTCCCACTTTTTTCAGCATTAAGGATATTTTATAGAAACGTGGATGTGTGTGTTTTCACAAAGACAGGGTGCATAACATTCACTGGAAATTAAAATAAATGTGTAATTCCAAAATATCCAGAATCACTGAAATTTAGGTGGAGTTCCTAGATAAGCTTGTTATTTCTTCTCTTCTAGTGTCTTCCCAACTTATACCCATACCTCCAATACGAAAACAATTCTAACCTTTCCCTTGGCCTTCATGGGCCATTTCATGGTTTCAGGTTCTATAAACATGTCATTTCCTCTTCTACCTCTTCTCCTGGTAAACCCTCATTCTGCCTTCGAGACTAACTTCAAGTGCAACCTCTCCAGTGGAGTTTTTCTTTATTGCTCTCTGTGAACAGAGTTGATCCGTCTCTTCTGTGCCCTAAGTGCCCTGTAACTGTAAGTACGTACTCCGCTGCATCAGTATTCTGTGTGTAGGCTTCACTCCCCAGTGAGACCATGAAAAATTAAAACACAAGATTTGTGTCTTTCGTATTCATCTTTGCATTAGCCTTCATAGTTTGTTAAGCCTTTGTTTCGTGACCACACAACCATTGGTAGGTTTGTCAGTGAAGCAGCTGTCGAGAATGTGTGGGAGCTTTGTGATGATGCAATATTATTACTGTCAACTTGAAAGAGCTTTTTCTCACTCTTCAGTTACGACTTAGATACCTGCAGGACAATGTGGCAAAAATAGATCTTTGGATAAATGATGGAATTCCATTTAAGATCTTAGGAATTCATGTATTATACCCGCAAATCTAGATAAAACATATGAATCTTAAAAGTTATTTGTTGGGCACTTTGCTAAGTGCTCTACAAACATTATTTCATTTTATCTTTACAAAAACCTCAGGAGGTAGATTCCATCTTTATTGTTTCCATTTTATCAATGAGAATGGTTAGACTTACAGAGTATATAATTTGCCTACTATCATACTCTCTGTAGCTAGAGGAGACAGGATTTGAATTCAGGTCTCTCTAATTACACTTAAAATCTTGGGATCAGTTACAGGTTGTGGTTTAAGGGTCTTTGTGTACCAGGCAGAGCACTAGATATTTTATTATGAAATGAAAAAGTTTACAATAATCCTACAATGTAGGAATTACTATTCTCATTTTAAATGTGGAAAACTCAGGTTTAGAAAAGATTAAAAAATTTCCCAAAAAAAGCATAATCTGTAATTATAGAGCCACTCTTGAATGATAGTGTTGTCAACTCCTGTGTGCGTGCATGCATTTTTCAGTAAAAACCCTGGGTTTTGTGAGTGCTAGCTACAGCCTAGGAATTGTTTCTGTGTGTGTGTCTGGAAAGTTGAGGCAGTTACGGAAAGAAGTCTCTGTCTTGGAAATTTATAGGACTGCCAAGATGGTCAAATCTAGTATTATAAAATCTAAGAGAATGACTATTTGAGGTCATCTAAGAAAATAATGTGAAAAGTTAAATACCAATGAAAAATTTAAATAGCAATTCAGCAAAAGCCTAGAGAGATATCTTGGAATAGAAGGTGATTAATTTTTCTGTTGGATGAATAGTTATAAATACAGGCACTTGGAGGAGGGGGATTTGAGCTCAAGCCTTACCCCCTTTGAGGAAGCCCCTCCTCTGAAAGTCTATGAGCGACTCCACTGTGGCATAATGTAACCGTCAACTTGTCAGTGGACCCCACTAGCCTATAAGTTACTTGAGGGCAATTAACAATCATATATTGTTGTATTTTGTTCTCAGAACTTGACCCAATTTGTGGTACTTGGTAGTTATTCAGTGAAAATTTGTCATACCAGTCCAGCATCATTCCAACTATGAGAACAAGGTTGGGAAACCATCAGAGAGGACGCAAGTTTTGAAGTGAGGGAAGGATTTTAATAGGTTAAGATGATGTGAGAAGGTCAGTCAGCGGGATGAAATGATGTGAGCCACTTCATCGTGTCAGGAAAGAATCACAGTGAATGCTCTCTGTTCCCAGCATCTTCCTGGTCCACGGGCAGTAAGCGGTCATTGCTATCTGGGCAACCCTAGGCCAATAGGGTGCATGGATCGAAAAGAAAGAAGTAATACAAAGGAAGCCCCTGGAAGGTATTTTGCAAAGAGGATGAAGTCTTTCTATCTGTGTTCTTTGCACCACAATCTCCATGACCTTTGATCTTGAGGAATTTGGGGCCTATATTGTCTTTGAGCTAATTCAGGTCTCTCTGCACTGGGATGAGTAAGGTGGGAAAGCAGGTGGCAGAGAGATGAGCCTCTTCTAGAAGTTGGAGTGTATCATCCATGTGTAATCATTTTTTAAAAATGCTAAGTAGTAAGCTAATTATTGGAGTTAGATGATTTTATTGATATGACAGTTTTACATTAAATAAATATTGCATCCCCTCAAAAAGCGTATCTAAATCTCTTTATCCTTAAGAACTATGCTCCTCATTCTGGAAAAACAAACAAACAAACAGATAAACCATTAAAAAATAAGAACAAGAAAACAAAAAAAAAATCGCAGAAATTCATGAATAGGTGCACAGAGCAACTAAACATCCATTAGATCACAACTGTGATTTTACAATACATCTTAATAAAAAGAGTAAATTATTTTTCGTTTTCACAGACATACATTTGCTTCTAGGCTTGCCCAAGCTGATTGATATACTTGTTTGAATGTGATTTCCATTTACCTTTATATTAAAATGAATGGAAGTGAAAAGGTCAAGTTTATTTAGAAAATTGTTAGCTATCCCTGGGAAAAAAAATAATTCGGCATGTGTGATTTTAATCAATTTTCATTCGTTGTTAAAGTTCACACAAAGTTTAGCTTGATGTCCATGGGAAATGAAAATGGTGACTTGTTTTAGAAGTATAATAAATATACCTGAATCTAAAGTTCTCTAGACAATATTGTTAATAAACCATATTTGTCTGGTTCCATAAAATAGAAACGTTTAAATTAGAAGAGCTACTTGCTTAGATCCTAGGTTAATAGGAGCATTTTCAATTCTCAATCTTTATTATTTACAATGCCAAGAGGGAAAATTGACTTGAACACAGTATCTGGGATGTAAATCAGAGTAGTTACATAAGGTCTGGGGAAGAGCCACAGGGAAAAGGACCTAGAAGTGGGAGATCCCAAAGAAGGGATTTGGGCCTTTTGCCTGCCGCTGTCCCAGTTGGGGCTACACCCCAAGATTTTCAAGTTTTTAGTTAGCTCTCCACACAGGACCATGAGGGCCACGAGGGCATCAGGGGAAGACTTGGTCCTTTTCTGGTGTGATGAGGTTTAGGAATAGGGTGACCCTCAGAACAATGTATTAGAGAAAGCGATTCAGGCTCATAGATACAAAACAGACAAAAATGGATTAGACACTGAGCTGTAATCGTGCAGGTGATAGGGGGTCAATGATGGAGAGAATCAGTGTGGCCTGCAATAGTAAAAGGGTTAGGGGACAGAGTAGATCTCAGTGTGTGTTGTACAGGAAAGAGGGGATTTGGACAGGCCGGAATAGTAATTCCAGGCCTTGGAAACCATGACCTGAAGTAGAGAGGCAGGGATAGAGATGTGGTGAGGTGCAGTTCTGTTGATACTAGCCTAATCTGCTATGGGAGGCGTGTTTGTATGTGTTGGGTAGTTTGATTGATGGGGCAAACTGGGCCTGAATAAATAAGCCAAACAAATAATAGTTATCTCAAAATAGGATGCTGACTGATTTCAACTTTTTGCAGGGTCATTATGACTAAATCTTTTGGAGTATAACTATCAGTGTCCCTAAGCAAATGGTAATACTCTTCTATAAGCAGGTTTTGAAATCCTTCCTTTCCCTTTTAGGTGAGTGTGTAGGGGGGCTTATGGTGGATTGCAAACATAATATGGCTGCAAGACAAAGAGGCATAGTTAACAAAACAAGAGGGCTGTTATGTGCTGAATTATGTCCTTCCCCAAATCCATACGTTGAAGCCCTAACCCTCAGTGAGAATGTACTTGGAGATAGGGCTTGAAAGGAGATAATTAAGATTCATGAGCTCAGAAGGGTGGGGTCTGAATCCAATAGGACTGTGTCCTTAGAAGAAGCAGCAGAGACAGCCGGAGTGCCCATACTACTGAGAAAAGACCACCGTGTGAAGGCAGAGAAGGTGACCATCGTCAAACCAAGGAGAGAGGTCTCAGCAGGAACAAACTCTGCCAGCGCCTTGATCTTGGACTTCCAGAATTGTGAGATAATAAATTTCCGCTGTTTAAATCACCCAGTATGTGGTAGTTTGCCAAGGCAGCCCAAGCACACTAATATGACAGGTTATAGTCAACTAGCAATTACAAATGACAGGAAATCAAAAGGCAAGTTGAGCTACATCCCTTCATGGACCCATCTGGAGGACTGTGACTTTGTCAGCAGAATGGAAATATTTAAATCCTGACCTAACCTTTCTTCTCAGTACTTTTTAAATAGCTTTGTTATGTTGAGTACAGTATAAACATGCACTGTAAATTCATCGTGTTAGGGAAGGATGTTCTAAACCTCAATTTTTATAACTTCCTGAGAAAAAAGTAGAATAAATACGGAAGAATTTTGTTCTGTCTTAACTTTTCTATAAACAATTTGTAACTCAATTCTGTCTTTTTATTTTACTTTCCTTGATCGTCATTTGGTAAAAGGAAATGGAAAACATCATATCTTGTTATGTTTATACTAAGAAAATTCTGGCTAACTTTGGGAATAATACTCTAAAAAAAAAAACAGGAAGCATAAAGGCCTACAATTCAACAATGACTTAGTAACTGCTGAATTTAAAAGTAGAAAAAAAAAGAAAAACGGAGAAGACAAGAAAAAGATAAGAGAATATACCAACCAGGATACTTTTAGTGGCAAGGGATAAAATATCTAGTACAAATAGACTTAAATAATAAAGGTTCTTAAGCTCTAGTTATTGAGAAGACTGAAAGCCATGCTTCAGGTGTGGTTTGATCAGGGTGCCAACCCTGTTTCTATATATATTTTTTTTTTCTTTTTCTTTTTCTTTTTTTTTTCCTGTTTCTATATTATTCTCTCTAGTCCATGTGTCATTTTTATCCTTAGGTGGGCTTCGGTCACAGTAGCAAAACATCTATATTAGTTCCAAGACTTCACATGAATATCCTATGCAGAAAGGAAGGAGAGAGCATCTTTGTTAGGTCAATTTATGGGCTGGTCCACACTGATACACAGGTTATGTTTTAAACTTTGTGCAGACTAGCCTTGTAAGGTTCCTAGCATCTTAACTGTCAGTGAAAGTTCTAGGTCACAGAAAAAGATGCCTGGCCATATCTTTGGAGCCTAAAGTTTTTTAAGAAAGAATCTAGATACAGTTTACAATTTGGTTTGGAAATATACAACCTATGGAGTGTGTGTACTGGAGGGTGTGTCCTCCAAGAGACTAAATTGTAAAGAGAAACAATAGGATCTTGTGTTAGTTCCTAAGGCTGCTGTAACTCATTATCACAAACTTGATGGCTTAAAATAACAGAAATTTACTCTCTCACAGTTCAGTAGGCCAGGAAAAAAATCAAGGTGTTGGCAGAATTGGTTCCTTCTGAGTATTCTGAGGATAAATATTTTCCATGCCTTTCTTCTAGCTTCTAGTAGCTGTTGGTAACTCTTGGCATTCTTTGGCTTTGTTACACATCCGTCCAATCTCTGCCTTCAGCTTCACCTGGCATTCTGCTCTGGGTCTCTGGGTCTTCTACTTTTCTGCCTTTTATTAGGATACTTATTGTTGGATTTAAGACCCATTTTCAATCCAGGTAATAATTATTTTATGCTCCTTAACATAATTATATCTGCAAAGACACTATTTCCCAGTCAGGTTACATTCACAGATATAATGGGGATTAGTACTTGGATATGTCTTTTTCTGTCCACTGTTCAACTCACTATAGATTTCTTGGAGGAAATGACCATCAATGAAGGTTCAGGTGGTAGATGAGCAGAGATTCTGGGCACATCATGACAGTATGCCTAATATTCCAACCAGGAGGGGATATGGTTTGAAGCAGTAGTCTCCCAAGTAGGGAGAAGTAGAATATCTTGGAACTCCTATTTATAATTTTGTTCATCTAAGGAAATAAGAAAGGAATGGAGGTTTTTCTCATACTGATTATATAGATTGACATCATAACCCATGCTGGGTTGGCTGGTCACATGGATATGCATGTGTCATGGTACAGGAGACATCCTGAGTAGGGAAGGGGGTTGCGGATAGTCATGCCTTCATTCATCTATTTGCTTTCCATGTACTGTAACCCATTGGTGTATATCTGAGCCCCATTAAGTACAGTTGTAAATATTTTCTACTTTTAACTAAGATGACCCTTGCCAAATGAACAAGTGCCTTGAAATACTGCTACTACTTGAAGATAGTACTAATGCATGAGTAAATAGAATAAATAGGAAGAGCTGATTCTTTTACTCTTAGCATGAACTCTCAACACCCAAAGATGAGATAAAATCATGATAACCTAATGAAATCTGAAAAGCAATTAGCTAATAAAATTCTAAATTTTTAGGCAGAAACTATTTGTATCATGGATTGATATCCACTGCTGTTAGTTGTGACCTTCATTTTAAGTCTGTGATGTGTCTCAAGACAACAGTTATTTAAATGTACATATTTTGAGAGTGTAAGTTCAAATATGTTTTATTACTAAGACAATACAATTTATAAAGTTTGGTTGCTATTTGTTAAACAAAAATAATGCACTTCTTGGGATCTAGTAGTTCTACTTGAGAAACTCTCTGAAAAAGTATGGGTCATGAGAGTATGATGAGTTGTTTGGGTAACTGGAAGACGGAACCAGAAGTCAGCAGCCCAGGAAGGTATGAAATTAAGTTCCCAGCTTAATGCCCTTTTGTATTGCCTGGTGTCAGTCAAGCAGAGCAGAGGCCAGAGCAGTGGATCCACAGACCCTGCCTGTGATAATTCCCTGTGTTCGCCTCCAATATTATTCCACTGTCCCCACCATTGACACTTATTAAAAGACCCTGTAGAGGCAGAAAACTGAGCGCCTCACTCTTCGAGGAGGCAGTACCCCAGAGAACCAATATCTTTAGTTTCCCTGCAAGTATGGCTCAGCTGAATAGCTGTGTAGTTGTGGGGAAAGTGGGGGCAGGGGTTGGGGGATGGAAAGGCAAGAAAATGGAAGAGGGAGAATTTGAAGCTGATGTGTTGGGTGAGAATCCTTAGCAGCATTCCTGTCTAACTCATTTAGTTAGCAAATATTTACTGAGTGACCCCTGGGTGTCAGTCCAGGGAGATGTATATAAATAAGGAGCATGTGGCTTCCCAAACCTTGTGGAGTTTAGAGTCCACGTCAATATATTTCTTTGTGGTTACCCTCTCACCTTTTCTTTTTGTACTGGTTCAGACATGTTACCTTTAAATTCATTTTTCCTCTTTCTCTGCTCTGCCCCTTATCATAAGGAATTGACCCTTTGGCCTGTTTCCCAGGCTGTTTTGTTGTTGTTGTTGTTGTTGTTTTACAGTGAAGTCAACCAAGAGAAAGCATTGGTGGGACATAGAAAGGGAAAAACCAGGGCACTTTGTCTTCTCTTATCCTTAGGGGCAGCTCAGCACTGGCTGCTTCTCCATGATCCACCTTTTATAATCAGGACCATACTGATTCCTTTGGGCTATAGTAACATGACTTCTTTTCTCCTTAGCTTGTCAACTTTTTTTTTTTTTTTTAAGATTTATTTATTTTTTTAGAGAGAGAGAAAGTATAAGAAGGAAGGAGAGCAGAAAAAGAGGGAGACAAGCAGACTCCCAGCTGATCGCAGAGCCTGAGAGGGGACTCCATCCCAGGACCCTGAGACCATGACCTGAGCTGAAATTAAGGGTTGGCCACTTGACTGACTGAGCCACCCAGGTGCCCCTTGCCAACTTGTTAATTACCTATGTAAATAATGTCCTCCCTTGAATTTCCTCATTTAAATACAAGTATTAGTTTCTACTTCTTTGGTTGGGAACTGATAAATACACTGTTTAAATTAGAAGTAAAGAGGTGATCGTTATTGAAATATTACACTTTTCCACTTAGTTGCATGGTGCTTTGCATCTGCCTATGATTTTACTTTCAGTCAAGACTTTTTTCTATATACTTTTCCCTTTTTTACCTTAGGAAATTGTCAAGAACTAATGTTATTTTCAATATCCTAAAGGGATATTATAAGAAAAGAGATGGAGTTGATTGATAAAGCAAAATCCAAATTTATAATTGGTGAATCACAGATCAATCTATAAGATGGCAAGAGGTCCTAATAAGAATTTTTTCCCTCATTTTCCTTTGCAGAGAGATCCCTGAAAGCACATTATCTTTAATAGGAAATTTTTATATATTATCTTTTAAAGGTTTGGGAGGATGAAGAAGAGTTTTAAGGGAAAATTGAGAAGATGAGATTAGGAAAGGATTTCATGCAGTGAAAGATATATAAAGTAAACCCTGTATAGTCTTTTCGTATGCAAATGAAGCATCTGCCCTATTTTCAGGAAGTCACGTTCTCTTGAGGTTTTCCAGGAATGGGGAAGGTTTTATAGACAAATTCATTCTCTCTCCTGCCTAATCTACCCTGTGGTATATAGTAAGATTGCAAAGAGAAAACTACAGTGTGGGGCTTGGTAAAGAATGGGGATTGTCAAACTATTATAGCCTATGGGCCAAATCTAGCTCACACTGTGTTCTTATAAATAAAGTTTTATTAGCCCATAGCCACACTCATTCCTTTGCTTATTGTCTATAGCTGCTTTCATGCTACAAAGGCAGAGTGAAGTAGTTACAACATAGGCAGTGTGGCCTGCAAAGCCAAAATGTCCATTTATGTAAAGGTACCTTTGCCAACCCTTGCTGTAGGGTACATTGCTTGTTCTTAAGAAGGGTATTTTGGCCTTTTGTCTTTTCAGATAAAATATCCCTGGAGCACCTACTAGTGCCAGGTACTGTCTAGATGCTATCCAGAATAAAAGCATAGATAAAAAAGAGTCAATGTACTGGAACACTCCGCACCCAAGCTCCCTCCCATAATACATCCCAGACCATCCCAACAACACCCCAGGCCGCTCTAGCCCTTCCTGCTCCATAACTCAGCTTTTTTTTTTTTTCTTATTTTTAAATTTTCTTATTTGAGAATTATTGACACACAATGTTACGTTAGTTTGAGGTGGGGTACCTGGGTGGCTTAGTCGGTTAAGCGGCTGCCTTGGGCTCAGGTCATGATCCCAGGGCCCTGGGATCGAGCCCTGAGTCTGGCTCCTTGCTCAATGGGGAGCCTGCTTCTCCCTCTGCCTGCTGTTCTGCCTACTTGTGCTATCTCTCTAATAAATAAATAAAATATTTAAAAAAAAAAAAAAGCTCGCGGTATACAACATAGTGATTTGACATGTTTATACATTATATTCATCAGGCACTCCCAGGTACCTCGATGGTCTCACTGCTGGCTTATGCCTCTACCTGCTACAGATTTCATTTCAGTCTCTGAGGACCCTCCTTTCCCAAACAGGACTAACTTAAAGAGACCTTAGATACTGGGGAAGAAGAAGAAGAAAAAGGAGGAAAAGGAGAAAAAGCGGGGGGGGGGGGGGCGGAAGGGGAGGAGAAGAAGGAGAAATAGTGTAGTTAAGGAATTCATTAGGTACTAGAGATGCACACAAAGACTGTTCCAGAAGATAAAGAATATGCTTCCAACTAAGGTGGAGCCCACACATCAGGGATATGGATTTTACTTTCTTTTTAAACCAGGAAGGCACAACCTCTTAGGCATTTAGAGAAAAAAAGGACTGGACACTGTTATTTTGTGCTGTCAGTTCATCTTACAGGAACTTACTTACTTCCAAGGAAAGCAGGATTAAAAAAAGATTAAAATTAGGTGAAAACAATTTTGGATTATTATCAATTCATTTATCCATTTACTCATCAGTATTTGGGTGTCCTCTCCTGGGCACTGTACTATGTGCTGTAAGAAGACAGTAAACCTGGTAGGAAATAGTCCTGCCCCCAGGACTTTATATTTTAGTGAATAGGTATTATACACACCCCACCTCAGCACACTGCCAAAGAAGGCCATAAGAATCCCATGGAAGCTTTAGGGGGATCTTCAAATCAAGATACAAGGAGAATGCACAGTAGTGTTGATTCAGGAGAGCTGAGACGTTGGAAAGCATGGATTCAGGATTCAAACTGTCTAGGGTTGCATTAGGTTGCCCTTTATCAGCTGAGTGACCTTGGGGAAGTTACTGGGTACCTCTGTGTCTCAGATTCTTCCCATCTAAAGTGGGGATGATGATAGTACCTAGCATAAGAATGTTGTAAGAGCAAAATGAAGGCTTGTTTGTAAAGTGTTTTGATTGGTGGATGCCTGGTACATAGTAAGTACCTTGTGGTATTTATTAATAGAAGAACCAGGCTGACCCTTTGCTCTTACTTTAAAAGTGCCCACATTTTTTTTTTTTTAATCTTTTGGGATATCTCTGATTGGATGAATGAACAAGTCTGAGAAGAGTGAAATGTTTTGCTCTTTATTTGTATTTTTTTAAAAAAAAAGCACTTGAGGGTTAGAAAATCAAGCTAGCATGAAGTTATAATTTAATTAGCATGCTGTGCTTTCTTTACTTGATTTCGAATAATTCACTCTATATATGCAGGACTGCTTTTTTCCAAGGTCCCAAAATGCTTTCTTTGAAAATATGCAGTTTTCCATTGAGTCATAAAGTATAGCAAAAACCAAATTATAATCATCATTATCATGTAACATTTATTGAATGTATACTGCATACTAGTTTTATAAGTCGATCTAACATAATTATTGACTCTTTTTATTACTCATAGAAATTCTATAAAGCTAATGTCCGTGTCCTCATTTTTTAAGTGAGTAAGCTCAGGTGGGCAGATAGCTAAGATGTTACTCCCAAGTCACATGGGAGGAATGAGACAGAGTAAGAACTTATTTCCAGTTGATTCCAAACTCCATGGTCTTTCCTGCCTGTTATGTGATGTGGTCTCAGGGCACATGAACCTATAAGTTAACATTTAAAATACTTAACATCTTCTTATAGTAATAGGGTGTTAGTAAGTCAAATTATATTTTTTCTATCATTTACCAGTCATAAAAGCATAACATAGTTACTAGAGAAGTTTTCAGAAATTAAGAAAACTAGGAGGAAGTTGTATATCAATCATAATCCCATCCACTAAAATATCCATTATTAATATGTTTTATATATTCTTTTAAGCTTTTCTCTCTGTCTTTTTATATACACACACATATACATTCCTACATGATTCCTTACTATATCTTAATTCGGATTTTTTATTAAACATGTCATCAAGAGTTTCTGTGCTATTTTTTATTTAGAGAACATTATTTTCATGTCTGTATCATCTCTATCTTTATGTCTATAGCACAATAACATTTACCAGATATTTTGAATGCTTTCATTTTTTATAATTATAAATAATTTTATAATCAAATGTTGATACATTTTTTACCCTCCGATTATTTATAAGGTAAATTCTTATATGTAGAATGGCTGGGTTGAAGAGTTAAATTATTTTAAGACTACTGATATATTAGACAAATCATCTTCCAGAAAGAGCACAATTAAGTCATTGCTAATCCATCTGGTGCCCTATTTGAATATAGCAGCATCTGTATAGTTTCCCCACATTAGTCATCAGGAATTTTATTAATTTTCAGGTTATACTTGCCACTGGACTGAACAATACACAATTATTTAAGACATAATGCTATGTCCCCTTCTAAAGACGTATAATCCAAGATAAAATCATTCAAACTCTCATCCCTTTACTCAGTAGATATTTGTTGAGTGCCCATGATTTTCAAAAAGAAAACTGATAAGGCTAGGTACTAAAAGTAAAAACTGTAAGTTTCGTGTGTTTCTGACTCTGTGTGTGTGTGTGTTGGGGAGAGCTGCTGATGTGGAACATTCCCGTGAACTTCCTCGAATCTTCTAAATTCTATGGATACGACAAGCATTCCTAGTATAATAATAGTCTCTCCAGCAGTATAGTGGTAGCCAAAGTTTTCTGGGGTAAAAATAATCTAATTCCTAAAATACAGAAATTCATTTCAAAGCAACATCTCACAGTTCTATACTTCATTACGTTACTACTTACACCTACGAAGCAAATGATTGAGTTCTGGATCGTGTAGCCCTGATATCCTTGTCAGAGCTGATGGGCCTTTGACTTCGTGACACCTGAAGTAGGCACAGAGAGAAGCAGAGAATACCAGAGAGTAATTCAGGCAAGTTGGTGGTTGAGCACCAGAGCAAAGCCAAAACAATGGCCTTAAGAAGAAAGTGATGAGTCTTCTGTGTGCTGAGGCCTTGCTTGGCTCCTTGACGGTTCCCAAACTCTGTTGTAACTTATGTAAAGCTCACGCATATTTGAGGTTTGGTTCTTTTTCTGGGGATATTTTTAAGGTTTTCTTTGGTTTTCTGTGAGACCTAGATTATGGTAAATCTCCATTATTTGGAGAAGGTATTATCTGTCTTATTTGATGCAATCTGAGTAAACCTCTTTCTTATTATAAAGCTTAAACTAATAAAGCAAAATGAGTTCTGAGGGTTCTGAAATATTAAGCTTTTCCGTACTCTGTGTGCCATCAGCAATCATTAGAAGACAGAACTAAGAAAGACACTTAACAAAAATATAGCAACTAAGAATAAAAAAGAGAAAAATATTGATCTTAATTCCGTAATGGAAACAGTCTCCCTGGATGAATAACAGTCATTTGTAAGATGACCTTTCGATTTAAAAAATTATGAGTGTATTAGTATTATAGTACATCTTCTAGCCTCTGCTGAGAACCACGTAGAGATTTGATAGCAGAAAAAAAAATATACAGGACTATAAATCTTTCTGTTATCTGTGAGCAAAAAATGGGCTCTGTAAATAAAAGGCACTGCAAGAGGCAGTGTCCCTCTTGAAATTAAGAGAGTGGTTAAGCACAAAAATAATGGTAACAATTGAGAAGAAAATGTCCTCTGGTGCAAAATTCTCAGTAATTTAACGTGTATTGATATAATCTTCCCCAACTTTCTTTTGTGCCCAGTCTTTTAATGACCAAATTGTCAATGGGAGGACAATTAATGCTTTATTCATTGAAAAGGTTAGAATAAGAAAGGATCACCCCCCTTGGTTGAAAGTACAAAAAAATTCAACTATTGATAGGTTTAAGATATTCCTTTCCATATTTCTTTGTAATAACTTTGAATATTTCATGAAAGGGTGACTGGGTGGCTCAGTTGGTTGAGCAACTGCCTTCAGCTTAGGTCATAGATCCTGGAGTCCCAGGATCGAGTCCCACATCGGGATCCCTGCTCAGCGGGGAGTCTGCTTCTCCCTCTGACCCTCTCCCCCTCTCATGCTCTCTCTCTCTCTCTCAAATAAGTAAATAAAATCTTTAAAAAAAAAAAGGATATTTCATGAAAGACAAATATTTTTTTCTGCCAACAAAATTTTTAAGACCTTTAACGATGAATAATCTGAAAAATGTTAGAATCTAGATATCAGGAGCTTTATATTGGAACTCCTAATATAAAAAATACATACTAAAAATTAAAATCAAATCTGATTATTAGAGCAAGGTTATTGTTAATCAGAATGCAACTAATCAGGGGTGCCTGGGTGGCTTAGCGGGTTAAAGCCTCTGCCTTCGGCTCAGGTCATGGTCTCAGGGTCCCGGGATCGAGCCCCGCATCGGGCTCTCTGCTCAGTGGGGAGCCTGCTCCCCCCACCACCCCCGCCTGCCTCTCTGCCTACTTGTGATCTCTCTCTCTCTCTCTCTCTCTCTCTCTCTGCCAAATAAATAAATAAATAAAATCTTTAAAAAAAAAAGATCTACTCTTTGGAGAAGAGTGATAATTGGCTTCTTTTATCCCATTTCATGGGTGACTCAGTTAATTAAAGGGACTTGCCTAAAATAATGACTACCATATTTATTCAAATATAAAACATACACACATTTAAAAACAAAACAACCACTTGCCAGCTGAGAAGTGAAGATGAGATTTGGGATGGAGTCATGGCTGCCTGGGTCTCTGTGATCGTGCAAGGAGGCCCATCCAATCACCAACACCGTTAATTTTCTTGGCAGCACCACAAACAATTGCATCTTAACTTATTTTTATATTCTTAACTTTGCACTAAGATTTGTTTAAAAATTTTCCTTAGGAGACCATTTGAAATGAGAAGCTATTTTGTATATGAAGTAGACAGCATGCCCCATGCTGTGGGAAGCCCTCAAAGGCAGTAGAAAGTACTCGATCCTTCAGAGTAATTCTGAGAAATCTCAAAGACTGTTTTGTGATTGATCCGTGTGTCATCAAAGGCTATCACTTAGGCAGAGAACATCTGTCAAAAGCATCTTGCTGATATTCCAGAAAGGCTATTTAACTTAATTTTTAGAAATACATAATGCAATCAGAGAAAAATAAATGAAAGTAAGAGTTTCAGCAAATAGGAAATAAAGATGAAACCTTGTTATTGTTTAATTGTATCATCACTTCTAGATGGGCTGAAGAATTTAAGATCCTAATTTGGAGAATAAAAAACCACTTTCCCTGAAGAAGCTCTATAGATCCACGAATGACAAAACCATTTATGAGATTTGTTAGATTATATGCGTAGAGACGTTTTATTTTTTTTTTTTTAAGATTTTATTTATTTATTTGACAGAGAGAGAGATCACAAGTAGGCAGAGGGGCAGGCAGAGAGAAAGGGGGAAGCAGGCTCCCTGCTGAGCAGAGAGCCCGATGTGGGGCTCGATCCCAGGACCCTGAGATCATGACCTGAGCCGAAGGCAGAGGCTTTAACCCACTGAGCCACCCAGGCGCCCCGCGAGACGTTTTAGATTCTTAAATGTCGCTAGTGAAATTTAAGTGGTATTAATGCATGCTATCATCAGTTAGCAAAAAAACCCCATGTCTTTCCTCTACCACTACCTTCATTCCCCCAAAGCTGTTATTAAATTGATGGTGAATTTTACATTAAATGGTAATTTAGCATTACAGAAAATAGTCATTGATAATAAAGATGAAACTAGAAATTCAGGACTGCAAGTTTCAAATCCAGTAAATTGCTAAAGACTTTATATCTACTCTTTTGTCCTGCTCTTGTCTTTTTGGGGGAAAAAAAAAAAACCTTATGTGCATATCTTAAATCTCTGATGAGACATATTGTAAGAGACTATTGCTTTTTTTTTTTTTTTTTTTTCAGAATAGTGTTGATATTTATCTAGGTGAATTAGTCACTCTCCTGACATGGACAGCTAGAGCTTGAGAAATCATCAGTCTCTTTCCCTGCTTTTGAAAAGGACTGCATCATCCCAGAATAGATTGTTACCTAAAATATAGAATCTAAAAAAAAAAAAGAGTCCACAATTCCATGTGAAAATGAAAGCCAGTGGTTTTCTTTTTTCTTTTTTTTTTTTTTTTAAGATTTTATTTATTTATTTGACAGAGAAAGACACAGTAAGAGAGGGAACACAAGGAGGGGGAGTGAGAGAGGGAGAAGCAGGCTTCCCGCTGAGCTGGGAGCCTGATATGGGGCTCGATCCCAGAACCCTGAGATCATGACCTGAGCCGAAGGCAGACGCTTAACGACTGAGCCACCCAGGCGCCCCAAAGCCAGTAGTTTTCAAATATTAATTTAGGCATCAAAATCATATCATTACTTCTTGGTTTCCCTTTTGTCATTCACATTGTATACCTCTCCAGTCCTGCACTGTTCAGTATGATAGCCACTAGCCACATGTGGCTATTTGCATTTAATTTAAAAATAAAAATTCAGTTTTTCTGTTGCACTGGCTGCATTTTAACTGCTCAATAGTCACATGTGACCAGAGGCCACTGTATTAGATAGATACAGATTCTTTCTATCGCCACAGAAAGTTCTACTGGACAGCACTGCACTACAGTGAAAATGAAAATCTATTCTAGGATTCTTGGATGCTATTTAAAATGAACATGCAGGAAAATGATCTTGCCTCAGGTTGTAATCAGTAGATGTAGACATTTGCATGTTAAATTTGTAAGGTGAGCTAGTCATAGAATTTGATAGCTGTAAGGACCCTAGGAGGTAATTTAAGACAGATCCTCTTATTTTAATGTTGTGGAAACTGAGGTGCAGAGAGGTTAAGTGTTTTGTGTAATGTCACCTAGGATTTTGTGACAAAGTTTAATCATCAGTATTGATAGCGACACACATACACAACTTTTGAAATAAGGATATAAAATTAATTCTTGCACTGAAACCAGATGGAGTTCCTACTCAAGCAAATCCAAACTGGTGAATGTGCTCTAAGACACCAAATTCAAAGTTCCAGTCTGGGAATTTACTAGTTTTATCCAGTCACTCTAACTTCTGGCGTTTGGTCCATTCAATCAAGAATATCTCTAAATGTGCCCTAAAACACTGTGTTTGGCTTTGGCAAAACACTTCACTTTTGTGAGGTGTCTATTTAGCTCGACGTGTAACTGGTTGAGGGTTGAGGGTCTAGAGTAAAAGGTAATGAGGGAAGCGACTCAGTTCCGGCCTAGGTATTGCTCCTCTACTTCGCTCATTCAGCTTGATCCTGAGATGTCAGGCAGTTTTGCATTTAAATCTCACATTGACACTTACCACCATTGTGACTCAGTCCATTTGGTCAACTATAACAAAATACCACAGGGTGGGTGGCTTATAAACAACAGAAATCTATTGCTCACAGCTCTGGAGGCTGGAAGTCCACGATCAGGGTGTAAGCGTTGTTGGGTTAGAGCTCTCTTCTCCGTCACAGACTTCTCTTTGTGTCCTCATGCGTAGAACAGGCTAAAGAGTTTCCTGGGATCTTTTATAAGACCACTGATTCCATTCATGGGGGCTTTCATGCTCATGACCTACTTACCTCCTAAAGGCCCTAATTACTCATACCATCACTTCTGGGGGGTAGGATTTTGACATAGGTATTTGGTGGTAGGAGGGGAGAAACATAAACATTTAGACCACAGCGGGGACCTGGCACAAGATTAGGCCTATCTGCTATGACCTGCCTGCCCAGCTCACTTTCTGCAGAAAGTTTCCATGCTCCTGCTGAATCAGGGTACCCATGTCCACTACTTCTCTAACTTCTTTAACCAGGTCACAGGTGCATAGGTTTGTGCTTCATTGGGTACCTGATCCAAGAGCAGCTGATCCATAGTGGCCCAATGACATAGGACTTACAAGGTTCATTAGAATGAACTAGGGATCCAGTATTTTTAAATTTGCAACTAAGATGTTAAGAGCCAAGGCCAATTAGTAGTGAGGGCAATGGCCATAATTTAGGGTTGCCAAGATGCATAGAAGACTGGTGAATGATTTCGAGATATTTACAAGCAGAAATGATAATGTTCAGAAACTAAAAACAGAAGAAAGACGAGCAGTGGCAGAGGATGGAGGACAGGCATGTAGAAGGAGAAGACAGAACCAGACAGCCTACTTTAGAGAAGCTGGAAGTTACTCACAGAAGACAGGGTGGCCCTTGAGCGAGTGGCGACAAATTTGGAATGAGGCCCAATTCCAGTCTGTCAGAAGTGTGGTTTCCTGATGACTTTTCCTGTTTGAGTCTCCATTAGCACTGGGTCTCTTCAGTGTAATTTCTCCTTTTAGTTTTGAGGTAATCTACTGATTTTATGTAATTTGCAACCAAAATGTTCCTATCTAAACTGGGGCTACTATCAATATCAATAACTTGGTGCAAGGATTAAAAGGAAAATTAAAGATAGCATTCTTTAGAAACTTAATAATTCTTTTTTAAGATATTTGGGAAAATGGGGTCGCCTGGATGGCTCAGTGGGTTAAGCCTCTGCCTTCCGCTCAGGTCATGATCTCAGGGTCCTGGGATCGAGCCTCGCATCAGGCTCTCTGCTCAGCAGGGAGCCTGCTTCCCCCTCTCTCTCTGCCTGCCTCTCTGCCTGCTTGTGATCTCTCTCCTATCTGTCAAATAAATAAATAAAATCTTTAAAAAAAAAAAGATATTTGGAAAAACGAAGTTCAATCAAACAGGTTATTTCCCTAAAATTAATGAAAAAAATTGCTTAGAGTTCAGATAACATTAGGGTTTTCTGAAATTTCCTGTTAGTCTTCCCCAATTTTTGGCATCTAGTGCAGTAAAAGATAGTTCCCAGAAGCCATGTGCTATTAGAGAGAGGCATCAGGAAGCCTGAGTTTTGGATCACTTCTGTGTAGAGATTACTGATGCCCACCCATAGCTGATTCGCCTTTACTTTCTGGACACACGAAATACTGCATTTTCCAGACCCTTGCACAAGACCACGTTACTAGTTCTGGCAATAGACTATGAGTAGAATTTACCAATGACATTTCTGAGCTGGGGCCATGACTAGCCCTGGCAACCCATCAGCTCTGTTCGTCTAGAATGGTGATTCTAACAGGGCACGTATAGAGAAGATGCACTTACAAGATGGAAACTGCAAAAGTCTATAAAGTCATGTCTTAGAAGAAAGTCATATCCTAGAAGAGCACACCCTCGTGAGCTATGCAAATTACAACAAAGTTTGTATAAGCAAGAAATAGTTTTTAAAGGCTAAGCCACTGAGATGTTGGGGTTTATATGTTATACGGCATAGCCTGTCCTGTCCTGATTATGCTAATTCTCAATGCTTAGGGGAAGGAGTCACTGCTTTTTCCTCTGCTCCAAAATCCTCATGTATACAATAGAAGTTAGACTAGATTGCCTCCAATGACTCTTCTAGGGCATACTTTCATTCTTTAATTCTTCTCTAAGGCCTGCCCTACTTATCCTGCAGATTTACTGGGAAGATGCTTTGAAAAGTAACAAGGGCCTTACCAATACATTCTTATAAACAAAAGATGTTGCTGTCAAAGCTGACAGCTTCCAAAAGAAATCTTGCTATTTCTGAATTTAGCATTTGGAATGACATCAATTTTAATTTTTAATTTGGCTATGTGCAAGTTTTTATCTTTTTCAGAGGGAAGCTTTGAATAGACTTTTTCATCTTGTTTTGCCAGTGTTTGAAAGCACGGTTTTGAGAGTGCAGATAACCATAACTGAGCAAGTCTGTTAGCTCTTCCATGGCCCCTCTTTCCTTGCTTTTCTCTATCACCCGATTGTGAACCTTACCTCTGGTGTCCTTGGCTGGTCCTCTGATTCCATAGGTTGACCCCGACCAAAGCTTGTAGGAAAGCAGATGCTGGACAACAGTCTCCTATTTGATCTGCCTGCCTCGAGGCCTGACCCCCTTAGATCCACCTTCCACACAGTTTCCATGATTGAAAGGCCAGATTTAATGATAAAGCTGCTCCTTGCATTGCTCTACATCTCCTGCAAAAGAAAGTCTGAGCTCCTCTCCATGGCATCTAAAGTATTCGATGTGATGATGTGGGGAATAAAGATGGCTAACATTTCCTGAGCATTACTGTGTGCTAGACCCCCTACACTTGATGTTTTTATGTATATTATGTAATCCCTTAAAATAGTCTTCTGGAATAGATATAATTATCCCTCTTTTAGGGAAGAAGAAACTGCTTTCAAGATTTGTTTGCTTGGTTAGTAAGTATTAGGGAAGAAATTTGATCAAGATCAATCATTCCCGGGAATATGCACTCATAACCTGTGTAGTACGCTTCCTTGACTCTCCTAAACCAAAATGAGAAGAATAAAGGCTTTTTTTTATCTTGTAGGAGGTCCAGTGCATAACCGAATAGAAGTGGTTTCAGCAAAAGTCTTGCAATTCATTTGAGAAAAGTTAAAGTAGTCAGCCAAGTATCTCAGATGAGCCTGTGATTCCTTAAATCAATGATCAGGCCTCAGGCAAGTGGCAATGGGGAGTGGTTTGTGCTTTGAAATACTCACTTCCTCAACTTTTCCTACAATTCACACTTTGATCTGTCATAGGATGACACTTTCAGTGCCTCTTTTATAGGCTAAATGCAAGCTTCCAAAAGCCACTAGGGAATAAACATTTTAAATTAGACCTGACAATGTGGCCTTCCAATCAGTTCTGTTTCATGATTGTCTCCATTTTGTCTGTACTGAGACAGTTGTTTTTGTAACTATTGGAAAATTTTACTTTGCTTTATCTTTTGCTTTGTTGTGTTTATTTATAGAAAAACGTACTGAAAGTATGGAATATATATATTCATATATATATATAGTCATATATGTTCATATATATATGTCAAAACAACAATGGAAATCATTAGATGTATCAATAGGAATGCTTTACCTTCAAGTGGACACCTTTTAAGATTTAAGCAGCACAGCTGGGTTTTGAATTGTGAAGGAAAAAGAAAAACTCAAGAATTTCCTCGTTCCTGGAAATGTTTCAGGAAAAGATGTGCCTGAAGACCAAAGTGTGATTGAGATTCTCTAAAACTGTTAACCCTTGGGGATGGAAACATGGTTTGAATCACGCAGTCTATCTTCATGTGTGGTTTCAGAAAGATGTTATTTCTTAAAGCAGAGGACATATGTGGTTTTCTAGGTTTTCTGCATGGAAAAGGAAGGGATTCAAATGCTTGAACCCTCCTTGTCCTAGCATCATTCTTTTTTTTTTTTTTTTTTTTTAAGATTTCTTATTTATTTATTTGACAGAGAAAGAGAGATCACAAGTAGGCAGAGAGGCAGGCAGAGAGAGAGGGTGAAGCAGGCACCCCGCTGAGCAGAGGGCCCGATGCGGGGCTTGATCCCAGGACCTTGAGATCATGACCTGAGCTAAAGGCAGAGGCTTTAACCCACTGAGCCACCCAGACGCCCCCTAGCATCATTCTTTTTATTTACTTAATAATCTCGCTGGTTTTCATTTTTACCAACAGTGCACTGTTGGCCTGCTGCTTGATTTGCTATGGAGCCAGTAGGCAGAGGCCTCTCTGGGGGAGACCGATTAAGCAGCAGGAATTCGGGGAGCAGGTAGATGGCTGGGAGAGCCGGTGGAAGGGAGCCTGTGAGGAAGGCTATGGCAGCAGATAGAAGCTTAGTCTGCCTCCGGCGACAAGGTCTTCAGAGACTCTTCCTTGAAGCTGGGTTTGCAGCTGGGAACATCAATCTCCCTCCTGACTGGGGGCTTATTAGCATTCTGAGTATCGCTTTCAATTAAATTGCTCGAATGCTCATTTAGTTTCTAGTTAATAAGGCAGGATTGGATGTCATGTATGATCCAGCAGGTTGTTTTTAGAGGATAAAAATAAAAGGAGCCCTGGGATATGTTAAATGGCGGGCCCAGTTCCTCTGTCAACATGGTGCCCAAACCGCAAGCCACTATGGGCCTTGCAAATGGACATGGGTATTTTTAAAGTAACTCTAAAATCCTCCCTAATGGAGGATTTCAAATATTCACTCTTAGGAAAACCAACACATTGTTTCCTGATGGCTTCACAAATTCATTCAGCTTTTTTAGTCTAAATTATTCAAAGTTTATGGAGAAAAGGACTCCTACGAGTAGGGAATGGAGGTAGTTCTAAGGGGGTGCTGTGATCGGATCTGTTAGGCCCTGAACACTTTTTTTGAGGTGATAATCCTAATAATAAAAATAATTTCAGTGAGAGTCACTATTTACTGGTTGTCTTCTATCTCTCTGTCACTGTGGTCAGAGTTCACTTAATTTTCATATAATCCTATGAGGCAGGACTCCCATCCAATGTCAGATGGTAAAGCCGAGGTGCAGAGCTTGATTTGTCTGTGACCGAGAACTAGTTTGTACTAATAGAGAAATGGCAATTATACAAATAAGAGTCAGGCTTTCAACTTCAGTCTTCTCCTTTCACTCTTCTCCATCCTCTTAAAGTCTGAAAACGTAGTGTGAAACAGTCTTAGCCCTGAACAATCTTTCTGTAGACTTACTGGCTGACAGCATACTCAGGAGGAAGGGTGATTGAGTGGGAGGCAGGCAGAGAGAAGGATCATGGCACCCTGATGTCAGAAGAGTTGTGAGGAGAAAATGCAGAAAATCATCAATTTCCTCTCAAGACCACATGTTTATGCCTTACGTGAACTCCTAACTCAGGGCAGTGGAGGATTGAACGCTCTAGGGCTCTGGAGGCAAAATCTAGTCTGAGCTTCAACTCTGCCTTTTTCTAGTTCTGTGAATCCAAGAGAGTGACTTTATTCTGAGTCTGGACTGTTTTCAAAGGCATGTCTTTCCCCATCAGGTTAGAAACCTTGACCTTTCCTTGGTCACAGGGGTGGAAACATGAAGCAGCCTTGGTCAGATGCAGTGCTGTATTCCTTTGGACAAAGATAGGATCCAGAGGTGGTGTTTGCACTCCTGGGAGCCAGGCCTGCCCAGAGAAGTAGACTGTATTTGGAAAGAGTCTCAGCTTTGCCGCTAAATACACGTGACCTTGAGTCAGCATTTGACCTTTCTCTGTGAGACAAAAGCATGGAATTTGATTAGATTGAGTTCTCTACTTCCAACAATTTCTAATAGTTTATTATTCCACTTGGAGGAAAATACACGGACAGCTTTCCATTCAATATTTTTGGGTTCTATAAAATATCAGATATGGCGATAGGGAGTGTTTTCAGGAGAAATCTCTGTTAGGTGGTTACAAATAGCTAAAACAAAGGTATTTTTTAAATGAGTTTTACAAAAAGACTGTGCACTGGGGCGTGATGCCTCTTCTGAAATAGTCTTTGAAAACCAACCCACTCACAAGAAACTGTGTAATCTTTGGTATTTTTTTTGGCACATGACTCCAGACGCATAAAGGGAGGGAGGTTTCGCTGGGACAGAGTTTGTAAAAGGCTGAGGGGCTGTGATTATAGCACAAGGGCTTTGCAGAGAAATGTATAAACAGGAGACAATAGTGGCATTTGAAGTAAGAGGCCCAAGAGAGAAAACTAATTCATGAAGAAAAGATGTTAAAATAAATACTTGCTGAGTACATAATGGATTCAACAAAAAGCAAAACTTTTAAATATACATTTTCAATTGAAAATCAGAAGGTGGCAGTACTGCTTACTGAATAGACCCCAGATGACAGCTCCAAGGAAACCTGCAGAGAGAATAAGCCATTTTGCAGGTTATGAGCAGCAGCTAGAAGTTTATCACTAAAAATGAAATGATTCTTGGTAAAAGGCACCCCTAAAACGTCTGAGCGTCTTTGTGGCTTGGGCATACTAACCCAGTTACGGATAGCTTTCCCCTCCAGGATGCAATGAAGCTTATCAGAACTAGGAGTGGGGCTCTGGCCCCTGTTTGGCCTTTGGCCAAATTTCTTTCCATGAGAACTAAAAAGTAAAAGCCTAAAGTGGGGTTGGTCCCCAGAACGACAGCACCAGAGCCACCTGGACATTTTTCAGAAACGCTAGTTCCAGCCCTACTGGTCAGAAGTTCCAGGTGAAGGTCAAGAAATGCGGGTATCCCATGCTTTCCAGGTGATTGTGGTGCACACTCATCTTTGAGAATCAGAGATACAGGTGTTGAGACAACTGTTGCTATCCACACTTGAAGATGTGGGGCAAATCCTCCCTGTAGGAGGCTTTACCAATTCTGTGGTCGTCTTTATAGCTTAAAGCTATAAATGTTCTTGAAGAGCCAGGGTGAGCAAAGAAGAGTAACATGAAAGAAAGCAACCCCTTAAAAATGGACGAGAATAATCAGTAAGAAATGGAGGACAAAAGTAGTTTCTTTTTTCCCCTCACGTCATTTAAATTTCTGCCTACTTGCCAATAGCACAGAAATCTTCAGGAAAATAGCTTTATTTTAAAGTAATTTTCTCTTTCAGAAAGGTTTACAACTTACACAATGAGAAAGAAAGCTTTGAAAATGATTTTTAATTGTCCTCAGAATAAATGCATAATAAAAATATAATGCAAGCTAACTGCTCCAACGGGAAAAGAAAGAAAGGAGACAAAAGCTGGAGGTGAAAAGTCAATCACACTTAAAAAGCATAAAGACTCTTGGAAGAAGTAATTTTACCACTTTAATGGGCATTGACTGAAGTTTAGTCCAGAAAAAATTCGGTTTTATTAATTAATTGTGTGGTTTTACAGTGGCAGGTAGATAATGGGACCATTATTCCATGAAATAAAATAACACGACCA
>CM052883.1:84809019-84889565 GCA_028534135.1 Potos flavus | reverse complement strand
AAAAAAAAAAAAAAAAAGTTGCAACTTTTACTGACTAAACCCACCAGGTATCCTTTTTTTTCTTTTCTTTTTTAAATTTAAAGATGATCTCATTTCAGGGTGCCTGGGTGGCTTAGTGGGTTAAAGCCTCTGCCTTCGGCTCAGGTCATGATCTCAGGGTCGTGGAATCGAGCCCCGCATTGGGCTCTCTGCTCAGTGGGGAGCCTGCTTCCCCTTCTCTCTGCCTGCCTCTCTGCCTATTTGTGATCTCTCTCTCTCTGTGTCAAATAAATAAATAAAATCTTTAAAAAAAAAAGATCTCTTTTAAACCCACAAGAGATACCTATCAATATTATTTACTATGCCTATTTTTTTTTTTCCATTTGCTATGAGCAGCAGAAATAAAGAGCCAGCCAGAGAGTCTGTTAGCTGTGGCACACATAGTCTTCTTGGCGAATCTAAATGGAAAATCAGATTAAAATTAGAAATGTGCTTGATGAACATAATAGATCATAAGAAATTAGAGGGGAATTTTAATATCCTAATGCATCCATCCCTGCTGTGGGGATAGACTTGTCAAACAAACCTGCTATTTAGGTTCATAAGTTGTGGCATTATTATCCCTGGACAGTATGTGTTCTGCCTCTCTGACTGATTTGTCCATATTCTGTCCTAAATGGCACCCCTACCTGGATGACATTTTCTTTTTTAAGGTATGCTAATATCATTTATTAGGATTTAGTTAAGTGCCATCACATTTCCAAGAATTCCTTGGTCCTGAGAAATATTTTTGTCACCGATTAGCGGGACTGTGGTGCTACTCTTCTTCAATTACAGCTGTCATGGTTGAGTGCCCCTCAGTGCCAGAACCTTGGAATGCCAAAGGGCTTAGTTCTAGACCTGAGTTTGCATTCTAATTGAGAAAACAGACCATGTAACAGGCACCTATTGTTCAGTAGCGTGGGACATGCAATCCGAAGGGAAGTGGTGGGCAATGGTCCATAAGAGGGACTGTTGACCTTATTACTGAGGTCAAGAAAGGCTTCTTTGGAGAAATGGTCTGAGTCTGAGGTTAAGGAAATGGGAGAGAGGGAGAATTCTATGCAAAGTCAGGGGCAGATGGCAGTGCAAAATCCCAAAAGGAAGGTAGAACACAACAAATTTGATGGATCAGATGAATTAATAATGACTCCAGAACAGAGTAGAGGGAATGGGGGAGGGTAAAATGGGGAAGATTGTGTTAGAGATGTAAGCTGGGGCCAGATCAAAAAGGATTTCATTAATGTTGCTAAGGAGTGTGTTATTTATGTAAATGTGATGGTGAACCAATTAATGGCTTTTCAGCAGAAGAGTGACTCAATATAATTTGTATTCTAGAAAGCTCATTCTGGCTATAGGATATACTATGGATTGAAAGGGGGCAGTGCTTAAGGGAAGAATACCTTAGTTTTTCTTGTTTTGTTTGATTTTCTGTATAGTTCTACAGAATAGCTAATAATGACATCTAATAGTTTACTCTTAGTATATGCCAAGCATTTTACACAAATCCCATTTAACCTTTTTAATAATACTATGAGGTGGTTTATATCAACATCATATTAATATATTAATTGCACAGGTAAGAAGAATTTCTTCTTAGGATTCTTCTTAGAATTCTTCTTAGAATTTCTTTTAGGATTTTTTTTTATTTTTTATTTTTATTAGAATTCTTCTTAGAATTTCTTTTAGGATTTTTTTTTATTTTTTATTTTTTTAAAGATTTTATTTATTTGCCAGAGAGAGAGAGAGAGTGCGAGTACAAGCAGGGAGGGCGGCAGGCAGAGAGAGAAGCATGCTCCCCACTGAGCAAGGGAGTCTGATGTAGGGCTCGATCCTGGGACCCTGGGATCATGACCTGAGCCAAAGGCACTACTTAATCAACTGAGCCAACCTGGCATTGCAGCTGTTAGGAAGTTTAAATAACTTGCTCAGATCCCACAACCATTAAGTATTATGGTCGGGATATGGACTCGGTCTGTGTTCTTACACACTGGACTACTACCTCCATGCTAGAGGAGAAGATGGTGTGAACCAGGTAGAGGCAAAAGGAAAAGCAGAGACCACACACTTGAGAGGCACTAGCATGGGCAAGTCTTGGTGATTGCTTGAAGATAGATTGTAGGGGGGAGTAAGGGAGATGGTATAAAATCTTAAAGTTGGCTCAGACTCACTACAAATTTTGTTCCCAACTTCAGTTGGACACTCTATATCTTGGATAGCTTTTTCACTTGTTTTCTGGACCCATCTCTTTTTCTTCACAGTAGACATCTCCAGTGTTCCCCATTCTTCTGCGGATACTGTGCTATTCCATCTCTCCTCATCATCAGTCAGTAGTGGATTACATTTCTTGTTTTTGTGTCTTTGGCTAAGATTTTTTTATTTTATTTTATTTATTTGACAGAGAGATCACAAGTAGGCAGAGAGGCAGGCAGAGAGAGAGGGGGAAGCAGGCTCTCTGCCAAGCAGAGAGCCCGATGCGGGGCTCGATCCCAGGATCCTGAGATCATGACCTGAGCCAAAGGCAGAGGCTTTAACCCACTGAGCCACCCAGGCGCCCCTTTGGCTAAGATTTTTGATGGTGTTCTTATTTTTTTCCAGGTTCAAATTAATTAACTGGTTCTTTATCAAAAGATTTAGAACATAATATAAAGAGCCAGAAATCAGTGAAAAACAAGATCTCTTTATTTCCTACCCATAATAATATCAAATAACAGCATTATTTCCAGCCCTGGTTTCTCAGCCTTTTGCTAGAGAGGTTTTGTTCTTTTGTTTCAAATGCCTGAGCTGATAAAACTTCCAGCCTCAGGAGGGACAGATAGGCAGAAAAAAAGTTCATCCATGGTAGTCTTGCAGATATGACTTGGTCACTCATTTCTCCAGAAATGGCAGGAGACTCTCTGACCTTCTTCTTTATATTTTAAATGTTGGTGGTGATGACATCCACTATTAACTTTTATTTTCTCATTCAGGCCCAGAAAGGCTAGATTTTGCTGTTTTCAAATAGAATTATCATAGAGTAGCAAACATAGTCATTCCAGAGAAAGATTCAGTTTCTTCCATTTCCTTCCATAGAAAGAACTTAGATAAATTATTTCATGAGATAAAATGAACAAGGCCTTGTGGCACCACACTTTAGTAACATTGGTTTGTTAAGCCAATTGCTTCCCAGAGGCAGGAAGAATTATCACAGGAAAACGTCTAAGAAGGTTTCCTAAAAGACTGTACTTCTGAATTCTTGCTATTATTTGGAGCAGATAGAAGTACTAATCTTTGTGGCATGGCATATACATTACTTTGCTACACCTGTCATAACAAGATACCACACAGGCTGGGTGGCTTAAGCTACACAGGTGTATGTTCTTCTCACCATTCTGTGAGAACCGTGAGACTGGAAGACCAAGGTCAATGTGTTGGCAGGTCTGGTTTCTTGTGAGACTCCTCTCCTTGGCCAGCAGGTGGCGATCTTCTCCCTGTGTCCTCAACAGGCCCTCTCTGTGCTGGCCCATCCCTGGTTATCTCCTCTTATAAGAACATCAGTCAGATTGGATTAAGGTGTACTATTAACAGCCTCATTTTAACTTAATTACCTCTTTACAGGCCTATTCTCCACATAGAGACACGTTCTGAGGTACCAGGGGCTGGGACTTCAACACAGGAATTTTGGAGAGACAGTTCTGTCCATAAAAGGACATCCTTGTATTTACTTTTATGTTATCCAAAAGTAACAACAACAAAAGAAAAAGAAGACAAAGAGCTCAGGCCCAGAAAAATATAGAACTATTATAATAATGACACCCAACTTTTTTTTTAACATTTCCCTGCTTTGGAGACCAGAGATTTTTCAGTGCTGGCAAAAACGCAGAGGGGAATATTTTCTGCTGAGTTACCCTATTTGTTTCCTTAAAATATGCACAGGTTCAGGAGTTTCAAGAGTCCAGGTAATGTAAAAATCTTTCAGACAGTTTTCACTCTTCTTTGTCTATTTTAAGAGATAATAAACATACTGATTATTATCCACATTGGTTCCATCCCTCTGCTTAGGAGATTTTTTTTTCATTTTAATGTGCAAGCAAATCGGCTTTTCATGAGGGTGACAGAGGAATTTGCTTATAACCAGGCATCACCATCAAAGGGGGAAATATCCTGGCCCTTTCATAACCTTCCATGGTAACTTCTAAGAGGAACTCTGCAGGCATTTGAGGTTGCTAAACGAAAACTTGAGTTTGTGAGAAAAGAGCACACAAATCTTGCTCATAAATTACAGTTTGTTAATTAAGTTTTTTTCTCCTAAGATAGATATACTCTCATTAACTAGAGCAATTATTAGGAATCTTCAGAACTTTAAAGGAGAATTTCTCAAGGTTTCATTCTCATGTCCATAGCCACCTCCCAAAACCTCTCTAGGTCTTCCGATAGTCATATTTTCTCCCTATTTGGGTTGGAAGATGGATCTCAGACTCCTTCAGCTACTTCTTCAGCTCAAGCCTCTTTCAGCTACTCTCAGGATTCCACCTTCTTCTATCTCCTCTGGGATTTTGCATTTTCAACTGCCCCATTCTAGGCAATATCACACACCTCCCTCTACTGGTTTCCTCCTCCTAAACTGTGAGCACATTCATGCCTCCTCCCAATTACATAATATGATGATAAATCTACTTATATGTCTGGCTACAGTCTAAATTTCTCAAGCACAAAACTTGTCATTTTATCCTGTGTCCCCACTGCCTAGCATGGTTCCTAGCTTCCTCTTTCTTCTTGGTAAATGCCCGATGAATGAATGAATGAATCAGTGAACATCCATGCAGGGCAAATCCAGGCAAAAGTTTGAATAGTTAGTTGAAGATATTTTAATAATGCCAAACAACTGGGTAGTACTTAGAAAAATAACATTAAATCCAATGTTTGATTTCATGAAAGACAAAGTTCATTAAAATCAGAAAATTTTAACGTTAATTATTTAGATAATGCAATCTCTGCTAAGCTCCGGTACTGATAATTTGGGTCAAGATTATTTTCCCCTTCATTTCACCTGGACAGAGTCGGGGGCTTAAATTATTTGTAGAAAATGCTCCAACTTTCCATTTGCTTTGGGTTATATGCTACATGGTACAAACCGAGAAAGTAAATCCTAAACATTTTAGTGCAATACGTCTGTATTTCTGATCACTTAGATTTTTGTCACGGTTTGGAAACAGTCAGGCCATGAGAGACTCTCCCAGAATTTTCAGGATTATTTTTAATGATAACCCTAGGGTGGATAACTATCTACTGAGTCAATCCTTCAATCAATAAGTGTTTGCTGAGCTCTTGCTAAATGCACAGTAACTGTGTGAAGCATTAGAAGGAACATGGAAACCTGTATGAATGTACCTCCCATAATTATCACCATCTGATTAACAAAAGCAATAGATGTGGAATAAATTGGAAGCAGTAGAGAAGAAGTGATTATGGTCTTAAGGAATTGTTACAACCTTAAAAAAAATAAAGCAAAAGAGTATTGTTATTTTCTGCTCATAGCAGTGACTAGGATAGGTGCTTATAGTATGCTAGATATTAGTTGTTACCAACTTATTTAACTCACTTATTAGAACTTAATCAGATAAGTCTCCATAAAGCAGGAAAAATTCACTAAGACTTTGCCCTCACCTGAGCTAAACGGAGGGTCTTGAGCTGTGGCCTGAACTTGCGTCTGATTGAAGGTGTCTCCTCCATCGTTCTGGTCCCGGAAGACATCTTTCAGTTTACTACACATTTTTAAAGCAGGAGGCAGTGGTCTGTGAAAAGGCAAACATTTCTGCAGGAGAGAAATCTGGCTGACAGATAAACATCCCTCTAGCCCTTCCTAAGCCCTATTTGTAAAGAAAGCTTGATGGAAAGGGAAATCTGTAAGACTTCAAGGAGAAACAGTGAAGCGATAGAATCAATAGGAGGCATCCTTATTCCCATCTCAGGAAATCCAGAGATCCATGCGTTCTTATTTCAGAAGGCCGGCATCCAAGAATGTCACATGGTGACTTATAATTACTGGAGCCCCTAAGGACAGCACGGGGCAGTGCAAAAAGCATGAGACTGGGAATCAGGTGACGTGGGTTATGTTCTCATCCCTGTCAAGGACTAGCTCTGTGACCTTGGGCAAGACACTTCAGCCTGCTTCCTTGGCTATGTGGTGCAGATTGTTTTACTCACTTGACAAACTTTTGTGAGAATATAGTCAGATAAAATATGTAAAAGCACCCCACACAGTGCTTGGCACATAGTAAGAATTAAAACCACAATTATAACTAAAGACCTCTTTCATGCATGAGCATGCTGGCTGCCTGGGTGATTGCAGGAAGGCTAGGAAGCTCTTACCCACAGCTCCCCCTCTCATTGCTATGGTAAGCCCCCAGTGCACATAACTTCTCAGCTGATTGCTGAAATATCTTAAGAAGTGGCAAACTGTTTTACCCCTGGTGGAGAAATTGAAGACCAGGAAACACTGTAGTCATGTAGCACAAGGTTAAAAGTGGAACTGGAGCTAGATGTTCTGCATGAGAATCCCGTTAAACTACTGCTTTAGCTGTATGAACTTATGGCTGATTGAGTATTTTGAACCCCAGTTTCCCTGTCTGTAAAATGGAAAAGGGAAGAAAAGTGGGGTAGATCATGGAAGCTGGACTAAGGTGGAAAAGAAGAAGGACAGGTAACTGGCTACTGACCCTGGCACTTTCAGTGAATGCTCTGCCCATGAAATACACATCCTTGACTTGACCTCTGATGAGGAGGCACAGACTCCTAAGTGCCTGTGATAATTGTCCTGGAATCTCTCCACTCTTCCTCCCCCTCTCTTCTCCTCTTTGAGTCTGTTCTTCCTTCTATATGTGTGAGGTGCCCAGGAGCCCACCCATTCAGACCTCACCTATCCTAACACAGACAGGGTTCTCCCGGAGTACCCATGCTTGGAAACACAGCCTTCCCTCCTACTCATCTCCAGGTTGCCTTCCCTCATTCCTAGCATGAGGTTTCGCCATCTTAGTTTGAAGCAGGATGAAACACCAGAGTAACGTAATCCTTCATCAACATCTGACAAATGGTTGCCGTGCTGTAGAAGGTTTTTTGACATGTTTGGAAAATAAATCCTAATCAAAATGAAGGAATTTTCACAGGAGAAATTCTTTGAGAGATTTAGGTGTAGGAATCTTTCTTTCCAAACATCCCTTTCACTACCTTGGCCACCTGTCTCTAAGTCCTTTTGGGAACAAGCCAAGTCATCATTCATTCAATGGATGCAATTGATTAATCATATGAATGACAATTGAAAGTCAAGGTAAATCTCTTCTTAAAATGACAACACAGTAGATATCTGTCAGTTTTACCTGCCAGGCATTCATTTAAATTCCTCTAGTGATAACCCTTAGGTTGTCTTTTGATGAACTTCTTCTCCAGTGCATGTGGACCTATTAAGACTATCAAACTAAGGGCTTTGCATTACTGGGATAAGTGATGGAAAGTGCTAGCTCGGACAGAGCATCTCTTCTCAAAAATATAGCCCAGATGGCACTAGATTATTCATTGATGAATGAATGTTTAGATGTATATCTGTTCTTGCTGCTTGGCTTTTCAGAGATACCATGTTCCTATCTTTTCTATGATCAGGTTGTTCGACAGTTCCTCTGATTGTACGGGCTACTCCCTGCCATCTAATACACTTATTTTTCATTCTAAGGCAAAATCTATTTCTATTGCCTACAGCCAAATAATCCATATGATAAATCTAAGGAAAATACAGCATGTCTTGAAAGCATGATGTTAAAGGAACAGACAGACTATAGCAATGGTCTTGCCTAAATTAATTAGAATCTCTATCAAAGGAGTGAACAGGTTGTCTTCCAAAAGCTTCATACTAGGTCAGTTGTTTAAATGTGGGATCCATTTCCTTCATGGATTGGTTTCTTCAGCATATCCTGTATCTGAACTATAGACTTGATGACACTGTAGAATCTGATTATCTTGCATAATTTGAATTTGGGAAATTTGTTCAGAGTTCCAAATTAAAAAACTAATTTGCTAAAGAACACTTGGGCACAAGGTACTTTATATATTGTGGCATTTTTATTATTACAATAATTCTGTAAGATAATTTTATCTTCATTTTTATGTTATAAAGAACTTGAAGCTCAAATAGGCAAGAATTATTGAGCTTATAAATAAAGGATATGGATAAGAATCTAGTTTTCCTAGATTGCAAAGCCTCTACTCCTCTATACCAGTAGAAGCTACTTCCCAGGCATCAGTAACTTTTTTTCCTCCCTGATCCTAGCACAATAGAGAAGTATCTGGTTATCAGAAGGAATAAGAATAACCTGCATGTTTTTCCATAATTTTTCTTGCAGTCCAAGGTGATTTTTGGGCAGTAGCAAAGGCTGGGAGAGAAATATAGGTAGAGAGCAGAATTAGGGCTAAAGGCAGTAAGAGAGAGTGTCAACAGGGAAGGAGTTATAAAGACTAGAGTTTCTTGCTTAAAATTCCTGAGGAACAGTCTGTCCTCTTTCTGTCCCTCATGTTGGCCTATAGGGGCAGGAAGAAGGGAGGAAAGGAGTCTTACCCCTTATTATATGTTAAATTATACCCTCCACCCCCTGGGGGGGAAAAAGTTATGTTCAAATCCTAATTATCCGTAACTGCGAATGACATCCTATTGGGAAATACAGTCTTCACAGATGTAGTCAAATTCAGATGAGGCCATTAGGGTGTGCCCTAATCAAATAGGACTAGCATTCTTATGGAGGGAGGAGAACACCATGTGAAGACAAAGATACATGGGAAGGAGATGGTCATGTGAAGACAGAGGTGGGATTGATGGTGCCATAAGCCAAGGGACACCTGGGGCCACCAGGAAGTGGAAGAGGCAAAGAATGATCCTCCCCTAGAGGCTTGACTGAGAGCATGGCTTTGCCAACACGTTAATTTTGGACATCTATCTACCATGATTTTGAGAGAATAAACTGTTGTTTTCAGCCACCCGGTCTGTGTTCCTTTGTTATGGCAGCCCTAGGAAACTGATGATACACTTCTCATCAGCATCCCATGCTCAACTACTACTCATTCTGGACTCTTCTCTGTACCTGCTGAAGCATTAAGGGAGAGTCTGAGGCATAGACAGCCCAAGTCCAAAAGGAAAAGAAGGAAGAAAGAGATCTAGCCACCACCAAAAGGAAAGATTATTTTAGCCACAGAAGGAATAGCTGGAATCTAACTTACCCAGTCCAATGACATGCAATTCAAGGCAAACATGATGACTCTCTAAGGGGATTTTTTTTTTTTTTTCCTGAGCTTCCTCCTGTGGTCTTTATGCCAAGACATGATATATCAAATATAGTAAGTTAATATTGCCCCAAAATCTCAGCAGATTTGGGTTTAGCGACATGGCAAAACCCAATTTATGTTTATAGATGGCTTCTAGGGATCCTTACAAGTGATTTCCTATCCCTCTCCAGGAAGAGAACAATACTATATTGTGAGTTCATAGATGAATAGGAAAGGACCTTTGTTTTAATATTAAGGGAATTTGCTTTAATATGAAAAAAAACCTGAAGATTGGGAGAAAATGGAAAAAATTAATTTAACTTGTAAAGTTAATAGGAGTAAAGGCAGGTAAGATGGGGTTTTTAAATCTTGAGAAAAAAGCCTACCTATTTTAGTAATAATCAAGGAGAACACTGTAGAACAGACTGTAATTTTTAGCAAAAATTCTATTCCTTAAGGGTCTTATTTCTGAACAAATGTACTGGATATCAAATATACTATAATTCTGACCAAGGAGATGTCATTAAGGCATAGATAGAATTATTACAATCTCTGTAAGTGAAAAAAGGCAAGATATATTTCAAATTAGGTAAAATGTATATCCTGTAAAAATGTGTTGAGAGGTGGTCCAATGAAGAACCTAAGGGCTCAGGTTCCCAAGCCACCCTGTTGAGTTTGTCTCTCAGCTCTACAAAGTAGCCATGTAACCTCTCTGTGCCTGCTTCCTCGTCCATAAAATAAACATTACACAATCAACTTGGTTTGCTCAACTGTAAAATATGTGGTCATAAGGATTAAGTGATTTAATACTTATAAATATGTAAACCATGAAGTTTTATAGTGCCATATAGAAGGCGCTTGATAAATATTAGCTTTTGATAATGATGTCTTCTATGAACAGGGTTGCTGGTCCAGGTCTTGTTTCTTGTGGTGATGGGTTCTTGTTCTTGTCCTCATGTAGTTTAAGATTGAAGGTAATACGTATTCAAAGTAAGACACAAAGTTTTAGGTTAGAGATGCAAGAAACGATACCTCTGGCTGAGGAGAACCTAAGATACTTTCTGGAGGTAGTGGTATTTGAACTGGTCTTGAGGCAAACTGAGATTTATCCAAGTTCAGGATCCACAGAGGGATTGGCACAACCAATGCACAAACAGTGTAAGGATTCTGGGATGGCTGAGTGTAGGTTGCATAAAGATCATTGACTGGATATGCACATAGCTGGAAAGGTCTGATGGGAGTCATGCCTTGCTGAGGAGTCTGAACATTATTTCTATGAGCCACAGGGAGTCATAGACAATGCCTGAACAAAGAGTGACAAGATTAAAGCTTCAATAATGAAAAGAAAAGAAAAGAAAAAAAAAAAGTATGTCTAAATAGACTATCCTGAAGGCCTGGTGGGTTACAGAAAGAGACCAAATTGGAAGCTATTTTCAACAATCAAATGAGAGACAAACTCAGTGAAAACGGAATTGTAGTTGAACTTGTCATTGGAAGGAGTCATGATTTGCGATAGGAATGACCTGTCCTAGGACTGGTACATGATAATCAGGAAAGGGGCAATTCTAAGCAGGAGCAGGAGAAAATGTTAAATAAAGAGAACTGTTGACACTGAAGAATAAATTTGAAATAGAAGCAGTTATCCAGAGAATGCAGGCTAAGAAAAATTTTTCCTGTGAGGGAGGGTGGATGAAGAATGACCTACTGGCCAAATGCTGCTTGCTGCCTGTTTCTGTAAAATTGTATTGGAACAGTTACTCTCATCAGTTTGTTTGGGGTTTTTTTTTTTTTTTTTTTTCGTTTGTTTGTTGGTTTGTTTTTAATCTATGGCGGCTTTTGTCCTACAAGGGCAGAGTTGAATAGCTCAATCGTAGAGCCACAAAACCTAAAATATTCACTTTCTGGACCTTTACAGAAAACATATTGCTGACTTCTGATCAGGAATATGATCATATTAAGGTAAACCTCAGAAATTGAATCAGCTCTTGGAACCACATTGCTATTCCTTTTGGGGGTATAGTGGAAATCACCTCTGAAATTTCGAAGACTTTAATTAGGGGCTTGGGAACTAGCATTTTTAAAAGAAACAGTTGGAAGGAGGATATGTCTGCTTCAAACCATCATTTTCTACTTTACTGACAAAAGGCGGCCACATAAACCTATGTAATGACAGATTTTTTTGTTCCACTAGAGACAAATAAAAGGAATGCATTACCAGATTATTTTAATTCAGTCATGGAAGTTTTTAATCAGACCCGAACTCTGGTCTACATAGGTGAATGCATACAGAGCATAAAGAAATTAATGGCATGGTGACTGCCCTTTAGGGATTTCTAAATCTCCATAAGCACATGTCCATATATAAAAAACATGAAAATAGAATAAGGCAATATTCACTGTGCCAAAGGAGAAGTAATGTGAGAGTTAATTTCCATTTCTTGACTTCTTTCCTTTGTTCCTTAGAATGAGAGACAAAGACAAGTGTTTGTGGCAACTAGAGAATGTTTTGAAAATCAGGACATTTAAATACAAGTCCTGATTTGTGGTTTCTCTTGAAATATCACAAGAACTGGCACCACAGGGCTTGCTGTCCTACCAGTTTAGCCCCCTGGAGCCGAGTGGTGGCTGCCCCTTCTTGAGGGAAATGGGCTCTTGTATTCACACAGTTCCTATCATTCCTTCTTGTGTCATGCTGTGCCAGCTTCATTTATTTATCCAGCAGCCCACTCCCCGACCCCTTACCTACAGGGGATGTGTTCCAAGACTCCCAGCGGATGTGTGAAACCACAGATAGATAGGATATATACTGTTTTTTCCCCTCTATATACATACCTAGGCTAGAGTTTATTTTATAAATTAGGCACAGAAAGAGATTAACAGCAACAATAATATAACTGATCAATTGTAACAATAAACTGTAATAATAGTTATTTGAAACTGGTCTCGCTCTCTCAAAATACTGTACCGTATTCTTGTGATGCTGTGAGGTGATAAAATGCCTATGCGAAGAGATGGAGTGAGGGGAATGACATAGCCTTAGGCTGCTATCAACTCCCTGATGATATGCTAGGAGGATCACCTGCTTCCAGATCATGGTTGATGGGTGTCTGTGAAAGCCCAGAAAGTGAAATTGTGCATAAGGGGGGATTAACTTATTAGCCATTGGACTTTCAAAGTACTTGACTTGCAACCCTTAATTTAGAAGCACTGTAGGCTTCTTACTGGTGACCAGCAAGAGAGAAGAGAGCCCCTGATGTTGTGCCTGCTGTCAGTTCTTTGACTACTTTTGTGTCATCTTGCGTTACACTTTCATTTTATTGTTTCTTTATCTGGCCCTTATTTTCCACCAGCAGGAAATTGACCAAAGAAAATTGGACAACTGCCTCTCTTCCCCACACTCTATTTCTTTTCTCTTTCCCTCTCTCATCCTATTTTCTCTTATTCTGATCCTTTACCCAAATGTCTTGTGAAATGCCAATAAAAATAACTATGGTGACACATAGCTCAGTAGATGTCCCAGGGGTTCAAAGAGCAGAGTCCTCTTTGGCTTCATCCACTTGGTTCTATTTCTGCTGAGCCAAATGCATTTAATTCACTCATTCATTTGCTCTGACCCCATTATCAGTCTTTTCTCCCCCCTCCCTTCCTCTGCTCCTAGGGCAGAAAAATCAATATATATTTTAACAATTTTAAAAGGGAGTTTAAAAATAAGTCAAAGAAATGAGGGAACTAAGCCCCAAATGGGTTAGTGACCTGCCCATAGCTACAGAATTTAGCCATGAACAATCTCTCCTCAGGGGAGAGAAGCCTGCGGGATAGGACTTGATGTGTCTGGAGCCAAGGCTAGTTGCAGAAAAGAGAAAGGCTTCCAGAGGGCTTTGGAGAGTGGGCTGGAGAATAAGGCTAGAGAAAGTTTCCAGAGCATCTGTCTTCCTTTGTATTTGATGGGCAGACCCCAAAGGAGCCAAGAGAGCCATTGTGCTTTAGAACTTCGGATAAGGAATCAAAGCAAACTGCTCTAGGCATTTTCCGGGACAAGATGAAAATGAAAATGGGAATGAGTATCATAAGGAGCAAGGCACAGTTATCCTTCTCCAGCTACCTTATGCTCCTGCATCATTTAAGCATAAAACGGTTAAAAAGCAAAGCTTTAATGGAGTAAAGCAAAGCTTAACCCACCAATGGAACGTTGGCCCTGAAACAAGGGGTCTTCCTAGGCTCCTCACAACACATACGTGTTTATATACATACGTGTGTATATATTCTCAGTGAGGCTACGCTGTATTTATCACAGAGTTCTGAGTGATTTTCTGTGACACTTGAGAGGAAAGGTTAAGTGAAGGACCATTACTTCTTTCTCTCAAGCAACCAAAATATAAATAACAGAGGGATGGAGGGAGGGTGGTAAGACTGTCCTTTCTCATCCCGATCGGGCATTTAGATGTGAGACACATACTCCCAGTATTATTCTTTTAGGATGCATCTTACCTGACAACTTTCCTCTAAGAATAATAAACTATGTTTTTCACTAGTAAAAATAAGTCTTTAGTTGGTCTTTGTTTTTATCAGTTGTTTATCCTTTGTAAAGGTGGTAAATATGAGATCTTTTATTTAAGGGCTAGCGAAAGGAATTTGAGACACAAATATTGTACCTTTTGAATGTGAATGTACCAAAGTCACCTAAAATGTACATTTTCCATCATGTAGCTGCATTCAGTTGTGCTGATAGAGAAGCATTTTACACATATAGCCCGTAACCAACATTAGCATATAGGCAAATATGTAGCATTTTTAAATTATAAAGTATATGGAATTGCATAAAGCTTATGAATATGTTTTAATAAATGATTCTAAGGAGAAAACCTGTAAAACCATTGCTAGGTCAAGAAACAGAACATTTTTGGAAGATGGACGTCTTTGTGAGTTTGCATTTATCCTTGTGCAGTAATGCTCTGTTCTCTGCATCATTCCAACTGTGGACCATGAACTTCTGAGCCCGATGTGTTTCTAGTATTGTTCTTGATGACTATAGTCTCCTTGGTTATTTCACTGTTACCAAAAATATTGCTTTGACTTTGCACTTTACTACACCTTTGCTAGGGAACCTTTCCCCCCACTCAAACACTCGGTTATTTCATTTAGCTAATGCATCTCCTTGAGAACTTGCTCTAAACCACTGCCATTCAAATTGTGGCCCATCAGTGAAGAGCTATAAACAGTTAGTTACTGGCCTGCTATGAAATTGAGTATAGAGTTTGTGAGTAAGCTCTTAAAATATTTATGGCAATTTGTCAAAGAAATTTTATGCCTCTTGGATCTAGTAATAAGAAAAATGGGCCTTGTATTTTGTATGTCATTTTTATTTCATTTTTCCTAGATATTCATTTTTATACTATTTTACAAAAGTATATATCCATGAAAGATTGGAAGTAAAACAAAATGAAACAAGCAAAAATCTGGCCCCGCACCAGGAGGGTTTGGGACGCATTGCTATAAAGGAGCAAAAAGTGCTTGAAGAATACTTTTCAGTTAATACAACCTATGAGAAACAGGTACTTGAGCATCCGAAATTCTCCAGTTAGGATGATGAGAATTTTCCACTCTAAGCAGAAAACCTTGGCATGCAAACCATGTCCTTCCTGAAGACTCAGTTTCCAGCAAGAATGGACTACTTTATTTATTTTTACCACTGTCTTCTGTGCCTCATGACCACCAACCCATCAGTCATAGTTAGGAATGACAAGGTTAATAACGATATATAAACAGAAAGATTCATCCTATCATTGCTTTTCATAGCAAAAATATTAAAAAACAAAAACACCAAAAACCAAGGGATTAAGTATACTAAATTATGGTGCATATAATGAATGCACATGCCTGATACTCAAAAATACTTGTGATAAAATAATCATTTGTCACGGATACTCTAAATAACATTGTGCTAGGAAACCATTTCAGGTGCAAAGGAATATAGTTAGTATGACAGATTTTGGTAAAGAAAACATGTGTAGAGATACACATACATAAAAAAAATGTTCTCAATAATTATCCTTGGGTGGTAGGGTTGTTATTTTTTAGGGTTTTTTTTTTCCCTTTATGTTTTCCCATGTTTTGTATCAAATATGCTTTTGTAAAAAAATATATATATATGAAAGAATATTGGGTGGGTAGAGCAGCTGGGAAAGTTTGTAACAAAAATAGCAAGACCATTTAGAAAGATCAAGAGTCAAGTAGTCCAAAACAAAGATGTGATGAAAACAAAGTTTGTGGGAGGCTGAGTGGAGAAGAGGAGGGTAATTTTCACAATGACACACAGAATCTTGGAAGCTATTTAAAAAAAAAATGGTAGCTGGGTTCCACTTCAGACAATAGAAATGAGTATTTTGGAGGCAGGGGTAGACATCAATGTATTTTTTTTAAAGATTGCTTTATTTTATTATTTGAGAGAGAGGGCACACGCATGTGCACTGCGCACACGCCCGCCGAGGGGGGGGAGAGAGAATCCTCAGGCAGATTCCGCACTGAGGGTGGAGCCCAACACAGGGCTCCATCCCAGGACCCCAAGATGGTGACCTGAGCGGAAATCAAGAGTTGGACGCTCAATGACTGAGCCATCCAGGTGTCCCATGAATCAATGTTCTTGACACCTCCCCAACGGTTTCCAATATCTGCCAGGTTTCAGAGCCATTGGTGTAGATGCCATATCTGTTCTACTGAATCCGTCCGTGTTGGCTAGCTGGCTGTCAGGAACAGAGGTTGCATTATTCCAAAGCACAAGACTAAAAGGAGAAGGAAGGGATTTCCCTCTCACAAAAGCACTTGGTCCCCTCAGCGCTGGTGGCATAAGGCTGCGGATGATTTGTGTGTAATTACAAGTTTTGGAAACACCAGTGGAAGTAATCTAAGCATTCTGAATATTAAAAGCTAATTCTTTAATGAGATAAAGCTATGATCTGGAAGTTGAATGGAGTGATTGCTTTGGGGTATACAGCACTGTATCTAAATCAATCCTCTTGACAATGTTAATTAGCACCAAACAAAGAACAATGGAAGATGTTTGCATTCTTCCTTGGAGACCAAGATTGGGACAAGTCATTTTGCATGTGAGCAGAATGTGGAAATGGCAAAGAGATTTAAAAAGCAAATTTTAATAGGTTTCATCCCACTGGGAGAGACACTTTTGACTATCTGTGACCTATGCCAATTATCATGATTCTCCCCACCGGCTGACCATAATTTTAATAACTAATCAAACTCAGCCTGCAGGTTCTGTGAAATGCCAAATTTGTACGAGCACTTTTGCTAGTTACAAAGCTAGTACTTGCTACCTGACCTTTTTACAATTTCTCCAACTACTTATTCACACTCCAGTCACTTGTTTAAATGCTCAGTGTTGATTTGGTCCTTATTGATCCCAGGCCGCTATCTGGGCTGAGAAATGACCTTCTGTGGACATCTAGGGGGGCTTGCCCTGCTGTGAGAATTCCAAAAGAAGCTTGGTTGGAAATTTAATGCAGATCTGCAAAGGTGGTTCTTGCAGGTTCGGGTAGTGGAATGAGGCACAGTAAGTCCCTGACAGTTGTCTAGGCCCAAGCGAGTTACACAGGGGAGGGGCATTAACCAATGGAGTTAGCCTGAGGTCACAAGCGCATCCAGACTGAAACAGGTGCCTCAGAATTTTAGATTTCCACACAGCCACCTCTCTCTGCATTTTCATGCATTTCCTCACTAACCTTAGATAGTAACTTACATGTTTGTAGCTTGGGATAAAAACCTCATTAAAATCCCGTTCATTGCTCTGTTTCCTTGATTCAGCATTAGCATCCTTGACTCACACCAGTGCTTCTAAAACTTTAATGTGCTCACCAAGCACCTGGGGATTTTTGTTAAAATGCAGATTGTGAATAGGTCAAGAGGTCTGGCCTGAGGCCTGAGATCTGAATTTCTAACCTGCTCCCAGGTTATGTTCTTGCTCTTGGGGCAGACCACGTGATGAGCCACGAGGTCCCAGCAGCGGCTCTCACACATTAACGTGTGTTACAGACTTGCCCAAACTCCGACTGCTGGTCCTGTTCCCAAGTTTGTGATTCACCAGTCTGGGGTAGGGTCAGGAACTTGCATTTCTAGTAAGTGCCCAGATGATGCTAATGGTTGGGGTCCACACTTTGAGAGCCACTGCCTTAGACTACGCCACTCCCAACTGAATTCAGCTGTCACTTCTCAGAAGGACAGGTTGCCTCCCCTTCCCCGGAACAAGTGCTCCCCCCTCCTCCTTTTCTGGCAGGAAATCAAGGAATGACAATGGAACGATAATAATCTTCTTACTCTTCAGCTATCTGTAAAATAGAGAGAAAGGGAAAGCCTCCCAACCTTTTAGACACCGAAATACTATAGCAATAGAAAAGAACAAGAGAATGAAGCAAAGCGCAAAAAAATCGGACAACCACTCTGATGAAAGCTTGGAAGAAAGAACTGAGAGATGACATGTCTCTAGCCACCATCATTTCTCATTCTGTACCATCAGTGCCTGGTCAACAGTCATCGTCGACCCACCCGGACCCAGTCACAGACTGGGACTGTTGCCTCGGGCTGCACAGACAAGAACGCCACTGAGCCTGCTGTCTCAGAGCCGAAAGAGACGAGACTCAAGACCCTGTCCATGGCAGCACTTCTCCTATTCTTCTTGGAGGGTGGGTAAAGCACAGATTGTCTGGGATGGGGCCAGAGCGCTGTATTTCTACATAGTTCCCAGGTGCTACTAAAGCTGCTGGTCCCGGATTAAACTTAGAGAACTGCTGTTTTAAAGGATCAAATTCAAGGACACCCTGTTTCACTTGCTTCCGTTTTTCTACCAATTCAGAAAAGACAGAAAAGGAAACAATGTTACTTTTGCTGATGAAGCTGTTGGTGGCGAAAGTGACATTAAGTCAGCTCTAAAGTTTGTGAGGCTGAGCCCCAGAACTAGTGACACGAGTGCACCCATTCACAGGCAGCAGTGAACCCCACCACGTCTCCTTGTGAGCACCTGCCTCTAGGAAACTGATGGAGTGAAGAAGCAGGGCGGGATGCGTGCTCCCTGCAGGCAGCTAGCTGCTGAAGAAAATGACGAGAAGAAGACAGGGGACAGCAAATTCAGTTCCTTCTGTCAAGCCCATCAATTAGGTGAATCACTCGTCACTCCCAAAGAAAGTATATTCTATGAAGGAATAGAAAGAGACCAGGAATGATGAACGAATGGAGGTCCTTCTTCTGGAAAAAGAAGTGGGTAATTTATTAGTAGTCTCTCCTCTTCCTCTGCACAAAAACGAAGTCTCAAGCTTGCCAACCCACTCTCACCTCAGATATCGGGTTAATGTTCTCCTCCCCACCCTGGGGGTTTTAACTAGTGACTAAGTTGAGTTCACATTTTATACTTTCTTAGTCCAGTTACTTAATCTCTCTGAGCATCAGTTTTTACATGTACACAATGGGGATAGTAGGGTAAATCACCCAAGACTAGTGAGAAATTTAAACAAGATACCACTTTATCTCTGGGAGAGACTCTAAAGGGCAATTTTCCTTCTCTTCCTTTCTTCTTCATCCCTTAGCCTTGGGACTTAATACAATGAAATATTTCATAGTGTACTTGACCTTGAAGAATTTGTAATCTTGGGAAAAAAGGCACAAATGTGAAAATGTTAAATATGTATAGCGAGAGTAAAAAGAGATTAGTACAAAGACTAAAGGAAATAGTGTGGAATGTCTAATAGAATGCTTAGTACATAAGTAGTTTCTTGGGTCAAGATTTTTTTGAAAAACAATTAAAGTTCAAACTACAAGATGGGAAAGGGAGCTAGAGCAATCCTGTAGCCCTTCAACTAGGACATCGCGGCTTTGGCTGGCTTGAGGAGGAAAGGCAGGCTGTTAGCAGCAGGAGAGGAGAGGGATGTTGGAGGAGTGTTGGAGGGATGGAGAGCAGCATGGGCAGAGGCTGAGCCACAGAGCTTCCAGGGGCAGAGAGACAGGAGGCCAGACTTGGATGGGGTGGCCATTCATTCTGCTCACAATGAGTTCCCGTTCTGAGCCAATCACTAGACTTAGCAGCTCCCCAGGTCTAGTTTTTTATATGCATTGCCAATTCAAGTACCAGCATGGAGAGCACAAGTAGCAGTAATTTCTCTGCCTTTCCTGTGTGATGTTTCGATTGATTTGCACGTCAGGACAACCCTCAAAGTCTGGAGAGCAAGAGGTCCATTGTCTGCTGGAGCATAGTTATTTTTCTTTCTTTAAGTCATTGATTCTCAACCTTGGCTGCACATTAACATCACCTGGGAGCATGAAAAATAGTAGAAATCCCCTGGCTCCACCCCAAACCGATGAAATTCAAATCTCAGAGAGTGGAGCCTGCCATCTGTGTTTGTTTTAAAAGTTCCCCAGGTAATCGTAATTTGTAGCCTGGGTTAGGAAAGTCTGCTTGAGGCCAAGGTAGCCTGCTCCGGTGTGCAGAGGTGACATTTCTATCATAGATTTTTCTCAGGAATGATTATGAAACAATTAACAACAATTAACCAGACTGTGAGTATCCTGTGGATAAGAACAACACCTGCCTGAAATTATGAAATAAAATAGCAAATGAAAACATGGTTTTCAAATATAAACTGGGGTTTGATTTGCATACAAAATAGTCTTACAAACAAAGTGACTGTATTTAAATAGTTAAATTTCATGTTAGTAAAGTGCACAAGTTATTTTGCAAAGAAAAAAAGATTGGGATAGAGTAACAACTCAGTAAAATCATCGATGTGACTGTTTCAGTTTGGATTAGGTCATTTAATGCAGATTTATCGTTTTTTAATGATCCAGTGGGATTAATGGATTGTTTTTGTTGGTAAGGTGTTAAATTGTTTAAATAAATATATTGGCAAAATATTTTTGGTAGCAGGATTGGGAGACGAATCTGTATTGGTATTCTTTTTTCTTTTTTTTTCCTTATTCATTCATTCATTCATTCATCCATCCCACAAATACTTACTGAATCCCCTCCTTTGGATACCCAGCACTGGATTAGGAGACAGGTTATAATATTTGTGATTAACGTGGATTAGGTTTTTGACCTCTTGGTCCTTACAGTAAAAGAAAGACAATAAATAAGGAAACAAATGATAGGTTATATTAAGTGCAGTGAAGAAAAGTAAGATGTCATAAGTGGGGAAAACCGTGTGTGTGTGTGTGTGTGTGTGTGTGTTGTTGGGGATGGGGAGTCTCTCCTGAGATAGAATCTCCAGGTTTTCTCCTCCCTTCTGAGCCCAGACTGCAGGGTGAGTGGTGCCCATTGTCAGACAAGCTTGCTGCAAGGCACAGGGAGCAGAGGTGGGGGAGTACAGGGTGTTCAAGGCTCTGGAAGGAATACATGCCACAACAGAGAGTTGTCACAGCATGCATTCTTTACCATTTCTTTTATTTTCCAACTGTATTCTTTACATCTTTTGTGGGCCTTTTTCCCCCGTAACATCATTTGAAGTCAATATTTATTGCGTATTTGCCCCATGTGGCAGGAGTTAGAATAGGCTCTGAGGATGCAAGGAGGGAAGAAAGAAGCCTTTGGGAGGAGAAGGATTGTGATGTAAGAGAGGTAATACCTACAAGATACGGAGCTGTGTTGGCTCAGGAAAAGGGAGGTGTCTAGCACTACTTGGGGATCTGAAGAATTAAACAGGAACTCTTCCATGAGAAGGACTTTGTAGATCTTAGAAAATCAGGGTCATGATCCAAGAGTGTTTTGTTGGCAACAGTCGAAGCTGGAGGGGAGAAACACATGTATGTAAATAGAAAAAAAAAGTATTTACACCTAGAGAAGAGAATTTGACAACCACCTCAGTTCAGCCCTCCATATTTGTCACCTGATATGGGTGCTTCAAAAATAGTTCAGGGTCAGAGCTAATTTCACAGTGGCTCTCAACTCACGCTGCCTATGAGAGTGACCCCGGGAGCGTCATCAAAGCTCTGGGGTCTAAGCGCCACCACTGACCATAAATCCAAATTTCGATGGAGTAGGACCAGGGAATGACAACTGGGAATTGGGAACAAATTTAAGAAAGATTATAAATCACCATCCCTGCCCTCACAGGGCTTCAGTCTTCATAAAATGTCAAACCAAGATGATAAAATGGCAAGAACACAGTGTCTCCCTCAAGCTATTCATTCCTCAACTCCTTCCATCCCCAATTGTCAGACCTTCAGAAATGTCTATGCATATTCTCATGATGTCATTTTTTTTTTTTTGCCTGAAATACTACTTTTATTTTTCCTGACTAAGAACATTTGACTCATCATTGAAGAATAAGTTCCAGAATTATCTCTTCAGTCAAACATTTATTCATACTTCTAGGAAAAATTAATTGTTCTTTGGCAAAACAGTATGAGGAAAGTTCTGTCGAAGTACTTCTCACACTAGTCACCACGCGAGTATACATATTAGATTGTAAACTTCTCAAAGGCTTAGTTATATTACGATGCATAGCACCTGGCCTGGGGTCTGTAGTCAATTGTCTTGAATACATGGAGGAGGGAAAGAGGGAAGAAGGACACAAGTAAATAAGAATGAATAAAGTTTGCACACTGGGGCAGTCAGAAGCATGCAGGTACCAGAGACCTAAAGGGATAGAATATAAAAAGGGAAAATAACTATGCCAGAAGACTTTTAATTTTGTAAGTACTTTCAACATTTTTAACTTATATTTAGATCCCTTTAGCTTTGGAATGCTTTCTTCAAATGAACTCTTATTAAGGGACCAACCATACAATAGAACTTGATAGTTCTCAGGGTGCGACCCTCAGGCCAACAGCATCTCAGAACTTGTTAGAACTGCAAATTTTCAACACCAACCTTAGATCTCCCAAATCAGCAGATCTGGGGATGGGACTCAGCATTCTGCTCTTAGACAAGTTTTTTCTAGGTGTTGCTGTGTGGTCAGGCTTGGGAACAGTGGAATCACTTTGGTTGAAATATGGTTGGTCAATAGCTGAGAACCCCCAAACCCTACTCAGTGCACACACCCATTTAGGTTTTGCAGGGACCCTTTCCACAGAGTCCCAGACAGAATAAAATCTAAGCAGCTGGCCTTGCAGGTTTGGGTCCCCTTCTGTGTTAAACAGGGTTCTCAGTGTGGCCTGACTCCAGAGTCTTGATGGTTTTCTGCACATGTACTTCAAGAGGAGTCATTTCTATTAATTAGCTTTAGATCCAGACTTTTGCCAAGTCACACAACTAAGTTATCTGATAAGTACCAGAACTGTTGCCTGAAATGAATCAGTTAAAGCAGTTGCCATTTTGATCCATGCAGCCAATTTGACATTGTACACTTTCTACCAAACAGCACCTTCATAAGATTGTAAATTTCGTGCCTGGCCATCCCCACTTCTGCAAGTGCTGTAGACAGAGCATATGCTGAACTGATCCCCAAGCTACCATCCCTGTGAATCACATATTACACAGCTGAAGTCCTTCTCCTGAGAAGCAGTCTAATCTGAGGTTTTTGACCTCCTGTACTTAAGAATTCATAGCTGTGTTAATTTAGCATCCCTCCTCATTACCTGGCTTCTGAGTAAGTTATATAGTAGTGATGAATGATAAATCAGATGGCCAGGCCTATATTACTCATGACATTTTAATAGTATTAATCTGGGATAGCTTTTAATTGTCCATTCTACAGTCTTTAATGCTAAAGAGATATAGATGTTTCCATTATTCTAATTGTATTTCAAAGAAATGTATGGGCTCACATTTTCCCTCTAACCCTGTAAAAAATAAGGCTAAATTAGAGATGTCTCTATGCATGAAAAATGAATTATTTTACAGCAAAACTTTGATTAATCACACTGGAAAATAGCAGGAACCTCAATTAACTGTACACTGTCTGCACTTGGCTTGTCAGAAAATGACATAAAGGATAGGAAAATAAAGTTTCGTCAGAATTCAAAAAAATTTTTCAAAAAGCATTCAAAGCAACCTCCTATGCCTTTCACATCTGTAATCTAGTTAAGTGAAAACTGATGTTCAGATAACCTTGTGGTCCAGTAAGATTTTCAGTTGTTATAAAACAAAAAGCCGATTATTTTCAAAGGCTCCATTTGTAAGACAAGAAATGGACTAATGCATTTTCAAAGGAGTTTCACCAGGACTATTGAGACAAATTGGGTTAATTTCGAAGTTATCGAAAAGACCACTTTCCAAGTGTTCTACTTAATCAAACTTTTATTACAGTCACTGCATATATTGATCACATTTAGGAGAAAGAGGGAATCACCCAGAAAAGTAAAACTTCTAGATAATTAATGCCTTCCATACTAAGCACCAAAACATTTGTAAATTAGCCATTTGGGTTATGGTCAAACTGTGACTTGATTAGACAGGAAAATGACTGTTTTTAGATGTTCCTGATAGCATGGGTATCATTCATAAGAGAACAGTTAATACCATAGAAATAAGACGATAGAATATTTTTATACTACAGACAGTAAAACTCATTTTTCCTTTGTTTCTTTGTTTCTACAGTAAGTAGTTCCAGACTGTGATCTGTAAATCTTAAAAAAAAAAAAAAAAAAAAAGAAAGAAAGAAAAAAAAAAAAGCTTTTTATTTTTATCTACAGCTTCTCTTCCTGCTATCTCTAAATACCACTACAGTCTGGAACAAGATTTTCTGCAAAGTTATTTGGGTCCTCGCCTGAAAGTAGCTCTGTCTATCCTACTTCACAACTAGAAGGTTGTGGGGACAAGGCAGGCAATTTGGACCAGAAAAGCAGAGCACCAGAGATTTATAAATGTTTAGGCAGTCGTAGGTCAGAGGCCAGGGAAATAAGTTGAGATCAAGAGCACAAAATGAGATTTCTAAAGGCGGTGCAATAGACAGTACCTGGGGAATTGCCAACCAGAGGGTCAGAATAAAACAGAAAGTCAAAGTGCCAGGCAAAATAGTTAGCAACTAAGAGCTTTATGGAAATTGAAGCAGATGGAAGAATTGGAAAAGGAGAAACAATATTTGGAATCAGATAGAAGGAAGGGACACCAACAGAGAGAGAGGTGATTGATAGTTCAACATTCTTTATTTTAAAAATCCTCCGTCCACCCACTTAGCTCCATCTGCACTATCATCACTGTTTTCTGAGTGATCCTCTCTCTTACATTAATGATCTTGCTACTGAAGTCTTTCTTCCTGGTCTTCCCCTGCAAGAGAATTCTGTTGCTGGCCCGCTCAGGTCCTCTTTACCTCTTTGCTAATGGTGGGCAATTGCATCCTTCCCCTAGGATTTGTCCTTAGCCTATAGGGAAGTAGCTGGGAGAGCACACCCTCCCCTCCAAAGGTATCCTGAGGCCAGCATCCACCTGATACTGCATGCAAAAGGCCAGCTCTCTTGCCTGGAGGGGAGATAAATCAGTGGCCCTACCTACCTAAGCTCCAGAGTTCCCTGTGGGAAGAGGCTCAGTGATACTAGCTGGCAGCTAAACCAGGTCTTCGTTGAGCTTCTAATATTGGCCATAGTCCAGTTCCTTCCATTCCTTACTAGTTGTCTTTGGAGCTTACTCATGTCCTACTTACTCATCTCCCCTCTTTTCAGGCCCTGCTTCTGGGAAACCTGATTTAAGTAAGATACACTGGCTGCACCAGGAAATCTAATTATTTAACTTAGGATAATAATGTGATTTGCCAAAATTGTATTTTTAATCTCATTTGAGAGAAAAAAAATCCATATCATTAAAATGAGGGAAATTTGTATTAAAAAGGAGAAAAAAAGAGTCACAACTCAATTTCTGGCTTTGTAGAGATTAAATATTGTTTCTTACAGGATGTTTTTGAAAAATGTTTGAAGAACTCTCTGAAAATGAACAAGTACATAAAACTGAGAAAATGAAGATACTTTAGAAACAAAAAGGATTTTTTTTTTTTTTAAAGCAGTCAAGCAGAGGAACAAACACAAACAGTTCTTGTTGGCTATTTTGACTTTTTATTGGGTATATCATGTTCATAGACTTTGTCACGATGTTTCAGTTTTTTGTCACTTTCCTCAACATTGAGGCTCATATGACTTATGAAACTTGGTCAAGATCATCTAACTAGAATGTCTTAAGTTGTCCTTTAAACCGAGTAATCTGATTCTGAGCCCTTTGTAAGATCCGTTCACCCATATATTTCAAAGAGCATGCTAAAGAGCACTTACTGGGACGCCTGGGTGGCTCAGTTGGTTAAGCAGCTGCCTTCGGCTCAGGTCATGATCCCAGGGTCCTGGGATCGAGTCCCACATCGGGCTCCTTGCTCGGCGGGAGCCTGCTTCTCCCTCTGCCTCTGCCTGCTGCTCTGCCTGTTTGTGCTCTCTCTCTCTCTGACAAATAAATAAATAAAATCTTTAAAAAAAATAAATAAATAAATAAAGAGCACTTACTGGGGAAGATGCTCAGGAAAAAAGAAAAGAAAGAAGAAGGGTAATTTTAGTGATTTTCGTGAATTTGAAAAATACTACATATTATATCCCTGTTGGAAGAAAATTCTCTCTATATCTCTAAGATTTTCATACAGACTTCTGAGCAAAAGCATTTTAAGAATTTAAGAATGTCAACTTAAGAATGTTTATATAAGGAGACATTCCAAGAGAGTATAGTAGAAATGCTTCCCTCTCCTCCCTGAGGAGATTTTATATTTCTGGTTAATAAAGGTAATGTCACTTTTTTAAATGTAAATTCAATTAGCCAACATATAGTACATCATTAGTTTGAGATGTAGAGTTCAACAGTCCGTCAGTTGTGTATAACACCCAGTGCTCATCACATCACGTGCCCTCCTTAATGCCCATCACCCAGTTACCCCATCCCCCCACCCACCACCCCTCCAGCAACTGTCAGTTTATTTCCAGTAGTTAAGAGTCTCTCATGGCTTGTCTCCCTCTCTGTTTACTTCCCATTCAGTTTTCCTTCCCTTCCCCTATGATCCTCTGCACTGTTTCTTATATTCCACATATGAGTGAAACCATCTGATAATTGTCTTTCTCTGATTGACTTATTTCACTCAGCCTCATCCCCTCCAGTTCCATCCATGCTGATACAAATGCTAAATATTCATCCTTTCTGATGGCTGAGTAATATCCCACTGTATATATCTTCTTCTTTATCCATTCATCTGTTGGTGGACAGGATATAAGGGAGGATAGATGGGTTTACTGGCAGTTCTATTGTAAGATTGGAGATTTCCTAAACTCGGTATTTAGGAAATCCCACATCTTCTTTATCCATTCATCTGTTGATGGATAGGATATAAGGGAGGATAGATGGGTTTACTGGCAGTTCTATTGTAAAATTGGAGATTTCCTAAACTCGGTGTTTCTCTGAGGTAACACAGACAACTGGGCCATCATTCATCACCCCCATGGAACCTGGGAGGCAAGGGGGACCCAGGAAAGCATGGAGCTCATGTTGCCCACTGTGATGGGAATAATAAATCGCTTAAATCCATTGTCTCCTTATTAGCCAAATCTGCAGAAGTCTGAAAGCCAATCTAGTGGCTTCCCACCATGCCACTGCTCAGGAACTGCATGACCACTTGACGGAACCCCTCTGAGGGATTCAAACCTCAAGGGAAGTGCTCTAAGAGTTCTTCTAATAAGGAAATTCATTTATTTTCTCTTTTCCCTAATGTGACCACTTCTCCTCTATTGCACATAGGTAGGGAATACAGCCCCACAGTGACAGAAAAGCAAATAGTGGCGCCAGTTTCGGGGCTCAGATATAGCACTATGCTAGTTGCCACTTTATCTTACTTGAAGGTTGATTCTCCCATTTCTAAGCACAGACAGAAGAATTCAAGAAGCAGCTGCTACACCTCCTCTGAGTCACTGCTTTTATTTGCGTTTCCTGTATCAACTCCCTTCCTAGTTTTAATTACATGGCTTGGCACATTCTTGAAGTCAGGATAAATTCCTGACAGAGATTTTCTCCTCTTAAACGGCAGCTTTGGAGGAAGCCCTAAACATTAAATCGAGAATCTACCTGGATGTCTCTGCTTCTACATCTTTTCTTCTGCTTATTCTAATTGCTATGCAGTACTGTCTAACCTCTCACAGAGAATCTGACTTTCTTCTCCCTCCTGTTGCATTCCTCAGTATAATGTTATAAACAGCTAAGACGCTGAAATAATGTGATGTGAACTCTTCTCAAAGCCCGTCTGAGAATTCTGCAAGAAGAACTACCAAGTAATAAAAAAAAAAGAACTCAGCTGGAAATATACATTGGAAAAATAAATTGGAAGATGGCTTTAAATGCTTTTGAGTGGTCCCAAGGAATATAAAAGGAAACAGAATACAGAAAATGATAAACAAAACTTTCAGGGCTGACTCAATAAGTAGCTCTTAAAATAGCTGTGAGTTTCCCTCCTAACACCCAGCAGGCTGCCAATAACTAGACAGACAAATCGAACAATTAGATGTTATGAGGCAGCATCAGAACAGATCCATAACGTAACATCCTGAGTGGAGCTCTAACCATTGTCTGAATAAAAATGGTTCTGGGCACAAGAGATTATTTCTGACCTGCACAAAGTAGTGGAAAAACTCCTATGAAATACTTTCCTTCTTTGAGTTTCTGTGGTGTGTCTGATGGTCTGATGTGTACTGAGGGTGCAGAGCTGAGAGAGACAGGTTTTTCCAAAATCCAGCGGAGAAAACAGATGAGTAAATTAGTTAATAAGGTATGGTTTGGTAAGCATCATGAAAGCGATGGATATATGTGCTGTTGGGAGATCAGGAAATAGGCATTTCACCCAGATGTGGGATATAGGAAGAGGCTGAGTCCTGATGTGAGTCTTTCTAGGTTGGTAGAGATTTTTCAGGTAAAAAAATCAGAGAATAGACCTTCTAGGAATATACAGTGCCATGTTCAAGGGCATCAGGCTATGAAAGGGCTGGTGCTTTTGGAGATACTGCAGGCCACTCTAGCTGGAGTTGGTGAAAACACATGAGGAAAGATTGAAAAATGAACCTGGAGATCGGAAGGAGACAAAATCATGAGAAGACGGTCTTTTGTGTGCTGCTAAGTGACTTGGGATTTTATCCCAAGAGTTAAGAAGAAATCACTGACATGATTTAGTTAGGCAGTCAGGGATCACTCTGTTTTCCTCTAATGACCTTCAGGGGGCACTAACACAGGCTAGCTGAACAGCCCACTCAAAATTTATAGATCAAAGTATATACACTTCTGACAAAATAAATTCTAAAGTTGGTCAAACTTTTTTGGATATAGTGTTTCTATATCCTGATCTAACATATTTTTCTCCTTAAATAATTTCCGGAAGTGAAGATCATAGTTTTTGTGCTTTACAAAGATTACAAAACACTAACAAAACTGCATACTCAATTATATATGGTAAGTTCCAATCAGGAAAAATTTGAGTATGTTAATAAAGAATCCTGCAAACCAAAGAAAGGATCTTGTTTAATTGGCACATTTATATTGCCGCATATCCCTGTGGCGATGGGAATGAGAAGGGGAAAATTGGCAGCAACTACCTTAGGATTTGGCATATGTGTGGACTCCAGCCTTAGACCAACTAATGAATTTCAGCCAAGTCTGAGAATGGCAGGCCCCTGCACCTCCTTCCTTCCTCCTTCTCTCCCTGTACATTATTCTTCAGGTGGTCTCATTGTTGTCATGTCTCTGATAACATCTTGAGTCCTGGCTACTCTTTCCTTTGTATTGTTTTCACACACCTGCCTTTTTTGTAGAAAGATATTTTAAAATCTGGAACATTCCACAGAGCACAGCAAATACTAAAAACCGTGTTTTGTGGGGCTCAAAGGCTTCTTTATGAAACTACTTTTGGTAAATACTGCTTAAATAGTTACTTAGATGCCTCAAACTGTAGTGCTAAATGGTATTGTGGCAAACATAAAAAAAAAAATGGAAGGATAGTTTATTTAATCTGAAAAAACTGCATATTTTTCTATTATTTATACTGCAGTGCTTGACATATCTCACTGTGTTTTTCATTTCCTTGCAATTGCCAGCCTCTTAAATTGCTATTTTTTTATCATGTTTCTAGTACATGCAGATTTCTTTCTAGTCAAGTTATTCTGAGGAGGAAAAAAAAACCGAAAAGCTAAACCAGTTTTGATCTGAATTTTACTGGCATTAAGATTCATCCATATAATTAAAAAAAACTTAAAGTTCATGCCTACAGAGAAATTAGAATTCTTTCAGACTTTTTGTAAGACCAGTTTTCCTCAAGTCTTTCGTATTGGTTACCTTTGCCATGTAACTATTATTTATGGGGTCAGTAAGTTAGAAGTGCTGACATTTCTGTTTACGATGTAGAGGTTTTTGTTTTTTTAATTAATGATGTTGGTGCCCATGAAGGCCAATAGTGCATCAAAATTACCAAAAGAAATGTGAAGAAGGTGAGTTCATAGTATTTATTTTGCCTTAAAAAAAAGTATTGTTGCCACAGATGAATAACATTTTGATGTATTAAGAAAGGAATCAACAGTTAAATAAGCTACCAATTACACTGAGTAGGAAAGTATCTCAGTCCTCTACCTATCAATGCAATGCTTTTTGCTTAAGTTTTCAATTTGTGTTTGTAATTCTAGAGAGGATAAGACTTCATTATACTGAGTATAACAAGAATATTGGAAGAAAAAATGTTATCTGCTATGACCTTGAAAGGTTAGGCTTTTGTAATATAACAAATACACTGTCTAGACTGCAGAGGTATGGTATGATTCTAACTTTTGAATGAACATGTTTTCAAATGATATGTCTGTATTGGGTCAGTCATTTCAATCAGGAATCACCAACTCTATATATTCAGAAGATTAGCTGCCTGTAACATGTCACACTTTTCTTTCTTTTTTTTTTTCTTTTGATTTTTATTGTTTCACAGGTAGGTTAACCTTTGACCATCATCAGCTTTTAAAAATTATACTTTATGGTCTTGATCTATTTTTACCATATAGTAATTGTATTGCTGTGGTGGTAAAATCATATAGATATGTGTGTTGGGGAATATGTATAAAATTTTGATGTGAAAAGCACCATAGCTTCCCTCAATGTTTTGAAGGGAAATTTTCTAAGAGCAAGCTGTTTATATCCTGATACATCCCAAAGGGGTTATGAACTGAGTCATTTACCTACAATTCTCGTTAATGTATTCATTCCTTGGTTTGTTCATCCATGAAGTGAACATTATTTGACCAACAAAGCACTGCTAAGGGCAACCACAACAGATATGAGAAATGGAGCCCAGGACATATGCCTCTGGCAATATCACAGAAGAGATGCTCAAAAAGACCCCTCTACTACAAAATAAAAATCTTAGGTCAATTGTAACAAACATACATTTCACTGAGTTCCTAAAATTTTAAGAAAGGAATTCTCCAGTGAGCTAAACAAACTCACAACAACAATAATTAGCTAAAACTTAAAAAAAAAATAAGCAATTTAGAAACCCCGGGTTACTTTGGGGGCATTCATGGTAGTAAGTGCTGAGATTGGAAACTAATGTGGGGGCTCTCACTGAAATGCTGGAAGTGAAACAGACTCTTGCATTTGGTTCAGACCCTAGAGGAAGGCTAAAGGGATCCCAAGTCAGCAGCAAACTCTGGCTGCCAGCATGAGCAGTCCAAATTTTATCTGGAGGAAATCTTCATTTTTTGGCTCTCAGGAATCATACACATTAAATCCAACCAAATGTGAATCTATAACAGAAATCAAAGTAATAAACATATAAGCTATAAACCACCACAATTGAGCATCTGCAGAAATAATAAGCACATCTAGATTTCTAAGGGTTTAAACTAAGATTATTAAATATAGAATATAAAATAATACATATTGAATGGCTAAAGAAATAACAGCTGACACACAAAAATAAGCATGGAATGAGAAATTACTGTAAATAATTAAACAGATATGGAAAAGATTCAAATAGAACTCTTGGAAATCATCATCACTGAAATTAAAAATTCTGTTGGTCGCTACACACATATTAGAACAGCAGAAATAAAAAAAAAAAGTAGTGAAATACTAACTGCTTGCAAGGATGCAAAGAAACTGTGTTTCTCATATACTTCTGGTGGGAGTTTAAAATGATACAGCCACTCTGGAAAATTGTTCATCATCTTATGAAATTAAATATGCAATTGTGATTTGACCCAGAAATCACATTCTTGGGCATTTATTCCAGAGAAATGAAAACTTATGTTCACACAAATACCTGCATACAAATGTTCATCACTGTTTCACTGGAAACAACCCAAATGTCCTTCAGTAAGTGAGTAGTGGAACGGGTTCTAGTACATTCAGAGAATGGAACTGTTCAGCAGATGTTCTAAGAAATACATTATGAAAGGAAAAAAATGATTCAGTAGAGGCTCCAGAGTTAAATAAAAATGGTAGCGAAATTGGTAAATACATAAGTAAATATAACATGCATTATAAGCCAAGAGGGCCTGATCGATCAGTGTTTAAGTGTTTTAAGGTACTTCCATCACTTGGAGTCAGAGCAATTAACATGTTGATTGACTTTACACACTAATAAGTCCAGTATGATAAACCCTCAGGATTATGCACTGTCTTGATCTGCTTGGTACCATAGGAAAAGACCACAAGCTACATTCCTTAAACAACAGACATTTATTTGCTCACAGTTCTGGAGTCTACCAGTCCATGATCAGCATGCCGACATGGTTACTTTCTGACAAGGAGTCACTTCCTGGCTTACAGATAGCTGCCTTATTGATGTGTCCTTACATGGTGGAGAGAGAAAGAGCAAACTCTCCAATATCTCTTTTTATAAGGACACTAATTCCATCATGAGGGATTAAAAAAAAAAAATTCTCCACGGGTGGGATAAAAACAACTAAAAAATTCATATACTAAAAAACTAAAAGACTTGAAGAAAGTAAACAAAAAGAAGATAAAGAATATGAAAGTAATGCTAAAAGACTTGGATGATGGATGAAGAGGTCTAACATGGGTCTAACTCGTGGCCTGGACAAGTGACACCCTTTACGACCTCGTGATTTCATCTAACCCTAACTGCCTCCCAAAAGCCCCTATCTCTAAATACCATCACATTGGGGGTTAGGGCTTCAACATCTGATTTATGGAGGGGACGCAAATTCAGTGCATAACACCTACTGAAAGAATAGAAATAAAGAGAGAAAATGATTCATCTAATAAGGATGAAACAGGCAATACAAAACACTGAAAAAGTACAAAATTTTAAAAAAGTATGAATTAATAGTACAATACTTCTTTAATCTTTTTTAATCCAACACTTTTTTTTCTTAAGATTTTATTTAGTTGACAGAGATCTCAAGTAGGCAGAGAGGCAGGCAGAGAGAGGGGGAAGCAGGCTCCCCGCTGAGCAGAGAGCCCGATGCGGGGCTCGATCCCAGGACCCTGAGATCATGACCTGAGCCGAAGGCAGAGGCTTTAACCCACTGAGCCACCCAGGCGCCCCAATACTTCTTTAATCTTATGAACTGTCTTAGAAAAGCATTTTTAATAAATGATCAAATAAAAATATTGTTTACATGAGTGACAGAGATAACAACTTGAGAAAGTAGTAACATCTCTTTGGGGTAAAGAGAAAAGATGGCTTGAGGACTGGAGCCTGCAGAATGGGTTGAATTTGAATAGGATGGGCATTATATGAACTGTCCAGAGCTGATTTTTGGCATCTGATGAAGGGTCCTTGCTTTAGTCTTCTCTTACTGCCATACCAAATCACCACACAAACTTGGCAGCTTAAGCAACACAAATATATTCTCTTGTAGTTTCAGAGGTCAGAAGTCCAGAAGTCACTGGGCTAAAATCAAGCTATCAGCAGGGCGATGTTCTTTTCTGAAGGCTCAAGGGGGAGAATTCATGTCCTGCTTATTAGTATTATTTTTTTTCTTTTTTCTTTTTTTTTTTTTGCTTATTGGTATTATTGACAGAATTCAGTTCCTTACAGCTGTAGGGCCCATGTTCCATTATTGTGTTGGCTATAAAGTGAGAGCCACTCCTGCCTTCCAGAGGTTGCTGCACTATTGGACTTTTGGCCTTTTCCTCCCAACAGGAAAGGCAGAGGTTTGAGTCCTTTCAAATCACGTTTCTCTGACAGCACCAAGAAAGCTTATCTAATTGTAACAGTTCATGTTATTAGACTAGACCCACCTCCATAATGCAGGATACTCCCCCTACGTCAAGGTTCCTCACCTCACATCTGCAAAGCCTCTTTTGCAACATAAGGTAACATATTCATATTTTGGGGGACTAGTATGTAGATATCCTTAGGAGCTGCTATTCTACCTACCGCAGAAACATCTGGAAAAAACAGAAGGTCTAATTTAAAGGATACAGGATAATGGAGGATTCCAAAAGAGGCAAGATCATGATACATTTTGATATTTGAACAAACTTTACTGTATTTGAATCAGATCAATGTTATGGAGAGTTTAAATTTTTTCACAAGGGCAACAGGAAGCCTCTGACATACTTGAATACATCAAGGGCAAGACCAAATCAGAATCACATGTTAGAACTCTCTGCTTGCCGCTTAGAGAATGTATTGTGAGGGAGAAATCTAGAGGACAGAATTAAGAAATCTAGTCTGAAGGCTTAGAGTAAATTAAACTAAAGAGAGGACCCTATGAAGAGGGAAAAACATGTGGCAGAATAAAACACAGGAGTCAGAATCCGAAAAGTTGGGTTGCATTAGTGGTTATTTTGCAGTGAGGTGCTGCTTGTTACATATTTAGGAATTCTGTGAGCTGATTTTTAAACTGTTGGCAATTTGAAACCAGCTCTGTAAATAGGAGTATTTACGCCAGGAGATTTGCTAACACTTTCTCAGTCTGCTGTGCTCTCTTTCTGTCTTTCTCTTCTTCTCCCAGAGACAGATTCCCCGCATGCTAATGATGGAGTGATACTGAAAAAGCCCCATATTTTAAGCAGGAAAACCAATATTGGCTCAAGATGAAAATAAGGTGCTATGCATGAGGAAGGAAGGTAGACAGAATTGCTAAACTGTTTTGATGCTTTTGCAGTCAGAGAAAAGTAGTATTACTGTATTACTGTTAGGATCCTGTGAACAGAACGTAGGTGAAATTTTATGTCACTAATAATTTTCAGTAGCTCAAACATGTTCTTATTACTAAAGCATGAACCATAATAATTGCACATAGAAATATAAATACCCATGTAAAAACATGGTTCCTCATATGTAAATATGTACATATGCATACATGCGCATACACACCCACACAGAGGGTTAAAGAAACTTACAAACTTCTCTTGATCTTCCAACTTTCTATTGAGTTAAAAGACCGGAAAAGAGAGACAAATGGAGATTAAAATGTCAAGGCTGTTGTAATGAGCGTATTGGAAAATAAGGCTTTAGATGTTTGGCCAAAGCAGTTAGCTGAGTCTGCCCCTGAATTAGACCAAAACAACCACCTCATCTCATTGTAGTCAGTGCTGGAAAACTATTGTCGTCTCCAACATGAGCAAAGCCTTCTGCCATGTGCAGAGCACAAGAGCTTACTTTGTTAGCAGCTTGGTTCTAAAAGACAAAGAGAAAAAAATATCAGAACACTCATGCCACATTCCTTCCTTCAAAGCCAGCAAATCAGAGGAGAATCATTCCTCCTTCCCTGGAGGAGTAGTGAGTGAGGGGGAGGAGAGGGATAGGGTGTGACTTTAGTGCAGTGGTTAGGTGATATAGGTGGCCATGGGGACCATCATGGAGAAAAGGGGGAATTTATATTACAAAAGGAAAAAACCCCAACAGTACTATTACATTATTATTTTTATTTACTTTTAGGGATGACATTAATTTTTATGTTAACATAGGAAGTTACATACATGCTAGTAGTAATGATTCAACTGCATGGAGCATGAGAGAGACGTGAGAAACCATATTCCCATAGCAGGGATAAGAGTATGAATTGATCCAACTTCGCGAAAGAAAAACAGTAGTATATTTTACAACCAAAAATATGCTTTCCCCCTTGCGTTAGCAATCATACTTAAGTTTAATTTATATTTAAATAGCAAATAAATATTAAAAGGAGACACAATACTTGCAAGTTTATGTAATTAGGAGAGGGAGAGAGCACATGGGCTATAAAAGATAGAAAAATCTTCTATAGAAAGTATGACTTTTGCCTTGAATAACAATGCCATTCCTCAGCCTGAGTTTCTTTTAAACCTGGGTCCTCCTTACAGCCATTTTGCTGTTTTTCTTTCATCTGTGGGTCATTTCTCCACAAAGAATAATCAGGCTTTCCAGGAACTACTCACATATTCAAAAATTCTGAAAAAAAAGGTCTGTCTCAGCATTGTCTTCTTGATAGCCTTTAGCAAGAAATAGCTCCAAAAATCAAATGAAAAAAAAAAAATGACTGCAATAAGAGAAGATGTTTTAGTGTCAGATATCCTAAAGAACTCTGGATATCAATGTTATGTTTAATTTATGTAGTAGTCCTAACACCCACTCTGTTGTGATTGTGGCTGGTAAGTGCCATTCTTTAGAGCTAATTTGTTTAAAATACGTTGAGAAAATTTTCTGTGGGCAGCAATAACTGAAGAAAATTGAATTCTTGGGGCGCCTGGGTGGCTCAGTGGGTTAAAGCCTCTGCCTTCGGCTCAGGTCATGATCTCAGGGTCCTGGGATCGAGCCCCGCATCGGGCTCTCTGCTCAGCAGGGAGCCTGCTTCCCCCTCTCTCTCTGCCTGCCTTTCTGCCTGCTTGTGATCTCTCTCTCTCTCTGTCAAATAAAATCTTTAAAAATTGAATTCTTGAACTTTTTGCCAGAGAACTGTCTCCATATCTCTTATATATTAACCAAGAGGAAGCCGATAACTTGTTACATCCTCAATTTGTTTCAGGGAAGTTTTTGGTTGCACAGAACATCGGTCCAACTGCAGTGATGTGCAGCGTGGCCAACACAGGCTAGTGTTCAGACAGGCTTCAGTCCTTCCTCAGAAGTCAGTCCTTCCTCACCTGGACTGCTCCCTCGCAGCCACACCACCTAAATACCCCTCATTGTTTTGCCTGTCTGGCTAATCATCTCCTTCCTGATTCAGCAGCCATTGTTCCCAGAGAGTCCATCCTCATAAGAATAAATGACTTGAGAAAGACGAAGTCAGTGTGTGGCTTCTTCTTCAAAGAATGCAATAGATTTTGTGAAGATAATATCTTGGATACAAAAAAGGAGTAATTATTTCTGAAAGGATATCCTTTTATCTTTAGTGATAGCATCCATATGTCAATAAAGGAAAGGAGACTGGATCCTAGTACATTGGGAAATTCACTTGTTTAATACTACTTGACCTCCTAAGTTGAACTAGAAAGGGGAAAATGAGATTTTTATCCATAGAACACTTCCAAGAATTGCATATTTTTCCAAAGTCATACTTAATCTGATAACAAAATATTCAACATTTCTAACTTTTAAAAAATATGTACGTCCCATGGTCTGAACATATAACAAGCACATTTTAAACACTTGTGTTTTTCCCAAGGAAGCAGATTATTTCTTATAACATCCTTCATCCTCAGGCCAGTATAGTAGGGTCAAGAATAGGTGTCAAGGAAGATTCGCTATTAAAGAAAACTCTTCATCCTAGAGTCTAAATAATCTGTCCTGGTAGAATTCTTTTCTCCCCCAACTCTCACATCATATCAGGATCACCCTAATATTCTTTACTGTGATATGAAATCATCTTTTGGAGCAGAGGAACATAAGATTATTTTTATAACAAGTTGTCCCAAATCTTTGTCTCATTTATTTCTATTTTCCTTAAAATAAAAAATAAAACATATATTTCACTTAGGCTTTATCAGAACAGCAGGATACATATACCTTGGCTGATAAACGATTATGCCATTCTCTTTCACAGTATGGGAGGTTTTTCTATAAATATTCTACCTTGTGGTTTCATTTTCCCTATCTCAATGTGCATTTCTTAAGTTTTCCACCTCATACCTTATTTTCAGCTGAAGCAAACATTGTTGTACTGACAACCTTATTTTAACAAGCATGATGGACCAGAGCATTAGGGCCATCTCATGGTAGCCAATTACTAACTTTCTTTAAGAGTTTTCTTGAGGGGCGTGAGGGTGGCTCAGTGGGTTAAAGCCTCTGTGTTTGGCTCAGGTCATGATCTCAGGGTCCTGGGATGGAGCCCCAAAGCATTGGGCTCTCTGGAGCCTGCTTCCTCCTCTCTCTCTGCCTGCTTCTCTGCCTACTTGCGATCTCTCTCTCTCTCTCTCTGTCAAACAAATAAAATAAAAAATCTTAAAAAAAAAAAAAAGTTTTCTTGAGCATCCATTGAGCTAGATGTTAAGATGCTAGAACCAGGTGGTTCTGACCCAGTGGTCTTCCCATTAATCCCCCAATATGTCAGCATTAGCTGGATGTGAGCAGATAACTAACTAATGGGCTTTGATTAACATTATCCTAAATGTATCACCTTCTTTAGATATGAGATCAAAACCTAGCTTAGAGAGTCACTTAAACTTTTGAAGCCTGCATTTTTCTTTCTGTAAAATGGAAATAACAACAAATACATCAAAAGGTTTTAGTAATAGTTAAATTTGAACATTTGGTAAAAGAGGCCAGACATGGGTGCCTGGGTGGCTCAGTTGGTTAAGCGAATGCCTTCGACTCAGGTCATAATCCCAGGGTGCTGGGATTAAGTCCCGAATCGAGCTCCCTGCTCAGTGAGGAGTCTGCTTCTCCCTCTGATCCTCCCGCTCTCATGCTCTCTCTCCCTCTCTCATTCTCTCTCTCTCAAATAAATAAATAAAATCTTTTTAAAAAGCCAGACAAAAAGTCTACATACTATATAATTTCTTTTTTGTGGCATCATTGAAAAGGCAAAACTTTAGGCAGAAATCAGATAGATGGTTGCCAGTGATTGAAAGTATAGATAGGAGGTCAACTAGAAAGGCACACAAGGAAAATTTGAGGGTGATATATACTTGTTGTCTATCTCAATTGTTGCGTTGGTTATATAGCTGTACATATATGTCACACCTCATCATGGACTTTCACTTTATGTAAATTATAACTCACCAACCTGAGGTTTTTTTACATGAACATATGTAATGAGTTTCACACATAATGCAGGATCAATAAACATTAGTTCTTTCCACACCCTTTCCCCAAAGGAGCTAAGCATAACAAGTCTTAAATTAATGTCCTTTATCTTAACAAGGTATAATTGGAAACCAAAGCAAGCATTTTCATTCTTAGCACATTTCTAAGGCCTTTGCATTTCTATAAAGAAGCAATGCAGAAGCGTGATCTGATTCTAGGAATCTGAACTTACTTAAGTCCCTTGAAAATCACTACAGAAGCCCAGATCTAAAACCAATCTGAAATTCATATATGATCAACTCATGAAGTATCCATATAGATACAATCTCTATACTTTATTGCTTGTTCTTTCCATAGTCATCTGTCAATGTTTGTGCATGTCTGTACACATCCTCACATAAACTATCATAAAAAAGTGAACAGGTATTTATATCTATTTCCATTTATTCATTCAACACACCTACTGTGGGTCTTAATCAGTGCTGAGAGCTAGGAACCCAGGGACGAGTATGTACAATTTCTGTCCTCAAGAAGCTCATGATTTAAAATGATCAAAAGACATGTATGGTGAAATTGGCATTCTTATGTGAGCCCAAACAGTTTCTAGGCAAGCAAATGCTCTTCATGTACTGTATTCCATAACCAACCTATGCATAACAGTAAGTGGGGCCTTGAGGCTTTGTGTTTATTACCATGTTTGTTAAAGTGCAACATACTTGAACTTCTCAGGAGGAAAAAAAAACACAGTAATCTTAAGGCACATTTCGCTACTAGAGAAAGAAACAGAAAAAGAGACAGGAGATTTGGGGTGACTTTGTTAAAGTCAAGTAATTTTATTTTAAGGAAAACAAATATATACCCTAACACTAGCTTTAAAACTAAAAAATTGAAGAAACTTTTCCAAATATTGAAGTTCAGAAGTTAATTGTGAAGCAGAAGTGACTATATTTATCATGATTGTAAATGATGGTATATGTTCTATAAAGGCATTGGGATGTTCATCGATAGGCTGGTAATGAATGAGCAGTAGTGACTGAGTAATACTCAGTGGGCCAGAGCTTTGCAAGAAATAGTTTAAAATATAGTGGGAGTCCAATAAGAGTTAACTTCTTTTCCTGAAGCATGAAAATCAATTACTTCTTTCATCTGATGCTAACCTATATCTCAACTTCATCTCCTATTAATAATGGGCCAGAGCCTGTCTTGAACTCTTTGTATCATTTAATCCTTTCAGCAATCATTTATAGTAGTTATTACTATTATTCCCATTTTAGGGATGAGAAATCTAAATCCCAGAGAGATTAGGTGACTTAAGATGACACAACTAGTAAGTAGGAGACATGGAATTTGAACTCAGGCAGACTGTCCTGATCCTCACCCTTGCCTCTAGGAGAGACAATGATATGATAAGAGCTTAGGTAGAGATACAACTGGAGGGCAGACACTGTGTATGCATCATCTTGTTTAGTCCTCATAGTAACTCTTTAATTTACTATTACTATCCCAATTTTATACATGTAATGGAATGTCTGAGGAAAAATGAGTAGTAATTGGCACATACCAGGAGAATCTACCACTAGAGTTCAAACCAGTTATATTGCTCAAGTTGAGATGTGTCGATGTAGATATCTAAAAGTCTTTTCCAGCTCTGAAATTTACTGATTTTAAACAGAAGTTTCTGATGTCTATAGCTGGTAGGGGGTAGACTCATATTGGTGACAAGTTTAGAGATGTCCTAAAGCCATACACAGAAATTCAAGGATCAGCATTTCTATCCCACTTCTGGGCATTATGGAAATTCTCCCTTATTCTTATCAGCTTCCCTATAATCTTGCCTGAGCTGAGCTTAAACTGAGTGGATTTCAGCCTGCAGGAATATTCTAGCAGGCTGGAGGAACCTCGTAAATTTTTATTCTCTAAGCAATGTTAGCATGAAGTCTTAGAACTCATTCCCTCTGAGTATATGGCATCAGTCAGTAATTAGAAAGGGGAAGCCAGGAAACAGAATGTTCACATTTCCAACAATTAAAATTAGAGCAGTCTTTGTTCAACCATTTGAGTTACAATCAAAACACCTATCATTAGATCAATACAATTCATAAATATTGGGTACCTCCAATAGATCATATACAGTTCTAGGCTTTGGCAATAAAAATAAAAGGCTGTTCTATATTTCAAGGAACTACCATTTCAGGTGAAAGAGAGAGACATTTAAGTAAATAATTTTACATTCTTGGTAATACATATACAGAGGCACATGGGAACTACCTTGAAGGAGAGAAAGTTCACTGTGATAGGATGCACAAAGCAAGAGAGAATGGGGGTAAGGGAAAGATCAGGAGTTTCTTCCCAGAAGAGCTGGCAAATGAGATGGGTTTTGAGGGCATAATGGGAAAACATGCTGATTTTAGATACAGCTATACACATAAATAAACAAAATTCCAGAGAAAAAATTAGGTGCACATACATCTTAGTTATCATGGAGTTCATCTAACTGAGTGAACAAGTAGACAACAATTAGGGCACAAAAAGTCTTCCATGATCTGACACCTTACCACTTCTCCTTTTCTGGAAGCTTTTCCCATTACACCATGGGTAAACAACCATGCCCTGGTAGGTCCCACAACCATGCCTCTGGACACGGCATTCTCTCTGCTTGAATGACCTTTGCTGCTCACAGAAGGAAAAGACCCACATTCATCTTTAAGGTTACAAAGCATGAAGTACCTGGTTAAAGAAAACTTACCTGATTTTCATTCCCCAAATAATTGATCATTCTTTCCCTTGTGACATCTCTGTTTCTAGTACATACATCAGCTGTTCCCCAACATTATATAATTTTTAAAAATTGAATGCCTATCTTCCTTACCATGCCATAAGCAACTTGGACGTTGGCACAGAATCTGAATTAACATTGCCAGTGATGTGATGGAGTAGGCATGTATAAGCTCAGGAGAACTGAGTGTTCTTAAGAATTCTGTGAGCCATTTGCTTGAAATAATCTATGGTGGGAGTAGATACACCATGGAAATTGGCAAATACTACAAGTTAGAACCTTTTTTGTTTTTTTGTTTCCAGAGCTTCAGTTTACCAGATCCCAATAACCGTATTTCCTAGGTCTTGCTCATTATAACAAACAGGAAAATGTTAAAAAATGTTTGTTGGAAAAATAAAGCAAATGATATTAGAGCAGGTTTTAAAGTAACACATCCAAGTTTTAATGATTTAAGTTAAATAAAGTTAGTGCAAAATATAAGAATAATTAGTAGAAAATTAAGTGAGTAAAGAAACCTTTCTGGGCTCTGTGAGTTCTGAAAAAGGACTCTAAATTTTCAGAGAGGATATAGAGTGGTAATTATAAAGGACATTGTGGTAGATAAAAATATTATTTAAGAATCAGTTTTCATATAATTAAAAAATATATAATTCCTACCATGCAGAATTTTGCAAAGATAAAATATTGTATATGAAAATGTTTTATAAAATATATAGCATATGCACTGCAGTTGCTATTATAGAATGAAAATTGGTTGATGCAGGCTTTATATGTATATACGTTTATATGTATTTTAAGATGTTCTTTACTCCAGAGACAAAGTGTACGTTCTGTCTGAGAATGGGTAAATTTCATTGTTTCTAATGATCATATTCTCATCTATTTCTTGAAATTCTTAATATACAAAAGAGAAGACCAAAAAGTCAAATCTACATCCAAAGGCTCATCTAAATGTCATCTAAATCAGGTATGGGTGACACTCAAGGTACAATTCATTCTGAGGCAAATTGTTCTCCAGCTGTGAACCTGAGAAACCAAACAAGTTATGTATTTCCAAAATGCAATGGGAGGGGAGGGGCAGGCATAGGATAGACACTTTCATTCCGAAAGGGGAAACAAATAGGAAAATAGAAAGGAGTAATGGGTCCTAAATAAGTCCAAAACTTAAAAAGGTGAACAAAATTTAACTTTAAACTTCTAGAACAATCCTGTTTGGCTTGATGCTCTGAATTCTAGGCCCACTGGGGTGACAGCTTCATTCCCCCCACAGCTTGGTGGGAAGACTTCACAGCCACATTCTGCCTGGGCCTTGAGGTTCTGTGGGGCTCACATCCTGCACCTGTGACTTTCTGGCCTGAGGTCACAGCACCTCACTGCAGCTGTCCTTTAAAACCTAGGTGGAAGCAGTTGTACCCCCAGGGCCTTTGTGCTCCAGGCAGAGGTGTGTGGCTGCCCTGGTGATCTCTGAATTACCTGTAGGGTCATTCTTCCATTGTCTTGAAGACTAATTCCTGGCCTCTACTGAGAAGGTTTGTCCACACTAATCTCCTTATCTAATGGTCTCCTGGCCACACCCTGAGTGTTCTCACTTTTTGGAATATGGCTAGGCTAAGAATTTTCCAAATCTTTAAGTTCTGCTTCCTTTTTGCTTAATGATTCCAACTTCAAGTCTTCACTCTCTTCTAGTATTTTAGTAGAAGCAATGAGGAGCCAAGACTCTATTTCAAGATTTGCTTAGCAATTTCTTCAGCTAAATATCTAATTTCAGCCGTTGAAGGTTCTACCTGCTATAAAACACTAGGACACAAATACAATTCAGCCAAGATCTTTGCCGCTTTGTAACAAGGAATGCTTTGCCTCCAGTTTCCAATAACATACTCTTCCTTTCTGTCTGAAACCTTGTCAGAATGGCCCTTACCATCCATATTTCTACCTTTATTTTGTTTATGATTATGGAAGTATTCTCTAAGAAGTTGGAAGCTTTCTTTACAGTTCTCTTTTCCTTCTGAACTCTCTTCAGAATCACCTTTAAAGGTCCATTCACAACAACGTAGGCTTTTTCTAGAATGTACCTCAAATGCCTTCAGCCTCTATCCATTATCCAGTTCCAAAGCAGATTTTAGACATTTGTTACAACAACATTCCACTTCTTGGTACCAATTTCTGTTTTAGTCTGTTCAGGCTGTATAACAAAAATACCACAGACCAGGTGGCTTAAACAACAAATATTTATTTCTCACAGTTCTGGAAAGTCCAAGCTAAATTTCTGGCAGATTTGGTGTCTGGCGAGGACCCACTTTCTGGATCACAAAAGATTGTCTATTTTCTGACTGTGTCCTCATGTAGAGAATGGGGAAGTGGACACTCTGGGTATGATTTCATTAGGGCACTAATCCTGATAAGGGCTCCACCCTCACATCCCAAAGATCCCACCTCCAAATAGCATCATGTTGGGTAGTAGGTTTTAACATGAATTTTGCAGAGAGACACATTCAATCTATAGCATTTTTTAGATCTTCTTAATTTTTCTTTTATTTATTTATTTATTTATTTATTTATTTATTTAGAGGATTGCTTTTGGATATGTTTTTCCTACTAAGTTACCTTTCTTCTAGAAAAAGTTTTGGAAATTGACAGTTGTCCCATTTTAATCTCTGATATTAGGCCACTTGTTACATTCATCAGTAGCAAGTAAAGAGGAGTGCCTGGGTGGCTCAGTCAGTTAAGCATCTGCCTTCAGCTCACGTCATGATCCCAGGGTCCTGGGATTGAGCCCCACATTAGGCTCCCTGTTCATCAGCAGGGAGCCTGCTTCTCTCTCTCCCTCTATCCTTTGCTGCTCCTCCTGCTTGTGTTCTCTCTCCCTCTCTCTCTCTAACAAATAAATAAAATCTTTAAAAAATTTAGGAAAAAAAACAAAAAACAAAAAAAAAACAAGTAAAGAGAGGAGTTTGACCAGATGCAACTGGCTGGGAAGAAGCAGCCACTTCAGAAATGCTAAATGCCTTGTGCTGAAATTCATTATGACAAAGCTTGAGAAATAAATGTAAAGTAGTATTTAAATCCTCAAAATTGCAATCAGTAATAAATATGAAGCCAACAGCAGCAAATATTTAAATGACAACTTTACATCTCTTTTTATGCAATATAATGTTTTGGCTGTATTATAATGACATCATTGAACAGAAGTACCTTGATCTGCAGTACCAAGATATTTTATACTAACTTTTGTCAAGTGACATACCCAAAAAGCTCCATGCCCTTTAGGTAGACTCATGCTCACCCATGACTTGGCGATAGGTTCTGCCTAAAAAATTGTAAGGTAGTGGTAAAACATGGGCTTTAGTGTCAAAATCTGAAGATATAAATTAGAATATTTTTTGTCTTTTATTAGTTACTTAACATTTCCTGGTGTCAGATTTAGTACCTTTAAAATAGGAATAATAATATATAATGAATAATAATATAATAATAAATAATAATATAATAAATATAATAATATTCATCCTGAATATGTCTGAGAGTGAGATAAATAAACTATATTATTTATAAGATATAAATTCATAAGATATTGACATCATCATCATCCCTACCAATTTTCTTCCTATTCTTCTTCTCCTTCTCCTCCTCCTTCTTCTTCTTCATCATCATCATCATCATCATCATCATCACCATCACATTTAAGTAATATTGAGGGACTACATTTGTAACTGTAGACAAAGCCTTACACTGGGTTCAGAAGTTCATAGTTTATTTTCAAAATGTAAGATGTTAAAGTATATTACATAAGCAAAAATGTTTGACTCATTAAAATGCCAGTGACAAAAAAAAATGCGAGTGACATTGCTCATGGTTGGGATGTTTACTTCCATTAAATGTGATTTGATTATATAATAATATTCAAAAATATCTACTAGGTCATATAACAGTAGTTGCAGTGGATAAATCTATAACAATTTCAAGTTTTCATGGCTTAATACAATAAGGGTTTGCTTCCTATTCATATTATAGTTGATTTAAGTTGGATGGGCAAGAAAGTTGGTTCTGCTCCACACAATTATTTAGGGTTCTGAGCATTTCATCTAATAGCTTTGTTAAGCTGTAGAGTCTTGGAGTGTCCCATTGAAACTGTATTAATCAAACCAGGAGATGGAAAGAGAAGAGAAATCATGGAAGATGGCACAGGAGAGTGCAGGAGTCAGGCCTGGAAGCTGTATGGGCCAATTTCATGCTATTCCTATTAGTCCGAACTTGGGCCATAGCAGCCCCTAATCCCCAAAGAGACTGGAATATGGAGTCCACCTATATGTTCAGGCGGAAGATATAATGGAATTTTGGGTCTTTCCAGCAGTGTCTGCCACAGGGTTCTAACATATTAAAATCATGAATTTAATTGAATGAAAGACAATGCGCAATTTAATAGTGTCAAAATCATTTGTGATACTTATAAAATTACTGTAGAATCTATTCTCCCCTTTTTTTTTTTTTTTAATATTTATTTATTTATTTGACAGAGAGAGAGAGATCACAAGTAGGCAGAGAAGGGGGGGGAAGCAGGCTCCCCTCTGAGCAGAGAGCCCGATGTGGGGCTTGATCCCAGGACCCTGAGATCATGACCTGAGCCGAAGGCAGAGGCTTTAACCCACTGAGCCACCCAGGTGCCCCTATTCTCCCCTTTCTTATACGTGTAAAAATTAACAGCACTTTGATGATGGTCTTCTAATTCGTACATACCTCTGGGGAACTTCCAGATAAAACCCTTAGTTTTCTCTCCTGAATGTGCATGTGAAGACCATGTTCATAATTAAGCTAAGTACTCACGAGAAAAACATTAAGGCAACCAGACCCTTCTGAGGCTCTCTCTCTCTCTAGATACAGATAGATATGGATATAGATGTTCCAGTAGGACTTTCAGTGTTAACAGAATGACAGCTTTCTCTGTGGTAGTTAGCTAAGGTACAAAGCAGCTTCTCTTCAAACTTATATCAAGAGCATCAGAGGTCTCCCAGTTTCTTTGGAGGTCCTTTTTGCCTTTTTATCTTATAAAACTTGAACTCATGACTGAATCCTTTCAAACATACTGTTAATTTTTGACAGGGTCCCATCGAGTATCAGTTTACACTTTATATCCCATCATAAGCCCAACCTGACCCTATATCCCATTAGATTCTATGGCCTGTTTATAATATGTTCTGACCTGTGATAATCACCTCCTTACCATAGCCTGGCATTAGGGATGCCCAGAACTGCACTAGAATCATCTGATAGCACTTGGGAATTCTATCAGTATTATTCCTTCATCACGTGGAACTTAACCATTCACATTTTTGTGACCATGGTTGTCAAGAATTCCAAAACTTTTTTCTCTGAGGGTAGTATGAGCAAGAGGAAGGAAGTTAGGAAGTTAAGAAGGAAGGAGGGAAGAAAGGGAGGGATGCAGGGAGGAAGGAAAAGGAGGGAGGGAAAAAGGAAGTAAAAGAAAGGACAGAAGGAAGAAATGAAAAAGGAAAGATCTGCCCTGCCTAATTCACAGGATCAAATGCAGATGATACTGTTGTGATAATGTAGGTTTTTGTAACCTAACTCCATCAACTATTTTTATACTTTTGCTTTGAGGAAACAAAGCAGGTGGCAAATTGTCATACTTCATTTTTTCCCCATGGAACCTTCTTTATGTGTGAACCTCTATTCCTTGGAAAATCTAAAAGATTTATAACTAGTCAAAGTAAGCACCAATCTAAGTACCAATCTAATTGCAGAAGTTTGAGTTCATTACTATTATGCCTTAGGGTACAGGAGACAATTTGGATTTAAGATATATATTAAAAGAGTATGTTTATATATTAAAACAGCCAGTCGTTATCCTTAAATTCCATTAAATTCTCAGTGTTTACTGTTACCTTAACACATCATTAAATTATAAATACACTTATTTAGATGCCACAGTCCTCAAGAAAGATGCTTTGGTGTTTGAAGGGTGTTATTATTTTCATTATTAGAAATTTCGTTAAACTGTATTCAAGTAAGATGTCTGAAATGGTTACAGAATTGATTGGTTAATTTATCGACTTGAGCATATTTTAAATTAATGAACTTCCTAGTTAAATTACTTGAAGGCATTCTTATTTTGACTTGTTATAAATGAAAATTTTGCACATGTTGAGGATAGATACAAGACAAGACACTCTTTAAGTCAAGAACATTACAGTACTATCGGGGAGATTATTCTGTTGAGTACCATTTGTCAGTTACTAAGAATATAATGGTGGATGAAACCCTTAATTTACATGTGCTTGTCTTGTCTCTCCTACTAGGATATAAGTTTCAGAAGGGAAGGAATGTGTTTCACATCTTTTTTTCCTTTTTTAACCACTCTTAAGATTCTCACAAAATATTATGTACTTGTAGCCAACAAAAAATAGTCAAATAAAATAAAAAATAAATGAATAAATACAAAGTAACTTTTTATAGAGAGGGATATCAATACCAAGAAACTTCCATTCACCCAGGGAAATATCTTACACATACAGTTCAGGGGCAAAAGGTTATGTTTTTTTCTAAATCTTCTTGATACATGGCTGTTATCAGTTTGCTGTATAAATGATTGGAAAAGCTCACAAAGGCAAGTTGCTTTTAGCTGTGAATCTTCAAATACTTGAATGCTTCCAAATGAATTCAAAGTGCTGTTAGAAACGTCAGTAAGGGGTTATCCATGGGCTGTGGGATTCATGGCTTAATATTTATTTATGCATTTATTCATTTATTTTTGTGCAAAGGGAAACAGGTATACTCACTCTTTGTGACACATGGTGCAGGCACATGAAAAAGATTCATTGATAGCAATTTCAGAGCACGATACAGAAACTCATATTGTTTTTCCATCAAGAAATACGCTGGAACCAGCAGAACTTGACACACTGTGAAAAGCATCCTTGATGAGGGAACCCCACCACAGTGATCTTCTACATATAGAAAAAGGGAAACAGGGAACATCTAGGTAAATATAATAATGGAAGCCTCCTGACAGAAAATGACCTTTAGAATAAGGGCCAGTCTGCGGTATCTGCTTATTCTTCCATCGATTTATCTCAGACCTGCAGAGCCAGCTTCTTGCTCAACTGCCGAAAGGGAGAAGAGAATGAGTGTCCAAAGCCACCCACATTTGTGTCCTGGCATGCGTGCATCTTCCAGATTCTCCGTAATCCTCATGTATCATTTTCTTTTCTTTTTTTTTTTTATATGAGCACCCATCTGATTTATAAAAAGATGCAACAATATTTAAAATGATACAAAATATCAATTTCAAAACAACATCAAAAAATGAGTGTATTTAACCATACTCAGCTCATAACAGAGCAAATGGGTAAGAAGAATAGTTCATGCTATAGCATATTGCTAATATGACTGGCAACAGAAAAAACTGATAAAGGAAGGCAGAGTAATGTTTTCTTTTAAGAATTTAGAAAAAAAAAAAAAAAAAGAATTTAGAACCTAAGGGCACCATAATCATCTGACATCTGCTCAATGTTGTACCTATGGTTAGAAATGTACATGATGAGAACTCCAGGGATCTTCCGGATCCTTCCTTTAAAGTCCCGGTCAACTGTGGCCACAATGTAACACTTGTGCTGAATTATTCTCTGTACTAAGCAGTTATTTGCATAGGTTCCCTTGTGTGTGCATGGTATTTGTTCAAATCTGGGATCCTTGGCAATCCTTAGAGCCACTCGATACTTTTGCCCCAGTTTCTCAATTTCAGCCATTACACAGTCAGTTATACAATGGATACACTTGGCATAAAGACAGTCCATTATTGACTGTACTAAGTCAAGTTTGGCTTTAATAGAAAGGTTGATAAAGTTGGTATCAACCAGGATGTGGTAAGGTGGGCCCAGCTGTGTGTAATATTGGAAGAATAAGCAGGAAGGATGTTGGAGGACTTCTCTTTCCTTGACTGCACTGGGATCTTTCTTTTCTTTCTTTCTTTTTTTTTTAGGTTTTAATCTATCCTTCTCTTTAAGCCTCTGATCTCAGAGACTAAGCATTCACTTCATGGTCGCATACTTTCTTGCTTGCTTTTGCTTCCCCATGTTCACGCCATACTCTGGTTTTTTTCATGTATCATTTTCTTAACAAGAAAATATAAGTTTTTATTTTGTTTTTACAAGGCACATGAAATCTTACAGGATACTTGTTATTCTTCAAATCCTTTTCACAAATGCATCATCCCATTTTATCCTTAGGACAACCTTTTAAAAGTAGCCCTAAACGAGTCTTATCCTGATTCATAGCTAAGGGTAGTGAAGGAATTAAAGTGGCTCGAAGTCACTCTGTTCTTCAGAGTCAGCTCTGGAAGCTGAGCCTAAGCCTACTAAATTAAAATTGTGTGTGTTTGTGTGTGTGTATTGTATTTTCCTTGGAAATCTTCTTACTGACTATGAGAATTACTAATATTCTATTTTCCTTTAGGTTTTGTAGATGAGAGATGAAGGTTAAGGGGTTTGTGTGTGTGTGTGTGTGTGTGTAACCATACAACAATTCCTTATATTTATATTTGGCTCTGGCAAAAAGTCAGAGGAAGAAAACTCCTTAAAATTAGAATATTGAGTTTATAGAATCTAAAGTCAGCCATTTGAGTACAGAGAAAAATAAGAGTTATACTGACTGCTTCTGAGAGGACATGGGAATCAAATGGTCAATGAAGCGTAGCTGTTATCAAGACCAGTTTAACTTCTCTTTTTATTTTGTCACATTTGCAGATTTAGAGCATTCAAAACCATGCCTAAACACATTATGCAAAAGTAAGTAATTAAGTGGCTAGTGACTATAGTAGCATTTTATGTTGACTGCATCCTTAAAGCAAATGTTACCATATCCCAGCTTTTCTTGAGAATAATTTCAGTGATTTCAATTAGCTCGTTTCAGTAATTTCTCACGATGCACCCCACGTGGCGGAATGGAAAGAACAGAGTGAGAACCAGTGGACATCAGCTTGAAAAGACCCCTGAGCTTTCTGGTTATAAGAAGCGGGAGAGACCATACTTCGCCCCTGTCATTTCTACCACGTAGGGTCTATATAATGATCAAATGAGACAGCGTTGGTGAAATACACTAATCCAAAAGCATAAACCATTTCCTTTACAAGGAAAATTAAAATACAGATTGGAAACAAAAAGGATCTGTGAGCAAAATCATTAAAATTAAAAGCTAGTTTAGTCAGGATTTAAAGAAATTTAATGATGTAATATAAAAACTAAATTAAAGCATCTAAAAGTAAACAAGATTTGGAAAGACCCTTAACTCAGTTATTGGAGGTGTAAAATTGCATCCAAGAAAAAAATGGTAAAACCAAAGTTAATTGAAAAGGGGAAGGTGCTTAAACAGAGAAAGCTAAACACCAATGATAGAACACACCAAAACAACAGCAAAAATAAGCATTTCAGAAGGAAAGTATAGACCCTCCCCAAAAAATATCACAGTTAAAGTACAAAGGCAATTCTTTTTGTCCTTTCATTTATTCAACAGTACTGAACAAAAGCAGGTGTGACAAGAGTAAAGGAAATTTGAAAGTGAAAGGAATTTGCCTGCTTTCATGGAACTTACTTTAGAAAGACAGGAAATAGATGTTAAATAGCTAAAGACATATACATAAAATATAAGCATCTGGCACTGCTTTTGAGCCACTTATAATACCCCCACCTTCCCTCTTCTCCAGGCACTGCTGTAGCGACCAGCAGGGTGAAGGTTGGTACCAATTGCTCTCAGGTGCAAGCAGCATCTTGTACTTGCACAAGCACGAGCCCAGTGAGGGACAGTGTGTGCCTGTACGGCCATCCTTGATCAACGGGGGTCTGGTGCCGATGTGGCATTTCCATAAGATGTCACACTAAGCTTCTCAGCAGGCCCCCTGGGATTAAGAACCTCCTGTAGTGATGGCCAACCTGATAATGTAGCATTGTCTTGACTTTCTTTCTTACGCTTTTTGAATCTCTTCTATCACTCACTTTACAGATAAGAATCATCAAGGTTCAAAGAGGTTATGTAATTTACTTAAGGTCCCCCTGTTTGTAAAGAAAAACAATACTTGTCTTAAAGGTCTTGCTTCAGAACTTGAGCCCCTTAAAATTTTTTTTCTTTTTCTGTCTGTCCCTAAATACGCTTTCCTTTCTCCCTCCCCTCCAATAACTTCAAGACATTTGTGCCTCTTCTGATGTGAAGATATCAGTAATGATTGCTTCTTGTAACCTTTTCAAATATATTCATATGGAAAAATATTACTCCAGAGGGCAGAAGTATAATCCAAAGGAACTAATCTCTAATGGTAGAACTCCAGGCATCTTTATTCCTGAAATTGGACAAGTTTTTCCTTCCCTCGAATTCATCATCACAGTATGTAGATGGCCACTCAGGTAGTTCCACACAGGCACCTATAAAGCTTCCCCGGTAATAAAAATTAAGAATAATAGTCACTCCTATCTTGGGTTGGTTTCAAGTACATTGATAGAACAACTTATAGAACTGTCATATTTTAGGGAAAATTGCAGAAAGCAGTGTTTCCAGTCATTTGCTAAGTGAGCCAGAAATTATAATGGCATGCCAAATTAGACTGAGCTGTAAAAGGAAGATATTCACATTATTCTTCTCTGCCCCCACAATATGCCTAAGAAGCAGAAAAGCCGATCATTTTTTTTTTTTTGGGGGGGGGTCTTATTAAACTTTTTTTCAAGTCTCTTCCACTCTAGGAGATATATTTTTGCTTCATTTATTTTCCCTTGTATCCAGTCATCTTGTAGCTGCAATAACTTGGTGACCCTCTAGAGAAAGTGGGATTGGACTCCTTTCTGGTCACTGAATGATGGAAGGAAATGCATAGCTGAACTCTTGACTCCCACCTTGTCCCTCCCCCTATTGCATTTTTGAGTCCTCTGTATTTTATAAAGTTCCTAAAAATAAAGAGCATGCTGCTCATTTGGCAGAAGTGATGGAAATAAGGCATGTTTTGTTTGTTTGTTCCCCTGAAGTTTCTCCTCGATGAAGTTGCTGTCTGGTTTGATGTGAAAAACACCGTCTCTCACTATGGAGGCGTCCTTCTGCCTGTCATTATGTACGTTGCTGGTAGCTCTGGCCATGACTAAGTCCTCCTGCCTCCTGCTGGGAAGACGACACTCAAGTGACCTACTGTTTTCTGGCATGAGAAGGGCCTCTTTCATGCAGGCAAGAGGGCAGTAACTGAGCAAGGAATGTTCGAACCATCTTTGAGCCACATGAATAGCACAGACGTGACCAGTTCCTTAAATTAGAAAACCCGAAACACACGCCCCAGCATATGAGCATTTGTGTTCCCACATCACAACACTTGAACTCAAAAGCATTCATCCCCAGAATTTACTCTAGGGACAATTCCTAGGACCCTGGGATTCTAGCAAGGAATCAAATGGAACTCTATCCTTAAGAGATTATAGTCTAAGGAGCTAAAGAATTCATAGACTGAATTTGAAAATTCAGAATGCATTTTGCTTTATTAAGACCATTAGGTTTGAGGTCTAGTTTTAACATATTAACCTGTAACAGTTGCCTTAAACTATAAAGAAACTAAATAAACCTCTAAGGAGAATTTAAGTCTAAATTCCATATTCTGGCAGGAATAAAAAGATGGAAGAAGGTAATTCCATTTTCTTTTCCTGAACTCAAGGCCAATAAGGAAGATTTAAAATGATAGTTTATCTCAGAACACAAAGCCCCAATTTCATTTTCCACTACCTCTTTCCTTCTTTCTTATGCTAATACACTTACCCCAGAGCTCCTATTTGGAGAACAAGGCCTGTATCTTCATGATGCAGAATTACTATTCTACTTCTTTCCACCAGAGTCTCCAATTTTTACAGAGTAGCTAGTCTCAGTTGTGCATTAGGGGAAAAGTAAGTTGATTAAGCTGACTCACTATAATATGAATGATGGATGGAAAGTTTGTTCTCCTGGAGATATTAGCATTTAAGTGTAAATTCTCCTTCATTTCACTTTTTACCTCAGTGATTCTCAAACTTGTGTTGGAGGCATCATACCCCTTTGTAAGGAACCACGTTTTCAGAAACTTCTGAAAATACATGTCTGCACCCACAAGGGTAAGAAGATCATGGTTGGAGAAGCACTGTTCTACTTCAGTGACTCTCTAGGCAGGGAAGTGGGGAGCGAGGAGGAAGATGTCTGCCAAGGTGGCGAGGCATGTGGAAATTGTGCCAGTGTGTATTTTGAAAAGATTTAAGCAATATTGAAGTGTAATAACCTCACGTTTAGAAAAAAAAAAAAAGGTATAATTTCTATAATCCAGATTATATACAGTAAAATTTTATTCTAAAAATCATAAAGAATATGTAAAAATGCTGTAATTTTCAGGTAAGGAAATGTCTCTTTAGGGGCTCATTCCAGAACCACCAGATGTTTGATTATATCAAAAGTCACACAAGCCAGTGTTGATCTGGTTACTGGTAGCTTAGTTCATATCAAAGTGAAGTGAAACAGAAATGCCCAGAAGAACCAAACAGGAGTCTGGTGCTTGGTTAAGAAAGCCACCTGGACCAGCTCTGGCTGGAAGTCTAGAAAGTTGGGATTGGGCTCCATGGGCTCCACAGGCTCTCCCTTCAACCACTGTAACCACATAAAAGAAACAATTCAGACCACTCCCATGGTGGCCATGGCATTTATTCAACAGTATACTGAATATCTATGTGCCATAGTTCTAGGCACAGGGAATACATCCTATTCTGTCTCCTGGGCTTCACAGACAAAGAGGAGTGTTGGATGGTGATAGGTACTATGCAGAAAAGTAAGCATAAAAAAGTGATATGATAGGAAATGACAGGGGTAAGAGTAGGGGTTTATTTTCGTTTGCCTGGTGGTTGGGGAACTCTCAGGGGCTGACATTTGAGCCCAGGTTGAAGGACAAGAACCTAGCCCTGCAAAGAATAGGAGACAGAGTTCCTGGTAGAGGGGACAACAAGCACAAAAGAATGGGGGCAGGAAAGAGTTTGGCCTGTAGGAACAGAGAGAAAGCCAGTGTGAATGACAGAGAGAAACATGGGTGAGATGGGCACCACCTGAAGCTATGTAGTCCGAGAAAGCAATTTCGGTTTTGTTCCAGATGCCATGGGAAGACACGGGCGAGGTTTTAGTAGGGAAGTAGCAAGCACTACTATTTAGGAATGGCTCCTTATAATTAATTAAATGCTTACGCATCAGTGCCTGCTCAAATAGTATGTGGATTCCTTGAGAGAACACGTGCCAGAAGATCGGGATTATCTTACTGCTCTAGAAAGTGGTGAAGCCAGTGGATAACTCAGCTTGACTGTTTGGGCCACTGTCACCAACCCATGCTTCGCATGCTTGAGCTACATCGTGTGTGAGCCTCTAAGACTTCTGAGACTGAAAACTCTCTACCTATTTAGCATGCACATTGCTAGTTTCTCTGAACTATCTTGTGGGCTACCCACTTTACTGTGATCTTCTTTTGGAGTACTTTAATGGATTTTAGAAGAGTGTTAAATCTCTGCTTTGTAAAGCCTTATTCCTATCCTCAAATTATCTTAATTCATTACCTTCTTGCTATGATAGTTTAATTGAGTGTAGGATATAAAGCTAATTTATTTCACATTTTTGCTCGTAATAGTTTTCACTTTCTTTATTGAAAAAGTAATTACCGAATTCTAATACAATAACTGGAAATTACTTTTTCTAATAACACATATTATCACGTCACCATCTGCAGAAAATACTTTGAAGTACCCCCAACTTTGGGTTACTGGAAATGAGCTTAAAATTGTTAATGCGGGAAAATTGCTAATTGGTTATCTCAGTGCTGGCTTCTTTATTTATTTATTTATTTTGAAATTACACACTTGCCCATGTTCATTGAGAGAAAAATGATTAAATATAGAAAAAAGTAAATATAATTGCAACACTCAGATATAGGTACTATTGGCATTTGGTTGGAAGTCTTTAATATGTGTTTCTTGGTACATGTAAACAGATATACATGCATAAATGCATTTAATAGTGTGCCGACATTCTTTTATTCATATGTACTCTATTATTAAATTGAGCCATACAGAAGTGCCATTTCCTAAGTCATAGATCAATTACCTATTATTTTAATATGGTTCAACATAATATAACAGTTTACATATTATAAAATATTTATTTTTTTTGAGTTTTTACCATCTTGAGAAATGCAACTTATACACAATCCAGTGTTTATCTAAACCTATGTAAGTAAAATATATTTGCACACTCGTCTAATAATTTCTTTAGGATCAGTTCTCCATAGTTGAACTGGTGGGCATGGGAAAGAGCATACACATTTCTAATGGATGTGAAATACATTTCCAAATATCCCTTAAACTTATTTGTGCACCAGCAATATATGAGGTTACTCATATCCTCAGCGATATTATTATTCTTTAATTGGCAATCTTTTTTTTTTTTTAATTTCTTATTTTTTTTTTAAGAGAGAGAGCAGGAGAGAGAAAAATCTTAAGAAACTTAATCTTAGGAGCCCCGGGTGGCTGAGGGGGTTAAGCGTCTGCCTTCAGTTCAGGTCATGATCCCAGGGTCAAGGGATCAAGCTCCACATCAGGCTCCCTGCTCCCCTGGGAGCCTGCTTCTCCCTCTCCAGCTGCTCCTCCCCCTGTTCATGCTCTTTCTCTCTCTCTCCCTCTCAAATAAATATATAAAATCTTTTAAAAAAAAAAGCAAAAGCACTTGATCTGCTGCAGAACTCGATCTGACCCTGAGGTTGTGACCTGAGCCAAAAATCAAGAGTCAGATGCATAACCAACTGAACTATCCAGATACCTCTTTTACTGGCAATCTTAGAGACAACAAAAATCTATTCATTTGCATTTCCTTGACTTATTAATCAAAACAGTTCACCATTTTTCCTAATACTTTTTCACCATGCCTGGCCCTTTAAATTTGTTTGAATGGCATCTTTCCACAGGTTACCATGGATCCACACATACTTTGTTCCGTTAGCAAAGCATTTCCAGGCTGGGTCATCCCTAAGGCTAAGAAGGTGAACTAAGCAGGTGTCGTGGGACAGTGAGATAACTGCAGGGTCAGAAGGGGTTCATCATTATATGTTTGGTAAATTAGTTGCGGTTCGAAGGTCACTAGAAGTCAACCAGACCACAATATAGATTTCACCAGGCTATTTTCTAAAAGCCCCTTGGAGACTTTCTGGAATCAGGATCTTCATCATGTTAAGACATCAAGACATCTGGCTTAAGAGCCATCAGATAAAAATATTTGGGAATAATTTAGCTGAACAACCCATAAACATTCATGATCCTCTACCTAAAGTAAGGACATTCTCTTTCACAAGAGTAACAGAGGAATACATGTTTCCCCAACTAGAGTTTATAAGCTTTAAAAGGAAGGACAAAGGAGACTAAAGGTCGTTGTTGACTGAGCAACATGAGAAAGAGCTGGCGTGTTGGGATTTACTCCCCTGATCTCATCCACAGATCAGCCTCTCACTTCCTCTTGCACAGTCCAGACAGTAACCGAGGACAGGAGGTAAATGAGAATTGTAGAATTGCTGAGGACCTTGTTACTCAGTGAGGTCCAGGATCGGCAGTGTGGCATCACCTGGAAGCTTGTGAGCATTCAGAGCAGATGTGGCCCCAACCTGCAGATTCAGAATGTGTATTTTAACAAGATCCCCAGAGCAGTCTCACACATCTTAAAGTGCAAGAAGCCCTAATTTTGGAGATAAATCTTGCAGAACCTGGTGGTAGGTGAGATATGGGAAGTGGGGGAGACCATGGGAAAGGAAACCATTGAGTTTCAGTCTTCTTGACGAGGAAAGCCATTGTTGACTGTACCAGTGGCTGGAGATGAGAGGTGAGCTAATGGTCCAAGAAGGTGTGATGAACAGCAAGGGAGCCTGTGGGCTTGATTCTTTGAGATGTAGAATTCTGGGGATGGGCAAGTGCCCATGGGTTGAATTAGTTTGTCTCGGACATATCGAGAAATGTTTACATAATTTTGTTGACATCATTAAATGAAATGATGCATTTCTTTTTTTTTTTTTTTTTTTAAGATTTTATTTATTTATTTGACAGAGAGAGATCACAAGTAGGCAGAGAGGCAAGCACAGAGAGAGGAGGAAGCAGGCTCCCCGCTGAGCAGAGAGCCCGATGCGGGGCTCGATCCCAGGATCCTGAGATCGTGACCTGAGCGGAAGGCAGAGGCTTTAACCCACCGAGCCACCCAGGTGCCCCTAAATGATGCATTTCAAGTGCTTACGTGATGCCTGACACATGGCACACAGAGAGCCAATTTTACCTATCATTATGGTTATTATCGTTGTCAGTATCTTTTTTTGTCGAGTAACTGGATTATTAAAGGGAACTATGCATATTGAAGAATACTGTGCTGATAAGGGCGTGTAGGCCACCTTAGTTACTAAGGAAAGAAAAAAGGAGAAGGAAAAAGAAAGGAAAAAGTTGTCACTTTTAAAAAGCTCAGCAGCTGAATATCCCCACATCAGCACTTAGTGGATATACTTGCAATTAAAGCCATGGTGTGGAATTCCTGATTACTCAGCTTTTGCAAATTGAAGGGATAATAAATAACACAGGAAGGAAAACGGTTACTTCTTCAAAGATGTACAGAAACAAACATCTAATTTTCATGTTATGCTTGTTTAATTAGGTAATTTACTATAACATATTTATCAGACAAGAGTATAGATAAGAAGAGGATCTTTTTCTCCTTATATCATTTTATGAGTATTAATTTATACGGCACAAAGGGGCTTGCTGATTCTCACACAACGATGCTGGTGATTGAAATTTATAGACAAAAGACATAAGCATGAGTATAGACTATAAAAGGACAAAAAAAGGGGAGAAAAAAATGCATTCGAGAAAAATGAAGAGTTACAGAAAAGGAGTGAACACACTGTTTTTTTACGGAAAAAGAGTGAAAACGCTGTTTGAATATAGCAGCCAATTCATGTCCACAGAGTATAGAAACCTAGACTCAAGTGTGAGGTCCCATCAAACAGCAAAGAAGTGTGACATGTGTAAACTAGCCACTCTGGGATTCCTTTACTTCATCTCTGAATAGGGAACCCCGGGGTCAGGTCACCTCAGAAGCAGTGGAGGAATCCAACATTCTCCTGTCTTGTTTGGGGTCAGGGCGACTTTAATCTGCCTCAACCACTGAACCAGTTCTGTGAATGTGATCAAGTGACACCTTTGCATATTAACAAACAAGTGAATGCTTAACTCCAAAAAGAGTAAATAGTGCTGGTAATATTTTGTGGAGAGCTGTTAGAAGGTTGCCGCCAGAGGGGACTTGAGTACAGCTTTGGGTCTCCCCCATCTTTTGCTCTTCGGCCCCTCTGATTTTTACTTTTTACTTGGACTTCGAAATGAGAGTTTAAAAATAGTTTTCCTCTGGAAAAAAAATTGAAAACTACGGTATATATTTCAATGTCTTATGTGAGAAAATACCTCAGGTCTTCAACTCTCGAGAACACTCCTGCTATCCGTCCTCACTGAGGAGAAGCAGATGACTAGAGATGACTGAATGGGCATTATGGCTTAGGTTAACGACCAATGAACATGGTCAATAGAAAATAAAGGACAGTTAGTAGTCAAATGGAAGAAGACACTAAAAACTTGCTGTAACATTCAAATACACATATGTGGCAGGTATATATACTGTAAAATGCAAAAGGTTTAAGCATAATAACTATTATTCAGAAAGTTAGGAAACAGTTACTCTGATAAAATGTTAAACTCTGGCTATCTAAACACATATCATTGAATTAATATTTTTCACTTTTCATCTAGCATTTGATAACACTCAGTCATGTCTTCAAATTATCTCTGTTGATTTCTTTATGAGCTATTAAGTGTCAACAAAAGAAATCAAAAATTTTAAATTGGACATAGCTTATTTCCCTGACATTTTGAATTAATTGGTAATTGGGATCTATTCTTGGTTGGTATTTTGTTTTCATTAGATACCATAAAAGAAGAGCTATGATTATAAGTTGTGAAGAAATAAACCAATCAAATCTTTGGGATGTTGCTTCAATATGAAAATACAATGCAAGAAGCACCTTTTGAACTAGATGTATATTAGCAATAACACAGGGCTTGCAATGGTGAGATGACCTATGAATAAGACATCACTCAGCACTGTGCCTACTTTGAAAAGTTATGCACGATCACATTAATTAGGAAATGATCAAATTTCCCATTACAGTTGTCATCAGTACACAAAATCAGGTGTTTCCCAAAGAGAAATTGGTAAACCTGTTGTGCAAAAAGAGTTAACATAGCAGGCTTGTATCTGCTTAGGCATGCTTGCAAGGTTGGCCCTTGGCTGTCACCTGGGAACATGGATTTTGAGAGGGTTATTCCCTGGTAAAAATGGCTCATTGTAACTACAGTGTTTCCGCAAACAATATGCTTATGCTGAACACCTACTTCCTTTCTGGGTGCCTAGAGTTTTGATAGATGCTATGCAGAGGGTGCCTACATGACCAGCCCCCAGTGAAAACCCTAGAAACTGGGTCTCTAAATGAGCTTCTCTGGTTGACAACATTTAACACATTCGTTACAACTCGTTGCTGGAAGAATTTAGCATGTCCCACATGACTCCACTGGGGGAAGACTCTTAGAAGCTCACACCTAATTTCCTCTGGGCTTTATCCATGTATCTTTATTTTTGTTGATTTTGCATGGTGTCCTTTCACTGTAATAAATCACAGCTGTAAGTCTTGTGAGTCTTCTCAGCCTATCAACTACTCCCAATGCAATTATATTATTTTTTTAATATTCACTTAAAGAACAGATATTAATCAGTTGCTTCCTGTATGTTAAGCTCATTTTGGGCTACTGGCCATATAGCAGTGTTCAGAGATACTGCCCCAGTAGAAACTTAAAAATGTCATAAATTATCACAAGCAGAATGCTGGGATGTCCTACATGTTGATTATTTGGGTTCTACGTGCCTACTTTGGCCATCTACAAATTACAGTCAGGTTAGTAGTCAAATTAACAAGATGATTTATAAACACTCCTTCACTTGAAGCATGCACGGACTCAAGTTTTTACTTTTGATACCATGCTAATGCCTTCCTTATTCTTCCCTTTGGTACTATGTAGTTTTTCCTGGGTTGTTTTGTAATTATTCTCCAGTGTATCATGTGGGTACATTGCATCTCTCTACTAAGTTGAAAGCAAACACAATATATTTTTTCTTTCTCTTTTTTTATTCTAAGGTGGTTTATTCTGGTGTCCTACAGATAAAGGGTGCTTCAAAAACATTTAATACTTTTTAATGTTTCCAATGTGCTAAAACTACCACTGCTTTTCTACTTTTGAGCTTTTACGTTTAACCTCATAGCCACCACAGGTCCATATTATATTTTACTTTTGGGTTTTTCCAAAAGAACAGTGACTGAAGGGTAACATTTTCCCCTGGGACTGTGAGTTATCCACGACGGGTCATTCCAGTCTTTGTCCAGCTGTGGCTTTTGGTCCAGTCCCTGAGCCACCACCAAATCCATGCATCCTTAACAATGCACAGTGCTCAGAGAACTTGTCATTTCAATTACACAGTCACAAAGCGCCACAGACATTTGGCTCTAATGAGACAGAGTTCACAGACACAAACACTTTCACACAGATTTCACAAAACTGAGCAGTTCAGAGAAGGGAGAGGTCTCCTATTCTATTGTTGTTGCTTGTCTGTGTCCCCCATGATCCAAAAATAATCATAGCCCGAGAAGCTAAGAGACAGCAGTGAGTGGCAGGTTGGTGGAGGCATTAGGGAAGTGAAGGATTGGAGAGGAAACCTTCAGTCACTTGTCCAAATGATGTGGACAAGTTCTATACCCAAATTAATGGGTAAATGTTTGCTGATAATCGGGAAGTCTGTTTCTCTACTATGGTAGTCAATCCCCAAACAAAAGGTTATGATTTCAGGTATTACCTCCTTTACTAGTAATTCCATGTCATTTGGTGAGAGATGAGAGAAGCATATCTTAGAATAGGACATTTAGATCAATCACTGCTTTATTGGGCTTTATTTATAAATACATTCTCAGTCTTAAGTCAAAATTACAGTTTCTAATTACTTTTTTATTGGCATCATTAAACATTGTTTGGCCTCAGAATGATGAAATGGATTAATTATATGTCAAAGAATGATAGTGCAAGTTCTAAGTACATTGCCTGAGGCATATATCACTACTAATAATCTGGAGTTGTACAGTAGGCAGTCATATTTTGGTTCCTATGTTACTGTCAGAGTATTTTGTATAGCATTCAGTGACCTATCTTTTACTGGCATGGTATTGATTTGAAAATTAAATATATATACATATATATTTATATATATATATGTATTTATATACATAAAACAAACTGTCCCAGTATTGTTGGATTTAATGAAAATTAGATTCAAAATTGTTAAAATATAGAGCTTTTTTTTCTCTTGGATAAAGAACCTTCATCAAGAATCAGAGTGAACCATTTAAAGCATGATAAGGAATTGTGGCTTCAATGTGCCTGAAGTCCTTTGCTCCTAAGTTAATTTAGTATAGGGCACTTTTATAAATTTGCAAGTGTACCATTACATGCCCATTGCAGACATTTTAGATACATACCCCAATATGAGCATTTTGCCCCCTGAATTTAGGAAAAGTATTTTGACAATTATAAATATCTATTTCCTGTATACAAGTGATAGATTTCTTTATGACTACTTATAATCCAGCAGTTTAGACAACCTGACTTAAGTTGGAATACTTTGGCCCCTAAAAGCAAAACCTATTTTAATGTGTGACTAATGGACCTGAGTCTCAGGGAGGTTACCTTCTGAATACTAATAACCCTTCTCTTGGCTAGATGCTGTAGTGGTGGCAGGAATAGGCAAAGTCTTAGCTGCCTTGATCATAGAACCCTATTTAATGAGATACATAGCTAACCAATCGGGATACCTAAAAGAATAAAACAGAGTTAGAAACAAAAAACAAGTCAAGATTAGTTTTCTGTAACACACCCCCACCATTATGCCCATAAGAACACTAAACTAACAACAGAGCCGAGAGCTTCCCTACCTCCTTAATTAATTTTAGTTTTCATAATTAATGTCCCACCAGGGACCCCAGTAGCCTCCAACCTCCTTCCAGAGTTTCCAGGGCCAGAGAGCTATTTCTGAATCCACTAGTTAGTGTTTAGTGGTAAAGTTCTCCTTTCTTGGGTCCTGACCTCTCGCTAGCCCTAATTATCTTGTGAGGCAGGCAGTGTCAAGCCAAAACCTTGGGGACGCGGGCATCAGAGTTTCTGGGCTTCCATATTAGTCATACTCTTTTTTTCCCTGGGTGATATTGGGCAAATTACTAAACTATTCTGAGCCTCAGCTCCATTTTTAAAATGAGAGTCAACATCCCAGAAAATGTTAGGACATTCAAAAGAATACCTATGCCAAAAAGTAAGAAAGAAGTCAATAAATACATAAATAAATACATTAAAAAAACGATAGTAATATGTCAAAGGGATATAGGAACCAGTGTGAACAAGCTCCCAAAGACCAAAGCTGGAACAATATGAGCAATAGAATTAATAACATCATGCTAGATTACAATCCAAACCATAAAATAAATATACATGAGTTCATGCCGATATAAGTAAATGTTGAATAAATAAATAGGTGGGAAAAAAGTGGCAAATCCTTCCTGCAGGAGGATTCCACACAACAACATAGATAAATATTATTCCCGCCAGAAAGTGGAGCATAATTCCCATGCCTCACTCCTCCTTGAGTGACACCTGCACTTAGTGTCTCAAATCCAAAAAATATAGTAGAAGGGGAAGGGAAGTGTTTTTATACTGATAAATGCAGCCAGATACTACTATAACCAAAATGATCAAACTTAACATCACCAACGTAAGTCATGTTGATATCATGTACTTCCTGATATAACATGGAGAAGAGAGCCCGTCCCCTTTGTGACATTCTTCCCCCCCAAACTCGTAACCTAAGCTAATCAGAAAAAACACCAGACAAACCCATATTCACAGTCCATAAAACATCTGACCATATTCTTCAGCCTGTCAAAGCCTTGAAAGGCAAAGCAAGACTAAGCCATTGTCATAGACTTGGGGAATCTAAGGAGACATGATGACAAAATGCAGTGTGGTATTCTGGATGGGATCTTAGAGGTGAAATAAATAATAATTAGTGAACAACTAGTGACACATGAATGAAGTCTGAAATTTAGTTAATGTACAAATGTTGTTGTCTTAGTTTTGACAAATGTATTAAAAATGTTAACATTAGGTAGGGTGCCTGGATAGTGCAGCTGGCTAAGCATCCGACTCTTGGTTTTGGCTCAGGCCATGATCTCAGGGTCATGAGGCTGAGCTCTGAGTTGGGCTCTGCATCTGCTGGAGATTTTCTCTCCCTCTCCCTCTGCCCCTCCCACTCATGCTCTCTTTCTCTAAAATAAATAAATCTTTAAAAATAAAATATTAACATTAGTAAATCTCAGTGGTTGTGATACAGTAAATCTCTGGACAATTTTTACAACTTATCCTTAAATCTAAAATTATTACAAAATAAAATGTTTACTGAAGTAGGAGAAAAAAGAGGAAGAGGAGGGAGAGGAGGAGAGGAAGGGAAAGGTGGACAAGAAGGAGAAGCAGACGGGAAGTCAGAAAAAATGTCGGTTGTTTATATTCTGCTTTCTTCTTACCCATATCGAGAATAAGAGCTCTCAGGCAAGTACAGACTGTGTGGCTGCATTAACATAAAGGTCGGTACCAAGAAAAACTACATGATGGTGTTGAAAGTCAGGATGGCTGTTACCCTTGAAGGGATGATAGTGACCAGGCATGGGCCTGAAGAGAATACCAGGGTTCTGGAAGTTTCTTGTTTCTCGCTCTGGATGCCAGTTACATGGATATGCTCACTTTGTGGAAAAACCATCTACCTGGACAATTAGGGTTTGTTCACTTTTCTGTCCGTGTATTATACTTGAATTTTTAAAGTTTATGTTAAGAAAGAAATGCCAGAAGGGAATAAAGAGTGCAGGTTTAGAGTTCACTGAAGAATTGGGCCATCTATCACCTCTAAGTTTCAGTTTGTATTCTACTAACTGCATTAAAAGTAACTCCAGCCCCTTCTTAGGGTGATGTATAACACAGCGTGTACACGCTGCCCTTCAGATGCTGGTAGCAAGCTGAACCCGCAGTGGGGCTGACTCATTCACTGGGTCATACCGTAACTCTCTGGGAGCCGACCGTCCGTTCTGATCACTTCAGAGAGCAGGAGAGCCCGGGATGGAGGCAAGACCCACTCACAGACAGTAAAGACACAGTTCTTAATAACTTTGTGCTAAGTCTACCTGCCTGGATCCCTGTGTTTTCTTTCAAGCCTCAGTTATTTTTAAATTCTTTATCTCCGGCTGGGAAAAAATAAAAGTCATTTCCCCCTTTTGGAGCAATTCAGTTGGAGAACGGAGTGCTCATTTTTTCACATAACTTGAAACTTTCAGAGGTTTGTCTGTAAGCAGTGGCAGGCAACTAGAAAATATTGCTATGGCACAGGGAAAAATATGGAAGTAGATTTTGACTTAAAGGCACTACTCACTTAGAGCAGGCTCTCCCATAAGAAATACCTGTTAAGTAGCTTTAAGATCAATTGCAAAAAAGAGGCGGAAAAAAATTTTGTGGGGGAGGGGGCACGAGGAGTGAATGAAGAGTCAGCAAATGAGCAGGTTTCCATTTGAAATTTAAATTGGCAGCTGGCACTATTTGAATCATTCTGCATTTAATATAATTTGAATAGGGTAGTTGATAGTGTTGCATTTTGAAGAGGCGAAGCAAAACCTTGAATATGAGGAATGTACAAACCTCTGTTATTCTGCTTTGCTCAATTGGACACACTTCCCCTCACTACTCTTAGAAGAAAATGAGCTGTAGGTATTTTAGTTGTTTATTCCTCATCAGCACAATACACACATGATGTAAGTGCAAGATTCAAACCACATGCTATGTGGCCATAAACTATTGACTGAAATTATTGAAACAAGGGGCCAAAAGGAAACTTTGAACTTGTGATAGACTGAAAGGGAAATAGCTATAATGTGGACATTAAACTGGGTTTCAAAGATAGTCATTAATAATAAAGTGATCGTCCTTGTAAGGGTTAATCAGATAGGAATGATGTGAAGAAAGGAAAAGTAATTTTACATATTTCTGATATGGATGAAGTTTTCCTTTCTTCACATCATTCCTATCTGATAAATTAATAGTTTATGGCCACATAGCATGTGGTTTCAATTAACATTTTGAATACACGCATCTCAAAATAGAAACACTTCCCATGCAAGGAATAGTAGGATTGGGATGGAAGATGAGTCAGAGAACAAAGGGATGAAAGCCAAAGAATTTTATGAGCAAGACATTCCAACAGGCATGTGGAACACATGGTGTCTTAGACACGGGATCTGCATATCATTGTCTCACATGTTAGGGAAGGATAGTTGTTGGTCCTCTAGAGAGAATAGGCACTTGCCTGTATTATTGTATTTTATCCTGATAACACCAAGAAGCATGGGTTCCTATTTCAGGTTTATCTGTGAAGTAACTGAAGCTTGAAATTGTGAGTAACTTTAGGCTCATTAGAATTGGAACCCTGGCCTTCTGTGAGCCTGAAAGCTACCACTTTTGTACAATAGTTTGTGGACCCTCCGTTTTCCTTAGTGACTACCAGTGAATACACAGGTATTAAGTAAACACCTCAGGGAAATTGTAATATTTATTGAGAGCATGAGGAACAAAATGGGGATGTTTTTAATTTTATCCTTTTCCTGAATTGGCCTTATGACAGGACAAAAGATAACACAAACAAGTGATCCGTGACACTGAAAGAGTGAGCAAGAAGTCTGGTTGGGCCCCAGCTCTCTCCCCACAGGGCATCACTATGACGCAAAGAGAAGCAAAACTTAAAAGTGTTCCTTCTTGTGGTTTGGTGTCTAACTCTACATAACTATTTGTATGAATTTGCATACAACCTCTGTGTTTCAGTTTGTTAATTTACAAACTGGGAGAGAGAAGGTACACCACTGGGGTTCATTGTGAGTATGAAAGAAGGTGCTACATGTAAAGAATTGAATACAGTACCTGCACTGCCTTAATTGTCAGTCCTTCCTCATGTTGTTTGTACACTTGCTCTTCAGTAGAATGAAGGAAACTGACAGCAAGGACTGGGTTTATTTGCGTGGCCAATGGCAAAGACATATGCAGAATCCTACCAATTATTCTGGATCATGTGGATCAAGCATAGAGATATTTGTTCTATTTTTTTTTTCCAAATTATTGGATTCCTGTTCATAAATTGACTTGTTGCTTAAGGGCCAAAGATGGAAATGTTCAAGGTGAACTTGTTTATTCATGTGGTTCCAGTTCACCAGTTTCCAAATTTCTTCTTTGCTGTGAGAATGAGATCTTGGTGAGAATTGTGTCTCAGTATCCACAGTTCACTCAATTTCCCTAGTTCTGGACATTAATACTGTGTTAGACATAGGAGGGCAAATAAGCTCAGTAATCGGTCCAGTATTACTCACTTCTCATTTAAGGTGTCAGCCCAGAGAAGACAAATATTTTATGTAAATTCAACAAGAAGTGAAAGAGTATAAATTATCGAGTAACCAATATCTTAAACACATAAGCTGAGAATATAATCAGGCGTAGGGTTCCAGGAAGGGTGTTTTCACAGTTGTGCATAATTTAAAAGGAGAGGGCAAGTATAAATATAGGTAATAAGGGATGAAAGTATTTAAACTTTTAAAATATTTAAATGCAGTTTGATTACAGCCCAAAACAACTTTTTTGCCCTGTCATCTGGCATGATAAATATAGCCCTGTGTTCTAGTAGATCGGAGATGGATGTACTCAGTGGATAATTAGCCTCTTGTATTAAAAATAAAACGTATAAATATCACCTCATTAGTGGGATTGTATCCTGACTATTACCTGCTCTCTTCATATCTGGAATAAGCCATGGGCCATTTAGAAATCTGATGTCCAGAATGGAATATCCAAGCCTGGGTTTCAGGACTGATGAGTGTTGTGGGTCAGTAATGAAAAGTGAGGGTTCTTGGATTTTAGATCAGTGAGCTCTGTGAGGAAATAAGTGAAATGAAAAGACCTTGGCATTGGGGGATTTGCTAGTAGTCTTTTTTTTTTTTTAACTTTGTATATTCTTAACTTTTCTTGCATATTAAACCACTGTGTTCTCACCAAGGAGAAAATGACAAGTATTTGATTCTTAATTGTTTTCTTTCAGGTGAGTCCATACTTCTATCAAAGGCAAATGGTAATGCCATAATCCAGTTATTCTAAGGATCACCTATGACTGGGTTCAGATGTGCAGACATTAACATAAATGCTCAAAGCCTGATAGTTCTTAACCATTGAGGAATTTAACATTTCCCCAGATTTTCCAAGAATCACCAAGAATATGTTGCTCATCTTCTAGTCTTTCCCTGAGTTTCCTGAGAACTCAAGGGCATTACCTCTGAAGTGCCAAGCATTCTACCTCCTTCTCCTTGGGGCGTAGAAGTGCTTTCAGGTGCCACTCTGGTACTAAAGGGTACCAATGCAGTATTATGTACCATGGTGCCATGGGAATGAGGCCTGGACATCTCTTCCCCTTAACAGGATTATTCCTGATTACACATCCCCTGATGCAGATGCTTGGCTTAGACATGGGGAAAATCAAATGTGAGCCAACTCCTTTGGTCCCTATTCTAGCCCTTCTCTCATCACTATGTTCTACACCTAAAACTAACATATTATATGCGAAGTATACTTCCGTTGAAAAAAACAAAAACAGCCATTCTGTACTGCCTAAATTATGCTATTCCTAAATCTCAGTGACTTAACACTGAGATATATTATATTATATATATATTATATATACATATATATTATATATACATATATATATACATATAACCTTTGAGATATATATATATATATATATATATTTTTTTTTTTTTTTCCTTCTTCTTCTTCTAACATAGGTCCTCAGGGGAGCTCTGCCCATGGGAGGCAATCAGAGACTCAGGTGGGATGATCACTCCCCATCTCAAATTCTACTAGTTCCTTTTTAATGGATAGTTATTGCTTGACCTGAGAGGGACACATGTCACTTTCACTTAGAACATAGCCATAGCTTTTATACAACCTCACTCAAAGGAGCATTGAGGTCCAGGAAGTACTGATCTACCAGGCGCTCCAATGGAAGGAGAACTGGAAAGATCTGATGAACAGCACCACCAATTTCCAGTTGGGCTCAAAAACAGTCTGAGTGAGGATCATTGTAAGCCCGTTGCCTGTATTATTCACCACAATTTCCTTTTCCTTTTCCTTCTCCAAACCTCTACACCAGACCACTCCTTCTTTAGGAAATAAACAAAATCATCTATCCATCTCAGGCTGTCAGTTAATGCAAAAAGACATCATCACAGTTTCCCCAATCTCTAGGTTCACTAATCTAATTTTGGCTCTGCTAGGAGACCTGAGTATAACAGTCTTATTTCTGAAAGATGTTTACATTACATGCTACTTAAAAGCTGATTTTACTCTCACAAAAACGCTTAAGATTAAAGTAAGTCCATTTGATGGTATGAAGCTAAATCACAGAAAGGTTGTGTGGCTTACTTAAACCCACCAAGCTAGTTAATGGTAAAATTTAGTTTTTAATTTTTGGGTGCAGGCCTAACTATTCTTTTCTTTCTGAACTCTTTTTATTCCTTCTCAAAAAAAAAAAAAATGAAATAAGGGCAAGTATACTCTAGAGGCTATAGAAAATTTCTTTTTTCATTTTAGTTATATTACTTTCCTTTGATAATAACTGGGGATGATGAGTGGAAGTCTGAGTAGAAGAATTTGTTCTTAAATCTTAGTGAATTATCATAAAGGTATTAACTGCTCGATAATCTTAGTAAGTGGTCATTGGATTTTTAATTTTACATATTCACTAATCCCAAAAGCACAGATCAGGAAAACTAGGCATATTACAATAAAATCAAATGCTAGTTGGTGATATTGAAGTGCGCAATAATCTCAGTTAATACCGTTACAATCCAACCAGTTACTCAAGTAAAACGTTTATAATCCTTCCTGACTCTTCTTTTTTCTCTACTCTCCTATCCCCACGTAATCCAACAGGAAATCTTACTATAGCTATTATTTCAAAATATATTGAAACCAACCTGATCTCTCCATCTGCACAGCTAGTCCAAACCGCCAGCCTCTTTCTCATGAAGCATAGAAACAGCCTTGTAACTTATTTTTCTGATTCCCTGCTTGCTTACTAGAGTCATTTTTCACCGAGAAGCCAGAATAATCTTTTTTTAAACACTTTTTTATTATGTAATATAATGCACATACAGAAAAGTATATAAAGCATAAACACAGCACTTAACTAATTATTATAAGGTGAACACCCATGTAGTTACCAATTTAAATAAGAAATAGAAAATTATATGAGGAAGCATTAGCACTAGGTATCCCTGATCAAAGTCATTTTTCTCTCCCTTAGATGTAATATTTATCTTGAATTTTATGGTAATCATTTCCTTGATTTGTTTTATATGCACCCTCATGCAATATGAATTTTCTAACTTCTTTTTAAATTTTATATAAACTGAATCCCATAATTTGTATTATTTTTATGTCTAGCTTCTTTTGATCTGTTTATCCATATTGCTCATGTGTTTCTATGGTTTTGTTGATGTTTTTCCAGTTCTCCATTGCTGTATAACAAACCACCTCCACTGGCACTCCAAAGTGGCATATAATGAACATCTGTTTTCTTATGCTCATAGATTCTGTGGGTCAGCAATTCAAATAAAGCACAGTTTCAAGACTTTCCTCTATCATGCAGTACTGGGGCCTAACTGGAAAGACTCAAATATCTAGGGACTAGAATTATCTGGAGGCTTCTTGGCTCACATGTCTGGCAGCTGGGCCAGGATGACTCAGCTAGTACTATAGGTCAGAGTGCCTACAAGTGTCCTCTCTTTATGGCTTGAGCTTCCTTACAGCATGGTGGTGTCAGGGTCGACGTTTTCTTTTGTGGTAGCTCAGAACTCCAAAAGTGATTGTTCTAGCAGCTTTCGGTAGAAATGTATGGCCTTTTATGACCTAAACTCTGAAGACATGTGACATTTCCATCAAAATGTCAGAGTTCCCACAGCCCAACTAGTTCAAATGGAGGGTACATGGATTCCACCTCTTGACTGGAGAAGTGACAAATAATTTTTGGCTATATTTTAAATAATATGGTATTCCATTGTATGAATATACTATAATTTATCCACTCTATTCTCTTTTTTAAATTGTCTTCTTTGGGGCTCCTGGCTCACTCAGTTGAGGGTCTGCCTCTGTGGGGTCCTGGGATCGTGCCCCATGTCAGGCTCCCTGCCCAATGGAGAGTCTGCTTTCCCTCTGCCCCCTCTCCCTGCTCATGTGCACTTGCGTACTCTCTCTTCTTTCTCACTCCCAAATAAATAAAATCTTAAAATAAAATTATCTTCTTTAATTATCAAATAATAGCAATATTAGAAGAAAACTATTTCATGAATCAGAATTTCAACACCTTAACTAAACAGGTATTTTCAGTAGTCCATATTCCCTTCCAGGGATTTGTCCCTATAGCTGAATATACTTACCGAGAGGTTGTCGTACAGTTTTATGCTCAGATTTTTTCATTGAACATTATAACGTTGAACATATCTTTGCTGCTTTTTATCTATTTTTATTTTTTAATTTGATTTGTGTTTTTTGTTTATTTTTTATTGAAGTATACAATGTTATATTATTTTCAGGTGTATGGCATAGTAATTGGACAAATCTATATACTATGCATTATGCCATGCTTACCACAATTAATGTAGTTACCGTCTGTTACCATACAACATTATTACAATTTTTTTTTAACCATATTCCCTGTGCTGTACCTTTCATCCTCATAACTTACTTATTTTATAAGTATCCATTCTACTCTTAATAGATATTAGGGTTTTTCCCATTTTGGACTCTTAAGAATAATGTCCATATAAACATTCCTGGGTGTCTATTCTGGTACATATCAGCATGCATTTATAGGAGAAATATACATGGGAGTAGAATTGCTGGGTCTTATGTATGAAATATTCAGTTTTACTAGATATTGAAAATGTGTTTATCAAAGTGATTGTTCCAATTTACATTGATCCCAGGCATGAAAATAAGAACACTCTTGCCAACATAAAGTGATCTCTTTAAATATAATGCTTTTCATTTCAATGCCTCATAGAGATTCCAATAGAACTTGCCATAAAAATTAAATCCTTTTCCATGGCTTACAAGGGCCTGTATGACCTGGTTTCTGCCTACCTCTGTGACCTCCTGGCATATCATCTTGCCATAAAGCTCTAGCCCCACTTGCTTTCTTTCCAGTCCTAATATAAAACACACTTGTCCCCTACATAGGGCCACTGTACCTCTGTTCTCCCTGCTTGAAAAGATTCTATCCCCCGGTTCAAATATCTGTTCCTCAAAGAGTTGTCTGATTACCAATCTAAACTGCATCGCACTCTCTGCCCGTGGTTTCTCTCCTTCATGCTCTTCTTTTTTCATCAGATCACATATCATCACATGAAATTACCTTTATTTATGTGCTTATGTATTTGCTTTATGTATCTCATCACCAGAATCCACAGTGACTTGAAACGTGTAAAAGACTGTTTTTTGACCTAATGTATTATTCTTATAATTAAAAAACAATTGAGCAAACTTGCCTAGGTGTTTGAAAACAGAAGCTACGTTCTATATTCTTCCGATGTATTTCTTTACACCTACCGTCATGCTTCAGACAGGTGAATAGTCAATGATATTAATAATTTGAATAATTTGGCAGAACAGTAATGTTGAAATTGAATGAAATTGTGTGGTATAGATTGGCTCTTGAAAGTTTGAGTTGATCACTATCGAGTCTGAAATGTCAATAGGAGCTATGGCCATTCCTGAGTGTGAAAGGCAGTTTGAAGAATAAAACCCACTTGACTGCTATCGTTATCAATTTTCTCCTTTTAATATCTTCAGTTTCTTTTTGTTGTCTCTCCCCCTACCCTTTCATAGATAATGCTAAGGCCTCTGCTGCAGGCTATTAGGATGCTAAAATTTGACTCTAATATTTTTGAAACTGTGATAAAAGTAGCAGACGCCAGAAAAACTGTCTTTTCAACACAGCAAGCAGCTCTTTGTTTGGCAATATGTAGAGACTTAAAAAAGATTTTGGTGCAAATTGTCCCTTTTCGTATGACCATCACATGAATGGGTCAGTTAATTCTGTGAATTTAAAACTTCTGCAATGGAAATAGCTGAGAAGCCGTGTATGAAGAAGTTGCACTGGTCTGGAGAAAGACATAAACGGACAGGTCAGCTTAGTTGAAGGCGGTCACGTCTCAGCTGACTGTGCGTCCTTCAGCCCGGTGATTTTTCAAGCTTTAGCTACATCGGGCTTGTTAAAACGTAGATTGCTGGGCCCATCACCCAGAGTTTACTCAGTAGGTCAGAGGAAAGTGGAACCTGAGAATTAGCCCACCTGATAATTTCCCCAGTGATATGCTTACTTTTGTCTTCGTGTCCCACTCAGAGAACCACTGTTTCCAGAGGAGCTGTTCTTTCCTTCCCCCCCCCCCCAAGAAATCTCTCTGATCTTCCCCTGGGGTTCCAAAGACCTATACACAAAAATACTCAGTTTTACCCCCAGCCCCAACCTCTTTTGGAAAGTGACTCTCCTATTTCTATATGATGAATAGACATTTCTAACTGGATGAGATTTTGACAGTTCCGACTCCTTGACCTTGGGAACGTCTTCTCAAACCCAGCTCCATCCCCTCCTCCCATATTTTGGTAAATCATGTGCCCTTGTTTCTCATGTTATCCAGATTTAAATCTTTTCCACCTGTTTTGCTTCCTCTCAATCTTTGCTTTTGGTTTACTTGATTATCATAAATATGAAGAGTGATTTCTATCTAGAGTAACAGTTAGTGATGACAGATAAATTTATCATTGTGGATAAAACCACTACATCAGCTTTTTCTGAGTTCTGGTACACAGACAAGTCTCAGGGGGCTGAATAAGAACCTCCTAGGGGTTTATAAGTGAAACAAGGAGTACCTCACCCCATCCCAGGTTTGCAATTTGGAATGAAAAATCTCGAGGATGATGCCCAAGAATCAGCATTTTGAAAGAATAGTCCTTGGACCAACCTCTGCCATCCACCGACTTAGATGGCGATATAAGGTATTTCAATGCTGCTTGCTCAAATCTGGGGTAATCCAAACCTTTTCAACCTTATGGACTGAGTCAATAGTCATATTTTCCAGCAATATCAGTATTTCCAACTCTTCTTTATCCAACATTCCCTTGGTGTGTGTGCAAATAGATGTTAGTTTTATGTTGCTGCAGTGGTGTTATTTTCTTTATTCCCTGCTGATACCCACTTTGGAACTCTGCATGCAAAAAACATGGATAATGATGTGACACAGAGAAGGGTCCTCACCTTGGGTTTCCCTCCGAGCCTCTTTTGCTAGCATTCTCTAAGTTTGCCATAGCAGTTTATTCACACAATTGATCTTATCTTTCCTGTCAATGAAACTAGCCCAGAGGTTTTCCCCAGAAGACTTTTCTGATAACACAGAGGCACAACGGAAAGGGCATCATGTTAAGAATAGAATAGATAATATTTTCTAGGCAATATGAGTGCCCCGTCTGCTATGTCTTTCTCATCCTTGGGTTTCTCCTTTGGATGCATTTTTTTTCCCCCAGATATTTCTTATAAGGCAGAACCAATGGGGAGGAAAACAAGCTAATGCTCTGAGGCCTATTGTGAAGTTTCATGGCATAGAAGAGGCTGGGAAGATGTTCTCTGCCTTTCCTCCCCGATAGCAGCAACAACACAGCAAAATAGCATTTTGTATTCAGATTTCAGTGGACTGGAGTGGGGAAAACAGAAATTCCACAAATGATCACAATTTGGTTATTGAATTGCAACGTTGCAAAAAGTCTAAATCAATATGATGAAGGAGGAGGTATGTCAGGGAATGAATGACTAGGGAACCATTGAGGTGTTATTTAGAATCCTCATTGTCCCATCTCTGTGCACATTTTTCTTGCTCCATACCTTCTTTCCACCAGTGCTACTGCTGCCCCCACCTCCACCACCACCACCGTCACCTCCACCACCACCAATCCATCATTATCACTGCCCCCCATTCTCATCACCTCCCCCATAGAAATAGCTTCCAGTCCTAGTGCCGCCATCATCACTACCAGCCCCAACTCTCCAATACTCTCTGCTCACTTCACACTCTCCCTTCTGAGGAAAAGATCTCAGTAATACTACAGTTTATTTATTTTTTTAAGATTATTTATTTATTTATTTGACAGAGAGACAGCAAGAGAAGGAACACAAGCAGGGGGAGTGGGAGAGGGAGAAGCAGGCTTCCTGCTGAACAGGGAGCCCGACGTGGGGCTTGATCCCAGGACCCTGTGATCATGACCTGAGTCAAAGGCAGGCGCTTAACGACTGAGCCACCCAGGCGTCCCAATACCACAGTTTAAAAGACAGATGAGGTCTGACCCATGTGCTCTCTCTCAACAACAGAGTAGCAGAGATCAGTTTTTTTTCTGGACTCACATGAGTGGTTCAGATTCCTCATTTTTCTCAGGGCAGGCTTTCAAGAACAAAATCTCTCAAGAGAAGAGGATTTGGGGGGCCTGGTATCTCTGCTCTGCCTTTCTAACCCCTGTGGGGACTGTTCCAGGCACCACTCAGGTTTGCCCTGGGTTCCTCTCCACTAGGTTTCCAAACTGAAATCAGACCTGTTTAAAATAGAACCTAAGCCTCTGTGGAAGAGCAGTATCAAGGAACGTTTCTTTTGCCTGGAGGTAGCACCTACTTTTAATTTTTAAGTATTTTATAGAGAAGTATGCAAATCTACATACTCTTCAGGATTGTTGTTCGCAGAAACCAGTAGTCAACACCAAGGGCAATTTGCAGTTAGAAGTCCTCAAGAACTTGCTTGGCTGTATTTTAAAATCTCCAGTATTTTCTCATACTGCACCTTTTTCTAAAGAATAATAACTCAAATTAAAAAAAAAACATGCAGCATCTATGTCTTTATCCTCCAGCCCCACCTCCTCCTCCACTCCCATGTCCACTCTCACAGTCTTTAGGATTTTCATCTTGTTTTGTTTGTTTTGTTTGTTATAAACATTCCAAGATAAAAAAAAAAAAAAAAAAAAAAAAGACTGGGTGATTGTCACAAAATGAAATGAAAACGTTCACAGTTCTAGTTTCACAGATATATGGTTTGGGCCTTACAGAGGCCTGTTCTGCAGTTTACAAAACAAGGCAATACAAGCTTGGCTTATGACCCAGGGTAGAATACGATCTGTGTTATTCTGTTTTGGGGGGTTCCCTTGATGATCAGCATTGAGTTACATGCATACGGCATGCAGCATATAATAAGTTACCTGTGCATGATTAAGCCTCATGAAAACTGAATTCCACACAGGGCACTGCTCAGCCGAGTTTTCCCTATGATGTCTGCCATAATCACCATTCAGAGAGTCTGGATACTGATTACAGCTATCCCTGAAAGAATCTTTAACTGTGGCCTTCTTAAAGCAAACAAAAAGATGTATTGATAATGAGTAAACAAACACTCTGGGAGGAGAATGGTGTACAGCCTACTACAAATAATTATGTACAAAAAGAATGCACATCAGTTGGTTAAGCATCCAACTCTTGATCTCAGCTCAGGTCTTGATCTCAGGGTCCTAAGTTCAAGCCCCAAATTGGGCTCCACGATAGGCATAGATCCTACTTTAAAAAAAAGAATGCACATATTCAAAAGAAGGAATTATGCAAACCAGTTATAGACCTATTTTATTTTATTTATTTTTATTTTTTTAAAAATTTTATGTATCTTTTTGACAGAAAGAGAGTGAGAGCACAAGTCAGCAGACAGACGGAGAGGGAGAAGCAGGCTCCCCGCTGAGCAGGGAGCCTGACGCAGGGCTAGATCTCAGGACCCTGGGATCATGACCTGAGCCGAAGGCAGACGTTTAACCGACTGAGCCACCCAGGCGTCCCTTGATTTTAAATACCAACCAAATCACAAGCTAGATATGGGAACTCTGATGACTGGGCTTCTCAGAGTTTCATTTTCTTAATCTGTAAATTGGGAATAAGAACATAATAAACAGTAAGTCGTATCTCCACAGACTTTGGGTTCTGCTATAAGTCTTTAGTTTCTCCTCGACAACACTGTGCCTACAAAAATAGGTCTGGTATTGATGCCCGTTATCTGCTATAATCTATGCTATAAATTTTTTGCTTCAGAGCCCTCTGCATTAGTCTAGATTTGAGTCTTGTGAAAAGTATAGCTGAATGGTACTAGGACACTCCAAGTCTCAAACCTAAGCATTTATTGTCACTAGTGTATTTGGCAGAAATTTTATGTCTGTGGGATTCACATTATTCTCCACTATAAAACACCAAGTTGGGAAGGAGAGAGAACCACTGTCAGTGGGAAGAGGTTTTGTTTTTTCTGGCTGGAAATGGAAACTGAATGTGGAGTCCTCCTATGGCTCTTATCACCCCTCTTGTGTATTGCTATTACGTATTTCCGTAGGAATGATAGCTGGGAAGAAGGGAGTCATGTTTAATAACTTCACGCTAAATATTGTGGGCCTTATACTGACATAGATGCATAGACACACACAGACACACACACAACTAAGCTGGCCATTAATTCAATAACTATTTATTCTAAAACTCTGCTTCTTAACTTTTTCAATTAATCAGATGATCAATATTTATTGAGTGCTTATGTGAGTCATTATTTTAGTAGACACTTCGATGGATAAAGACAAGTATTAGGGTGCATTCCTTGCTTTTAAAAAGCTTACAGAGTCTTGGAGGGAGCAAAACAGAATCATTGGATACCAATTAAGGACAAATAATGGTTTGGAATGGTGGTGATTTCCAGTGATGTGAGCTTTCAGAAGATGTCAGTGAGTTAATATGTTACTCTCTTGGGAAGAGAGAATTAATGAATTAGTGATGTTAAGAGCCTTTTCTATGTTCAAATTGGGAAGCTGGGTGAGAGTTATTTATTTATTTATTCTTAATATTTTTCATTTTTAATTCCAACATAGTTAACACACAGTGTTATGTTCATGTCAGGTGTACAATATAGTGGTTCAGCTATTCTATATATTGCTCAGTGCTCATCATGATAAGTGTACTCTTAATCTCTTTCACCTTGTTCACTCACCCCCCCATCTCTACTCTGGTAACCATCAGTTTTTTCTCTACAGTTAAGAGTCTGTTTTTTGGGGCGCCTGGGTGGCTCAGTGGGTTAAAGCCTCTGCGTTCGGCTCAGGTCATAATCTCAGAGTCCTGGGATCGAGTCCCGCATCAGGCTCTCTGCTCAGCAGGGAGCCTGCTTCCTCCTCTCTCTCTGCCTGCCTCTCTGCCTACTTGTGATCTCTCTCTCTCTGTCAAATAAATAAATAAAATCTTTAAAAAGAAAAAAAAAGAGTCTGTTTTTTGGTTTCTCTCTTTTTTTCTTTGTTCTTTATTTTCTTTCCTAAATTCCACATATGAATGAAATCATGTATTTGCCTTTCTCTGACTGACTTATTTCAGTTAGCATTATACCCTCTAGATCTATCCATGTTGTTGCAAATGACAAGATTTCATTCTTTTTTATGACTGAGTAATATCCCATTGTATGTATGTATATACACCACATCCTTTTTATCCATTCATCTATTGAGGGACACTTAAGCTGCTTCCATAATTTGACTATTCTAAATAATGCTGCAGTATACATAGGGGGTCGTATATATTTTTGAATTAGTGTTTTTGTATTCTTTGAGTAAATACCCAGTAGTGGAATTACTAGATCGTATGGTATTTCTGTTTTTAATTTTTTGAGGAACCTCCATACTCTTCCACAGTGACTTCACCAGCTGGCATTCCCACCCACAGTGCACTGAGTGTCCTTTTCTCCACATCCTCGTCAATACTTGTTTCCTGTGGTTTTGATTTTAGCCATTCAGCATGTATGAGGTGACAACTCCTTATAGTTTTGATATGCATTTTCCTGATGATTAGCGATGTTGAATATCTTGTCATGAGCCTGTTAGCCATTTGTATATCTTCTTTGGAGAAACGTCTGTTCATGCCTTCTGCCCGTTTTTAATTGGGTCATTTGGAATTTTCTTTTTTTTTTTGATATCGAGTTGTAGAAGTTCTGTATTTTGAATACTCAACCTTTATCAGATCAGCTATTTGCATATATCTTTTTCCATTCAGTAGGTTGACTTAAACTTGTTGATTAATCGTTTCCTTTGCTGTTCAGAAGATTTTTATTTCGATGTAGTCCAATAGTTTATTTTTGCTTGTTTCCCTTGCCTCAGGAGACATATCTAGAAAAATATTGCTATGGCTAACATCAGAGAAATTACTGCTTGTGCTCTCTTCTAGGATTTTCATGGTTTCAGTTCTCACATTTAAGTCCTTAATCCATTTTGAGTTTATTTTTGTGTGTGGTGTAAGAAAGTGGTCCAGTTTCATTCTTTTGAATGTAGCTGTCCAGTTTTCCCAATACCATTTGTTGAAGAGATCTTTTCCCATTGGATATTCTTTCCTGCTTTGTCAAAGATTAATTGACCATATAATTTTGGGTTTATTTCTTCTTTTCTTTTTTTTTTTTAATTTTGGGTTTATTTCTTGGCTCCCTATTCTCTTCCTTTGATCTATGTGTCTGTTTTTGTGCCAGTATCATATTGTTTTGATTACTACAGCGTTGTAGTGTATCTTGATACCCAGTATTGTGATATCTCCAGTTTTCATCTTTTTCAGGATTTCTTTGGCTCTTCAGGGTCTTTTATGATTCTATACAAATTTTAAGATTATTTGGTCTAGCTCCGTGAAAAATGCTGTTGGTATTTTGATAGGGATTACATTAAATTTGTAGACTGCTTTGGGTAGTACGGACATTTTAACAATATTCATTCTTCCAGTCCATGAGTGTGGAATATCTTTCCATTTGTTTGTGTCATTTTTATTTCTTTATCAGTGTTTTACAGTTTTCAGAGTATAGGTCTTTCACTTCCTTGGTTTAGTTTATTCCTAGGTATTTTGTTAGTTTTGGTACAATTGTAAATAAGATTGTTTTCATAATTTCTCTGCTTTTTTATTATTAGTGTCTAGAAATGCAATGAATTTCTTTTTTTATTTTTTTTATTTTTTTCCCAAATACTTTTATTTTATTTTTTCAGTGTTACAAGATTCATTGTTTATTTACCACACCCAGTGCTCCATGTAATACGTGCCCTCCTCAATACCCACCACCAGGCTCGCCCATCCCCCCACCCCCCTCCCCTCCAAAACCCTCAGTCTGTTGCTCTGAGTTCACAGTCTCTCATGGTTCTTCGCCCCTCCGATTTCCTCCAGTTCACCCCTCCTTTCCCTCTCACAATGTCCTCCATGTTTTTCCTTATGCTCCACAGGTAGGTGAGACCATATGATAATTGACTCTCTCCACTTGACTTATTTCACTCAGCATAATCTCTTCCAGTCCCATCCATGTTGAAACAAAAGTTGGGTATTCATCCTTTCTGATGGAGGCATAATATTCCATTGTATATATGGACCATATCTTCTTTATTTATTCATCTGTTGAAGGGCATCTTGGCTCTTTCCACAATTTGGCGATTGTGGCCATTCGTCCTATGAATATTGGGGTACATGTGGCCCTTCTTTGTACTGCATCTGCATCTTTGGGGTAAATACCCAGTAGTGCAATGGCAGGGTCATAGGGTAGCTCTATTTTTAACTTCTTGAGGAATCTCCACACTATTTTCCAAAGTGGCTGCACCAACTTGCATTCCCACCAACAGTGGAAGAGGGTTCCCCTTTCTCCACATCCTCTCCAACATTTGTCGTTTACTGTCTTGTTGATTTTGGCCATTCTAACTGGTGTAAGGTGGTATCTCAGTGTGGTTTTGATTTGAATCTCCCTGATGGCTAATGATGATGAACATTTTTTCATGTGTCTGTTAGCCATTTGTATGTCTTCTTTGGAGAAGTGTCTGTTCATGTCTTCTGCCCACTTTTTGACGTGATTATCTGTTTTTTGAGTGTTGAGTTTGAGGAGTTCTTTATAGATCTTAGATATCAGACCTTTGTCT
>CM052883.1:84774859-84808519 GCA_028534135.1 Potos flavus | reverse complement strand
GTGTGGTTTTGATTTGAATCTCCCTGATGGCTAATGATGATGAACATTTTTTCATGTGTCTGTTAGCCATTTGTATGTCTTCTTTGGAGAAGTGTCTGTTCATGTCTTCTGCCCACTTTTTGACGTGATTATCTGTTTTTTGAGTGTTGAGTTTGAGGAGTTCTTTATAGATCTTAGATATCAGACCTTTGTCTGTAGTGTCATTTGCAGATATCTTCTCCCATTCCGTGGGATGCCTTTTTGTTTTGTTGACTGTTTCCTTTGCTGTGCAGAAGCTTTTCATCTTGATGAAGTCCCAAAAGTTCATTTTCGCTTTTGTTTCCTTTGCCTTCGGAGACATGTCCTGAAAGAATATGCTGTGGCTGATGTCGAAGAGGTTACTGCCTATGTTCTCCTCTAGGATTTTGATAGATTCCTGCCTCACGTTGAGGTCTTTTATCCATTTTGAGTTTATCTTTATGTATGGTGTAAAAGAATGTTCAAGTTTCATTCTTCTACGTATAGCTGTCCAATTTTCCCAGCACCCTTTATTGAAGAGACTGTTTTTTTTCTACTGGATATTTTTCCTGCTTTGTCAAAGATTATTTGACTGTAGAGTTGTGGGTCCATATCTGGGCTCTCTAATCTGTTCCACTGGTCCATGTGTCTGTTTTTGTGCCAGTACCATGCTGTCTTGGTGATCACAGCTTTGTAGTAAAGCTTGAAATCAGGCAATGTGATGCTCCCAGCTTTGTTTTTCTTTTTTTAACATAGAAATGCAATGAATTTCTATATATTATTTTTGTATCCTGCAAACTTACTGAATTCATTGATCAGTTCCAGTAGTTTTCTGGTGGTCTTTAGAGTATTCTATATACAGTATCATACATTTCATATTCAAATAGTTCCAGTAGTTTTCTGGTGGTCTTTAGAGTATTCTGTATACAGTATCATACATTTCATATTCAAATAGTGAAAGTTTTACTTCTTCCTAACCAATTTGGATATCTTTTATTCCTTTGTCTTGTCTGACCACCACGGATAGAACTTCTAGTACTGTGTTGAATGAAAGTGGTGAGACTGGACATCCTTGTCTTGTTCCTGATCTTAGGAGAAAAACTTTCAGTTTTTCCCCATTGAGGATGATGTTAGCTGTGGGATTTTCATATATGGCCTTTATTATGTTGAAGTATGTTCCCTCAAAACCTGCATTGTTGGTGGTTTTTATCATGAATGGATATTGTACTTTGTCAAATGCTTTCTCTGCATCTACTGAAATGATCATATGGTGTTTATCCTTTTTCTTGTTGATGTGATGAATCGTGTTGATTGATTTGTGAATACTGATCTACACTTGCATCCTAGGAATAAATTCCACTTGACCGTGGTGAATGATTTTTTTAATATATTGTTCGATTCAGTTTGCTAATATTTTGTCGAGGATTTTTTTCATCTATGTTCATCAGAGATACTGGCCTATAGTTCTCTTTCTGTGTAGTGTTTTTACCTTATTTTAGTGTCAGGTCAGTGCTGCCCTCATAGAATGAATTTGGAAGTTTCCTTCCTTTTCTATTTTTCAGGATATTTTGAGAAGAACAGGTATTAACTTTTCTTTAAAACTTTGGTAGAACTATGGGTGAGAGTTTTTATTCATCTTCTCTTTACATTCTATCTCTTAACCTTTCTTGATCTCCAGCTTTATTTTTTTCTCTAGAGCAGCGCTGAACAATGTCACATACATAATATGTACTTAAATTTCTAACAGCCACTTTTTTAAAAAGTAAAAATAAGGAGGAATTAATTATAATGATATATTTTATTTAAGCCAATATATTCAAATATTATCATTTCATCATGTCACACTAGTACATTTTAAGTGTTCAATACTCACACGTGGCTAGTGGTCACAGTATTTATTGAATACAGCAACTCTAGAGTCTAATAACCACTGGATGACATCAGAGAGATCTGGGCATCACATGTCTCCTGTTACAAAGAATGCTGACTTCCTCGTTGGATGTTCCACTTTTCTTCTGTCTCTCTCTCTCTCTCTCTTTAATGATTTATTTATTTATTTGAGAGAGAGAGAGAGGAGCAGGGAAGGCTAATGTTGGGCTCAATCTCAAGACCCTGAGATCATGACCTGAGCTGAAAGCAAGAGTCAGACACTTAACCTACTGAGCCATCCAGGTGCCCCTGGAGGTTCCACTTTCTGGAATAAGAGGTACATTGTCAAGGATCTTCCTTTCTTATTCTTCCTCTGTTTGTCTGCACTGGTCCAGGTGAGAATCCTGGCTTAGTTCTCAGCTCTTCCTTCCTTCCTCCGGTTGCTGCTGCTGCTGCTGTCCAGCAAAAGATGAGGGCAGAGCCACACCTCAGAGGAGTTAGCACAGGTTTTGCAGACTTGGGGTTTGGGCACAAACCCAGGTCCAAAGGGACCTGGATGGTGTTTAAGTAGGATCACAGATAAGGGAGAAGGAGGAAAGCAGCGGCAGGATGATGTGGCAAACCTGAACAGAAGGACCCTCCTTGCCCTTCTGCTCCCTCTCACTTCAGTTCTCCATTAATATGATCTGCCAAATCCTGCTTCCCCACATGGGGATGGTGCTGGCAGGTGGTGGGGTCAGAGAGTCAAGAGAAGAGAAAGAGTCTGATTTGGACTTTTTAAATTTCACCACATATTTCTACTTATATTTTGCATACAAGTTCTGAGTCAAGAAAAATTCTATTTTGGTGCTTGATCTGGAATTATTTGTCTCTAAGACATCCATTTACTTCAAAAGCATAGCCTCAGCATCTGAAGTTTGCAAGGTCTGAGCCAAGAGCTAAGGATATAAGGAAAGGTAGGAGCTGGTCCTTGTTCTCAAGGTTCTCTGTCACACACTAACCCAGGAAGTGTGTGAGTGTCATCAAGTTAGAACTTTCCAAATACATTTGTCCCTTCACTGAAGTTATCCTTAGGGCAGAAGGACTACAATTATTCTTGCTTTATTGTCTCATTTTTATTTGAATGCCGCGCACTCCTTTAATTGCTCTTCAGAAAAGTTAGTGTCTGAATGAACAAAGTGAATAGGAACAATTATTCTGTAACCTAGGTAGAGTTGCCAAATGGTTGACCTTCTAATAGTCGAATTTCAGGCATCACTAAACACACAGAAGATGCATTCAGGAGGACAGACTATGCTTTCACTCTCTAAATTATATTATTACTATATATGAGAGCAACTGAAGTGTGTGGACTGGTGTACCAAGAACTGGTAATTAGAAGTAAAATGTCTCATTTCTCATGAAGTCACCAGCCCCTTGAATCTGGGCAGGTCCCAACACAGCCACTTCCCTTTTGATCTCTGACCAGTCACTTAAACTCACTTATTAGCCTTTAGTTTCCTCACCTCTAAAATGAAACCAATTATTTTATCTAGCTAGATATGTGTTAGGAAAAAATGAGATAAAAGCCTGTATATGAAATACATCTCCTAGATGTGTTTAGCATTTCAAAAGTAAATATAGATCATTTTACCCTCAAAATAAAAACCAAAGTAGCTTCATTACCCATGTAGAATAAAATCCAGTATGTTTATCATAATCTTGACCCTATATACTCCAGACATGGCCTCTATCAATTATCCACCTTGGTCCAAACTTGCTTCTGCTTTTATTTTTGGAATGTTCTTCCCCATGACCAAAAGCCAATAATAATTTACTCTAAAAGGTGAGATGACAAGTATTTTTACCTTGGAGGCCATGTGGTCTCTGTTGCAACCATTCAGCTCTGCTTGCTATTGTAGCAGAGAAACAGCCACAGGTAATACACAAACAGATAAGAATGGCTCTCTTTCTCTGTTCCAATAAAACTTTATTTACAAAAAAGGTGATGAGCTAGATTTGGTCCATCATAGTCTGCTAACCCCAGCCCTAGACCTTTCCACATCTGACTTTTTCTGGTTATTTCAGTTTTAGATCAAGTGGAATCTGAGGCTTTCCTTGTCAACTCTATCAGAAGTCTCTCTGAACCACCTCTTAAATATATTGCCTCTTTTATTTCCTTCCTAATATGTATTTCTATCTTAAATTATCTAAGTTACTCCTGTGTTTATTGGTTTATTGTAAGTGTCCATTGTCCATATCACCATAATCTTAGTTACTAGAGCAAGGACAAGAACAGGGTGGGCGGTAGGGTGCTCAATAAATATTTTATTACACACATGACTGAATAATTTATTGAAAGAATTGAAATTTGATGGAAAATTCCAAATTTTAGTAGTAAGAAATCAAGATCCTTTGGGGACAGTCAGAGGCATATGCAGAACAGCAGTTCCTGCAAATTATGAACCCCCTACAGGATCTTTCATAAGCAAGATGACTAAAAAGCCAGACCTATGTGAAACCAAGTTATTTTTTTTTTTATTATTGACTATCTGGGTACAATATAAACTGAATATCACTATTTTTTTCCTGGCTAAAAAATAAATACATTGGTCATCACAGTCCAAACCAGAGGCATAAGTAATTCTAGCTCATTAACAACCTGTGTGCATTGAAATGGTTTTACGGTTTTTTTTAAATGAATTTTAAAGATTTTATTAATTTATTTGAGAGAGAGAGAAAGTACACACGGAGGGAGAGGGAGAAGTAGAGGGAGAAGCTGAGCGGGGAGTCAGACTGGACTCGGGGCTTGATCCCAGGACAGTGAGACCATGACATGACCCGAAAACAGACACTTAACCAACTGAGCCACCCAGGCGCCCCTTGATTAGGATTTTAAAGGCAGCTTTTAATGAAACAAATGGCGTATACCCTATGCTATCAATCAGCATTTTCAATCAAATGTCAAGTGCATGGCTTTGCAATGGATACTGAGGATCTTAGCAAAATGAGCCAACTTTTTCCTTCTCTGCCAACAAGGATAATTTTTGTAATGGGAAACACACAAAAATTAGATACATAGTGATTGTGGCCAATCAAATGGTGTTTTGGCAAGAAACAAAGGACTCATGCAAAAGGGTTAGCCAAAGAGAAATTAAGGAAGCTATGAGAATACTATATACAGAAATGAGGACAAGGCTAAAGAAACCATCTAAGAAATGTAAGGCACTCAAGGACTCAACAACAGTCAGAAATCATTCCCGCCCTTTAGACAGAAGGAATTGGGGAAGAAAAGTATATTACCAGAGTCCAGTGAGAGCTGGGTCCTGATAGAGAGGCCAGCCATCAGGAGCTCTGGGCATGGAGAAATGTGGTTCTTACAAGAACCTCAGCAAGGCAACCTTTCTGTCATTCACTCTGCCAAACCCAACAGGAAGTCAGAGGGTATGAGAGCTTACATCCACAGTCTGTGGAAGCCAGTCTTTTTAGATACCAAGTAAGACAGAGAATAGATCTGAATAAATAGAATAGGGCTAGGGAGAGCAGAAGAAAAATAGTTAGCATAGTAGGTAAGGTAGATAAGCTACATGGCAAGAGATTACATCTTAGAAATCTGCATTTATTCAGTTGATTTTATTTACCCTGTGGTATGGGAATGGAACAGAAAATAAAAGATCAAGAAGTTTTATGGATGTGTATTTTTAATACTTAAGGAAGTAGATCAGAATGGTTCAAATGGCCAATCCATTTGAAGGCCACCAGTCTTGATGGATTAGAAATTACCTTTCTACTCTGATGCCTGGGGAAGAAACATCCAGAACTAAGTATAATCTTTTGCCTGGGAGAAAGAAACCAGAGTAAAATCCTTCATCTCAAGGACAACACTGAATCTCCATTATTGCCGAAAACAGAAAAGAAAGAGAGCTTACGCATTCCTGGTAATGAGGGTTAATCACTTATAAGCAATATTGTGCCCCTTTTTTTAATTTTTATCAAGCAAAATAAAATACCTTTTGTCTGCCGAAACAAACAGTATAAAACCAAGTCCTGAAACCAACATCCTAGGACTGGGATCTCTAACTGAAGGCCACTTTGCTTTAATATCTACTAGAATGAACACAAATTAGATGCTAATCCATCTCTTTTATAGATTATATGCTTGCCTAGAGGATAAATATCATGCTATTCCTATGAGTATTGTCTACCATGTGCACAGGGTCCTTCCTACTCCTTGTTATCATGCCAGTGCTATTTCTTAATTAGTGAAAGGACAATGTTTTGCATCTTTTACACCACAGTTCTTCATGTAACTGTTTTTTAAACTCTTATTATGAAATGATAAATTTGATTTTCCCAAAAAACTAGTTGCTTTCTAAATTGACTTAAGCGATATGTGTTCTAACCTTGTTGCAAAGTCTTGGTCCAAGTGGCTGCTGGAGGGAAGGAGAGGGGATGCTGGTTATTAGCAGATTTCAGGAGCACAACTCTTTTATACTAAGGTATTTTTCTCTTGTGATGTTCAGAGTTGTCTTCACATGATCCAAGCAACTTATTTTGTAATTCTCTCATCATAGATGTTATTAAGCTCTTCCTTAAAGAGAAATTTAGAAGAAAAAAGGAATTTGTTTGAAATATTTTCAATAGTAGTCTATTTGAAATTAAAGTTGATTTCACTGTTATGCTGACTTAGCCGCTAACTAACTTTGTGACCTTAGACAAGCCACTTACCGTCTGTGGTCCTCAGTTTTCTCATCTATAAAATGAGAGGGATGGGTTAAGAGGTCCCTAAAGCCCTTTATAATTCCAACAGACTGTGATTATGAGTCTATCTTATCACTGGAAATATCATGAAAAATAAAAATAAAACTGATTGAGTTGAAAATGGTCCAACAATTACAAAGAAATATTTGACATTATAATCATGAACTCACATCAGTTAGTCTTTTGGCTCTTTAATTTGGGAAGCAGATGCTTGATTGCTTGTTTAAAGCCTGTGTAAAAAGCCCAGCCTAGCCTTGTGAAAGCTCAAAATACTCTTAAGCAGGGATGTCAATTACATAATTTTCTAGACCTGGCAGTTTGGTTGAAATTAACCCACAGCATATTTGAAAGCCTTTTTCTTTTGTGAGCATCTAGCGTATTTCCTATTGCTCTCCTCCTGAGTATCCATTTGTTATCAAAACCAGAAGCACAGTATGGCATCCAAATTGAAGTTCAGTGTCAGCTGAGGTTACTTTTCTACATTTCCCAGAAAAGGAACAACTATTGTCATAGGAGAGGATTGATGTGTGGCCATTTGGGGTCCTTCTTATAATCTTTTCTTTAAGAATGAGGGATTGGAATGTTAATGCATTCAATAATCTATGAATTATAAAGGTAGCTATACTGCTTTGACCTTTTCAACATTTGGTATTTTGATTGAGTGGCCATTCTGAGCCCTTTCTTTTTAACAGCTCTATTACTCTGTGGGAAAAAGGAAGGCTAGCCAGGTTTTGAAAATACATTCATCTTGAAGCATGAGTAGTAGGATTTAGTTGGAATGTGCCAAAGACAGTGCTGGGTGTTTACAGAACTTTCTCATGTAATACTTGACAATGTCACTTATGAGATAGTATTATTATCAGATGAAGATACTGAATGAAGCACAGAGAAGTGGCCACAGTACCTCAAGGTAAAAGGGAAAGAAAGGCAACAATAATCTCAGGACTGTGTGATGCCAGGATCTATGCACTTTCCAGAGTATCCCAGTCTTTACATTTTGAAAGTTGGTAAGTATATCTCGTGTGCAGTAAACACAAGTAAACATCCTGAAATCTTGTCTTATTCTAGACTGAGCTTTTAGCATTGGCATCTTCTAGGAACATCTAAGTGCCAGGTACTGTTCTGTGGCTAGTAGAGTGAACAGGATCCAAATCCCTACCCTCAAGGAGATTACAGCCAAGGAGTCTAACTCAGGGTTAGGGGAACACACAAGGGATGATGAGGCACCCAGGGACAAACAATTTAGGGACACTGGTACCTAACCCCTCTGCCCAGATCTTAATGGCTAAGGGAATAAAGTAGTGTTACTTGAAAAAAAAAAAAAAGTAGTAGTGTTAGTAGTGTTAGTGATAAATGAAAGTGGATGATGAGCTACCCCGTAGGGAGAATATATCCGGAGGGCAAATGAAATGCCGTGGCCAGAGTAGGGGAAGAAGAAATACCATATTCTCTCTTTCTTGTCCCCTGTCTCCTGACAGTGCCTTCCATTAGCTGAAACTGACCAGAGAGTAGCCATCACAAAAACCCAGTTCATAAAGAACAGCTTCTGGTGACTCAGAGCAAACAAGCAACATGGAAAGTGAACTAGGGAGAAGCAGGTGGGATCACCAACAAGATTGCTTTCCAAAGCAAAGGAATAATGTTGCTCAAAGATAAACTCATGTCTGCATTTCTTTCAAAACAGAATAACTACCTGCAGTTTTTGACTGATGTCATTTCTCAGCTTCTTCACATAAAAAATCTCTGTGGAGTTTTAGCTAGAGCCACCTTACCTGTGGGATGCTAAGGGGATAAAGTGGTACTAGGGATAATGGGATGAACTCAAATCAATCTGTGCTTATGACCTAGGTGTTAAGAGTGAGAAATGAAAGAAATATTGTCCTTCCTCATTTTGTTGTAGAGATTCTAATCCTACGGTCTTCCTCAATTACTGAGATAACATCTTATAACTGATGATGAATTCGTAGATAACATTGGGGGCTGTGTGTCTTTGAAAGATTGAGAGAAAGACTCATGATATTGATAGCCCATCAGAACTGAAGATGAGATTTCAAAATGACAGTGGTAATGAGGGTTCTTTATTGGCTTCTACCTTGATTCAGTTCTATACAAGGCAAAGAAATAAATACATGATTCCCTGGAGTGAAGTTCAGGCAAAAGCTGATTCTGTGACATTATCAGACTGCTTTCAGAGTCCATGCATTCAGTAAGTTTTAGTCTTTTAGGGTATTTGATAGACTACAGTTTTATGTTAGTTTTTTTTTTATTTTAAAAATTAATTATTAGAAACAAGCTTACCCAGAATACTGGCCAATAAAAAGAATATTAGGAATTATGTTATTGCTAGGAAGACTCTGGAAATATTATTAATAGGTTAAAAAGTGAGCCATTGTGTGAGGAACTTTGACTTTTAGCATTCATAAACCCAAATGCCAGAAAAATATGTAAAAAGGCTTATTTAATAAAATTTCAGAGGACCAAGGGAAAATAGCCTTATGAGAGAGCTCCGTACATAGACATGCTGTTGTAGATAAAGGAGAGATGTGTTCCAATAAGAAGAAGAAGAAAAAAGTGAAATCTTGGTAAACCTTCTGCAGTGATATTTTCCAGCAAATAGTCCTGAGAGTAGATTTTGGTTTGATTCACTCAATATGTATTCATTGAGAATCTTCTCTGTACTGTTAACTGGATGCTGTAGAAGGTATAAAAGTTATCATCAGATCAACAGTAGACTTATAAAGAGGGATGCAGTTATCAAGAACTTCAAAAAAGTGTATTTTCTGCTGCAAGCCTTGGTGACCTCATCTGTTGCCATAAGGTCTATCAGGAGTCTTCCCAGTAGGCTCCAAGAGTGACTGCATATCTCTCCATCCACAGCATTTATCCGGGAATATAATTAGTTTTGCTTTTAATATCTGAGCCTTCCTCAGACGCATAAAATGTCATGAAAGAGGAAAGTACTGAGAGCTAGGAACGGGATGATAGAAAAGTTGGAAGGGAAACATTTAGCCTGCTTTGCCTTGGATATGTATTGTATACCTCCAAAGTCTGTTTCCTTTATGTTCACAAGCTGGCTGAACCATTCAGGTGACCACCCAACCAAGTATACGTATTTCCCACTAGGTATGTGGTTGACCTAGGATTTTCTTAGATTATGGAATATTTTCCGAACATAAAGAAGTTGTCTTCTACTTTTTCTCTAAAGCATTATTTTCTTTTTTTTTTCTTTTTTTATTGTGTTATGTTAGTCACCATACAATACATCATTAGTTTTTGATGTAGTGTTCCAAGAAGCATTGTTTACATATCACATCCAGTGCTCCATGCGATACGTGCCCTCCTTAATACCCACCACCAGGCTCATCCATCCCCCCACCTCCCCTCCCCTCTAAAACCCTCAGTTTGATTCCCAGAGTCCATAGTCTCTCATGGTTCATCAGCCCCTCTTATTAACCCCCCTTCAGTTTTCCATTACTTTCTCACCAGCTTTAGCATAAACAGAAAACACTCTCCATTATATGTTGCTTAAAAGAATGATTCATTGAAGAATTTTGTGAATTTTATGTTCTTTGCACCCAAAACATAGACCGAGGATTTGAGATGATTAGATGTATGCAGTTTAATATGGTTTTTGCCTTTTTTTTCGTAGGTGGTGAGTCTGAAGGAATAGATAGATGTTCAGTTCAGTGACCTTGAAGTTTGTAGTGGCAAGTATGGACTGTTGTGATGCATAGCCGAAACAATGGAGTATATAAGGAGGGAAAGGAAGGGAGGAAGGAAGGAAGGAAGGAAAGAAGGAAGGAAGGAATGAAGGGTGGGAGAGTGGGAGAGAGTGGAGGGGCAGGGAAAGAGGGAGGGAGGGAAAAAGAAAGGGAGGGAGAGAGGGGGAGGGAAAGAAAAATGTATAATTGTGGTCCCTTCTACTGGTAAGGAAAGGAGATGATTTATAATGTAGCAAAGAAATTATCATGGTGTGTCTATTATCTATGGAGCTGTTTTTGGCTTCAAATTCAAAGTTAATCTTTCTTCTCAAAGAAGTGAGGTACAAAATGTTTTGCAGTTGCTACAGTCATGCAGACAAACTCAGAATATTTAGAAATGAGCAGATCAAAATTCTGTCTTTAAAAATGGAATAACATTTTCAATTAACGAATATCTGCTGTCCAGCATTTTGTGGCACATAAAAGGCGTAGAGTGAAACCTTGCACTGAGTAATTAAGAAGAAAGGTTGCAAAGGCCATAGAAATTGTCACTGAAACTTAGTGTTTAAAGTCTGAACTTTGGGGGCGCGAGGGTGGCTCAGTGGGTTAAAGCCTCTGCCTTCGGCTCAGGTCATGATCTCAAGGTCCTGGGATCGAGCCCCGCATCGGGCTCTCTGATCAGCAGGAGCCTGCTTCCTCCTCTCCCTCTGCCTGCCTCTCCGCCTACTTGTGATCTCTCTCTGTCAAATAAATAAATGCAATCTTTAAAAAAAGTAATAAAGTATGAACTTTGTAAAATTACAGACAAGACAAAGAAGTCCAAGTGGCAACACGTGGTCCACTATGAACAGAAGTGTCCTAGGAAAGTAAATTGAAAGAGCCCTGATAGTGAAATAAGTGAATTAGGCTTGGTTAACATATAGGAAAAATAATTCATTTACAGTGTCGGTGAATGATGTTTCAGAGCATTTAATAGGCAGGGAGAATATTAAAATAGAGGTAAATATGTAGAAGCACCCAGACTTAATAGACCAGCAAGTATTTTTCCTCAAAGCCTCGACGAATAAATGCTTTTGTTTGTATACTTTGGGAAATGTTTTTATAGGATGCGTATCTGACCTTGGTAAACCCTAACTGGCAAGCAGTGTGGTTCCTCGAAGGGATGGGCTAGAGAAATGGCATCCTTTCTAGAAATGTATTTGAACACATTTGATTCACATGAGGAGCAAGTTTAAATTGAATGTGCTCTAAAAATAGAAACCTGATCTTCATTGAACTGATTTAAACAAAAGATTATAAAAACAGTAAGAATGAGGGTCCAGTCATCAAAAGTGGCACCATGGAAAGACTGCAGAGAACAGGAAAGTGACCAGGCCGTGGTGATGTATAGAGGTATGTACTCATTAATGTGGAATCAGACCACCCTAACCATAGTCAGTGCCAGTGAGGTCATAGGAGACGTTTTATGGGAAATGATTCAGTCATGTTTCAATTGTTGTATCTCTACATAAGAGAAAAGCAGTTATGGGTGCTAATTTGTCTGTGAATGTGTTAAAGAAGTTGAGCCCCTCCCTTGGTGATTCTGACTAGTGGGGACAAGGCCACAGTTACAGTTCTACATATAATTATGGCTAAAGTACATCAGCTAGTTAACAATTGTCTATATCCAATAAACATATTTACTATACCTGACTGTGGGAAGTCTCCCCCAAACCACTTTTGTTGGTCTACTTAGTTGTTAATTTAATTTTTTGATGTGTGTGTATATGCACTCAGGTGCTCACAAGTGTTTAATCCATTATGGTCTCTGAGCATATCACATTTTGTTTGTTTTTGTAAAAACATACATAGTTGTTTAGCTGGTAGTGGGGAGGGGTGCAGAGAACAAGCACAGCTTACAATTATGTGAGCTCTCAAAGCACTCAACATTTTTCTTTCCCGGTGAATCTTTCTGCCTTTCAAAGGCCAGCATGCAACTTTATTTTTGCCCCCTTTCTGGCAATCTGCTTTCAAATATGTATGTTTTTTTACCTTGAGTTTCATCATTTTCTTATTTTATAATAATAAAAAGCAGATTTTTACTCACACATGCAGTGGCTTTGTTTTTTTCATTTTGTAGGAAAAGCTGCATTTATTTATTTATTCATCTTTTTTATTGTCACAGTCAAAATGAAATTTGCTTTTCTTCTGTTTACTTTGACATTTCAATGCCAATGTGCTATTTCTGAAAAAAACAAGTGGCAATATTCTGTGCACAGTACTTTTAGAGACCCAAGAAAGAAAGCATGGAGAATAGTGCAAGTTCCATCCTTTGACAGTGGTTAGATATTCTCAAAAAGCTAGTTGTATAGAAAAGTTTTATTTAAGAGGGACAAAATATAAATTTTATATACAGTAGTATGACTCCACATAAGATTAATTATATCAACTTATTTTTATTAGCAATTCTTTCTGTCATTGTTACCTATGGAAACTTACAGTGATACAATTAAATACATAAATTCATAGTATATTTAACTACATATATATATATACTTACATGTATATATGTTACATTTATAACACATATATAATATTTATAACATATGTGTTATATATATAAATATAACTATAAATGTACATAGTTAAAAGTATATGTAGTAAAGTAAAAGTAGTTATATATATGTAATATATATGTATATATGTAATATATGTAATATATAACACATAGTTAAAAGATAAACTGAGGAATATTAAAATTTTTTAAGAGCTTTTTTGAACAAAAGTCTATTTAAGTGAGGCAGCATCCAATCTAACAGATAAAATAGTGCTCTGAGGAAATATACGGAGAGACATTTATAGACAGAAGGGAACAGGAGCGGGAAAGTTATACCAGGCAAAAAAGTGGGTTGGTTATTGTAAAATTACTTTTCTTTAGGGAAGGGCAGGAGGCTAGCAGTGCTCACCGTGACTTCTGAATGATGATTAAGATTCCATTTCTGGGAGAGCCAACACTGTAATTAAGTCTTGGTTTGGGGATGTGGGGCTTAGTATAAGTGATTCCACTCCGGACTTTTTGTGTATACGCACACACACACACACACACACACACACACACACGTGTATATAAACATACACATATACATATATATACACACATATATGTGTTTATATACTTATCTGTATGTATATATGTGTTTATACTTACATATATTTTAACTATACATCTACACAGTTCATACATACTCATATACACCTGAATGAAACACATTTTTATACATGCACATGAATAGGGAATCAATATTTATGAAGAGTCTACTGACTTATTTGTGCATGGACCACAAAGATGTGTTACACCCAATTTTTCTCTCAGTGATCTGTTCTTTAGATAGAGGTGTCTTTTTTTTTTTTTCTTTTTAAAAGATTTTATTTATTTGACAGAAAGAGAGACAGCGAGGCAGGGAACACAAGCGGGGGGAGTGTGAGAGGGAGAAGCAGGCTTCCCGCTGAGCAGGGAGCCCTATGCGGGGCTCGATCCCAGGATCCCAGGATCATGACCTGAGCTGAAGGCAGATGCCTAATGACTGAGCCACCCAGGCGCCCCGTAGATGGGGGTGTCTTAAAGTACACATCAAATTCCTAGAATGGTGCCTTCCATGAACAAGGAACTAACTCAATAAATATTTGTGGAATAAATTAATGCATAAAACTGCATAAGTACAAAGCAATTATGTGCTATCTGGCAAGCTAAAAATGTACTAGAAAGTTCAAGAATTTTTAAGAAGTGGAAGATACCTGAAGAGCATTGCAACCATTGATGTCTTCACAGGGAAGTTAGCCACTGAAAGGTCTAAGGTCAAGTTGGATGGGGGACATGCACTGCGGTGCAGTTGTGCTGGCTGGGGCAGGGGGATTGAGCACAGAAGGATAAGGATGAAGTTTCTTGGTTCGTTTTTTTTTTTTAAAGAGAGAAAGTGAAATGAATAAATAATCCAGGGCATGGCAACTTTGGTGCAGTAGGGTGAAAATAGTATGTTCAGGGGAAAACAATAAACAAACTTGAAAACAATAGGAAGTTTGTAGGTAGAAGAAATCAGATTATAAAAATGTATTATGTCTAAGGTCATCCCTAGAAATAGACTAATTGCTTATGTGTGTATCCATTTACAAATTGATACATAGTACATTCTTGCTGAGAGAACAGTGGAAGTCAAGATATTTGTCTTCTCAAATAGAAGTTTATTTTATTTGCTCCAAAATGTTCAATATATTTTAAATATTTCAAAAATAGGTGAGGTTTCATACCTTGTTCTCTAAGACCTATTAAAATATATTGAAATAGTGACCTTGTCTTTCCCCAACAAAAATATCTATTTCAGAATCCACATTATCTGGTCTTTTTCCTCTCCTCATTCCTATTTCTAAGCTATCAAGTTGAGTTCAGCTACTACGGCAACCTGTATTGAATCCTCCCATTTTTCTCTTATCCCCACCATCTTTGGCCTAATAACTACAGCCTCTCACTGTCTGTGAGGGCTGTCCTCTTCTGGGCTGTCTACTAAAAATGCCTCCTCTGTGATCTCTTCACCCCAGCTGGTCTCTCCTACTTCCAGTTGAGTTTCTGCAGCCATATCAGAATTTTCTTTATTAATGCTGCTGACAGGTCTACGTAATGGCCATGTTATAAGCCTTTACCACTTAGTGCCCAGAACATAATGCCAAACTCCCTAGCATGGTATTTATATGTGTTATAACGTGGCCATTGATGAATCTCTCTTACACTCTTTCCCATTACTTTATTCTATTTGCACCGAGATTCGCACTCCCAAATAATTCATGTGCTTTTCAGCTTTTGTGCTGTTTGATCATGTTTTTCTCTGCCTCAATATTGTCTTTTCCTTCTTTTGGCTGGAAAATTCCTATTCACCTTTCAGGACTCAAGTAAAATGTCACGTTCTATTTGGTCACTCACTATAAAATATTGTAATCTCTTAACTGTTCTTTTCCTATATATATACCATTTGCTACAGTGAATTATTTACTTGGACATGCCTCTCCCTGTTCTTATTACTCCCAGCACGCATAATGCCTAGCATATACTTCATTCTTTGAACTGCTGAATGGGATTGTTTGGAAATTGAGGCAGATGTAACAACCTCTTATTTGTTAAAACCACTACCATCTCCTGTCACTTTCTTCATACTAATGGATATCATTTCCGGTATCTCTGCCATAGGGAGAGAAAAGTTTATACACAGTGTTTTTATTAGGCCTCATGGAGCATTATTTTTACTATATTAACTTAGAAACAAACTCAAACAACTTATTAAATTAGGTAAGTGTCTGATTTTAGTATTAACTCTTTAGATTGCATTAAACAAACTGGTTAGTCACTTTTTTTAAAGATTTTATTTATTTATTTGTTTGTTTGTTTATTTATTTTAGAGAGAGAGAGTGCAAAGGGAGGGACAGAGAGGGAGGGAAAGAGACAAGCAAACTCTGCTGACAATGGAGCCCCGATGCAGGGCCTGACAGGGGCTCCGTCCTACCACCCAGATCATGACCTGAGCCGAAACCAAGAGCTGAAGACTTAACCAACTGAGCCACCCAGGTGCCCCAATCACTTTTAAATTTATAGTCAGTTCATCGTTTTTTTAAAAAAGATTTTATTTGGGGCGCCTGGGTGGCTCAGTCGTTAAGCCTCTGCCTTTGGCTCAGGTCATGATCTTAGGGTCCTGGGATCGAGCCCCGCATCGGGCTCTCTGCTCATTCGGGAGCCTGCTTCCCCCTCTCTCTCTGCCTGCCTCTCTGCCTACTTGTGATCTCTCTCCCTCTGTCAAATAAATAAATAAAATCTTAAAAAAAAAAAAAAAAGATTTTATTTATTTGTTTGAGAAAGAGAGAGAGAGCCCAAGTGGAAGGGAGGGACAGAGGGAGAGGGAGAAGCAGACTCCTGGCTGAGCAGGGAGTCCAATGAGGGGCTTGATCCCAGGACCCCTAGATCATGACCTGAGCCGACGGCAGGTGTTTAACCAAGTCACCCAGGTACCCCAGTCAGTTCATCATTTAAAAGAAAGTCAGAAACACAAATTGCTCAAGTCTCTTGTTTAGTGTTAGGTGATCTGCATAGCTTTTAATGAAAAGTTTTAGTTTCAGCCTACAGTGGAAAATCTAGATTATGCAAAAAAATTTTTTTTCTTTATTTTCCAAGAGCATCAGAAATCTTTTATTGGGGCACCTAGGTGGCTCAGTCAGTTAAGGGTCTGTCCGTCTTCAGTTCAGGTCATGATCACAGGGTCCTGGGTTCGAGCCCTGATCAGTAAGGAGTCTGCTTCTTCCTTTCCCTCTGTTCCTCCTTGTCTGGTGCTTTCTCTCTCACTCTCTATCTTGATTAAATATAATCTTAAAGAAAAAGAAATCTTTTATTAAAAAAATAGACGATATGGTAATAAAAGCATATTTTATATGGTAGTAGAAGAAATGGGGAAAAAGAGGATTATTGTTATAATTATAGCACTCCATTGTCTCCACTTTCTCAACTTTTTATACTAAAAGTTCTTCAATAGAATATACCTTAAAAATAGTTATCCTTCTAATAGGCTCAAGTACTTGTGTCCCATATTTCACTATAAGGGATGTTTGTAATGTATTTTTGGAATGAGAAACAGGTCAAATATCCAGCAGTTCAACATTTCACATTTATGAACAGAGCCACCAAATTGAAAATTAGCTTTGGGTGTTTCATAACCTGGGACCAACTCAGAAATCTTTTGGAAAGCACATAATTATGACCCAATTTACAGGAACGATGTTTATTTTTTGTGGCAAAGAGGAGGTATCTATCTAAGTTTTAATTACAGGCATTGCGTGTCTGTCGCCCAAACCATTAGTCCTGTGGTGTGTTAACATGAAAGATCATTCGGGAAAGCTGGGTTTGCAGAAAAAGAGTGAGAAAAAAAGAAATTAGATGGATAGAGTTAGATATTCTGCACATAATTTCCAAAACCTTAAGCTCTTCAAAAGGAAAGATCAAAATTTTATTTAATGGAATTGGAAATTAAGTTGCAGAGAAGTACAATTTAGCTAAAATATCACATTGATACTTCAAATAGTTTATCAGCAAGAAGACTAAAGCAAAAAAAAAAGACTGGTTACGTGTCCAGATAAGGTTTGCTTTTCTCTTTATCTTTCTTTGAAAAAAATAAAATAAAATCTCTAAATATACATAGGACTTTAGCCAAGGCAAAAAAAATAAGAGGCTATCTTGATGCCCTTTCCCCTCTTCCCCCTCCTTCTGTAAAGGTATATTCATACTTAACATATTCTTGTCTTCTTAAGATTAAAATTGTTTCAGAACCTCATTTGCACACATTTAAGTGAATGACTTTTTTTTGCTAAAATGTGCTTTTCGTGATTTATTTCCCATTTTTTTTGACTTAACAGAACTGAGTCAGTCATTCCTCTGTTATGGAACACTGAAAAGAGTTCATGGGAGAGTACTTTGAAAGAGCTTTTTATTTCACAATTAAAATTAAGTCACAAAAAATGTATCTTCTTAAATAGAACATAACTTTCTCAGATCTTGCTCACAGTAAAACTTCAAAATACACCATATCACCCTAGCATTGCCAAAGTTTCTGAAAAGAGAGGCAAGAAAAGATATTTCTAGGTGTTCAACCACTTTTTGAATTAAATCTAATTAGTTATAACAAGAACCTTATCCAACAGTGGCTGACATTATTTTTTCCTTTTGTCAGTGATTCTTCTCAAGAGTGACTTGGTTTTAGGTAAGGCTGTCCTCACCATAAATTTACCCTTACCTGAGCAATACCATTTAATGTTGATGCAAAATCTTCCATTAAAGTTGCACAACCTTCATATATAACTTAGGCTAAATGGGCAGATATTACTATTTCTTATTTATAGAGATATCTAGAAACTTAAGCAAATATTTGGAGTCAAAATTACAATCCAAAGTACGTATGGATAGATGAATGGGTAAACAGGGAGTAATCTAGAGCAGTTCTGAAATTCTGTGTCTATACACCACAAGCAAACACAAACGAACAAAAATGACATGAATTAAGGCTACCTAAGCATGTTTCTGAGAAATTTCAAGTGATCTAAGTATTTGTACTTGACTAACCATGATTGCCATTTGGAAATGTAGCCGCCCCAAGAAAATATATATACTCGATGTACATGTATGTATACAGTCCTGCCCCCACTCCCCACCTTACCTCTGGTTTCACTTTCCGTAGTAGTTTCAGTTCCCTTGGTTAACCATGGTCTGGGAGCAGATGCTCCTCCTTCTGATAGATCCTCAGAAGGTCAATAGTAAGCTTAATGCTCTGTCACTATGCCCGCGTCACTCACCTCACTTCATCTCATCAAGTAGGCATTTTATCATCTCACATCTTCACAAAATAGAAGGATGAGAGGCAACTGGGTGGCTCATTTGGTTGAGTGACTGGCTCTTGATTTTGGTTCAGGTCATGATCTCAGGGTTGTGGGATGGAGCCCCCTGTAGGGCTCCACGCTCCATGGGAGTAGGCTTCCGATTCTGTCCCTCTGCCCCTCCACCCTTGCTCTCTCTCTCTCTCTCTCAAATAAATAAATAAATCTTTAAAAAAAAAAAGAAGGATGAGTACAGTACAGTAAGATATTTCGACAGATTGATCACATTCCCCTTTGATTATAGTATATGGCTATATTTATTCTATTTTATTATTAATTATTGTTAATTCCTTACTGTGCCTAATTTATAAATTAAACTTTATCAGAGGTATGTACGTATAGGGGGGAAAAACAGTACATATAAGGTTCAGTACTTTCTGTGGTTTCAGGCATCTACTGGGGGTCTTGGACATATCCCCTGTGGAAAGGGGGGCACTGTACATATATATCTATACATGTGTGCACACACAGTCACACACATACACACTGTGATTTATAATCTTGGAGAATATAACATTCTAATTGTAATTCTGGTCAAAATAATTAAAATTCACATATTCAATACTGTGGAAACAAGGATGACTATTTTTTTTGGACTTGTCAGTGAAAATCTTGACATTCTTTTCCTCCAGCTGGATTTTTCTAATGGCATATTCATTTGGCATAATGTTCTATAAATTTTATAAAAACAACATATTAGCCACATGATTTACTAAGTCAACTGAAAGAACTTTTCAATATAATTTGTGGAAGAAATAATCTGTGATGTAACTGTTGTGTTTAAACATTCACAATAAGTTAATTATTTATGAAAAAAACTACAGAAATTAATCAAGTTTTAAAAATATACCCACTTGCCTAAAATTTTTGGCTTTTTTCTATTAAATTATCTAGATGTTTCTCAGGTTTCACCATCAGTCTTTTCCTCAGTAGATAACTTTTATTTCATTACATTCTTTCTCCTAAGTAACAAAACATCTTTATTTAGCATGAGCCCCCCCACACACACAAAATAAAATAAGGAAAACTTGAAAGCAGTGAGCATAGTTCTTTGTTTTCCATACATATAGGTGGAGAGAATATAATATCATGGAATATACTGTAACATAATAGCTTTGAGCACTGGATTCTGGTTGCTTGTGTTATGCTCTCCAGAGTCAGGAGGCTGTAGGTTTGCCTGATGACCCTGCCAGTGATCTCCCTAGACCTTAGTTTTCCCATCAGCAAATGTGACTACAGTTCCTTATCTCATTGTGCTCCTATGAGGGCTGTAGAACATGAGCTGCTGTATATAACACATTTAGCTCAAAGCCTGACACATAATAAATATCCAATAAAAGTTATCTATAGGCAAAGCAACAGAAGGACAAGAATTAATGTGTTCAGAATCACAAATCCTCATTTGTCCTCTGAAAGCCCACAGGCAAGACATTTCTGTGACACATGGTGATGCTTTTCCCTTATTAGTGACCCAAAGCCAATCTGTGAAAACCCAGTGATTGAGTCTGTAGAACTGCCCCATATGTATATATGTGTATGTATGTATGTATACATATAAAGTACACACACATATGTATATGTAGACATATACCTTTCCTGATTTTATCACATTAGCTTTTAACCAAACCACATTAATGACAAAATAGATATGTGCTTGCTCTGTTACTCATTTGCTTAGTTCTTGCCAGCGTATTCTGGCTTTCCTAGCCACTTGCTCCATAAATCTATCTAATCCAAGCTGTCCGAGGGAGACTCAGGCATGGTCCCAGGTGAGGTCAAGATCTTGTTTCCTAGTCACTGAGAGCGGATTTACTCTTAGTGAACAGAGCGTAGGGGCAGATTTATTTTACTTATTAAGAATAAAAGTAAACTCCAGAAACACCTGTGAAAATCCGTGTCGATCTGACAAATACAATACCTGTGTCCCCAATAGGCTGTTAAACTCTAGGAGAAATGTGGGCCCTGTCACTGCATTTATAATTCCATCAGAGGGAGAGGGAAAAAAAGCCAAAAAGACTATATCTACTTAGGACTCAGTTGTTTGATGAACTAACCAGAAAGCCTTTTACTTTGAATCCTGATAACTGAGAGAACCCTTTTGATTGAGTGACTAATAGTTTTATTTCCTTTTGTCATTGTTCTCCTTTTCGGGATTAAAATGTAAGAAGATCTATTATCAATCACTTGTAGGTTTGGATATTATGGGCCGTGATAACTTCACTCTTACCAACAAAGCCCTCCTTCTATCCACCCCTAAATTTCCCCTAACACTCTGACAGTCCCATGCAAGGTGACCTAAAATATCCCTTCCCCCCAAAAGAATTTCCTGACTCCCCCCCTAGAAATCATCATTCTTCTTTGCTTTCTACCGCACTATATGATGGTATTCTACTCATGACATGTGGTACATTCTGTTATAGTTCATCCATATTTATACTTATAATTTTCCAGTTGTCCTTCTTGAAGGTTCTTATTTTATGCCTATAATAGTTAGCAGAGTCTTGAAAATAGCACATATTTAAAAAATATTTGCGAACCCATGAGTGTATTTCAATAATTTGGGTGCTTCAATCTGGAATATTAAATGCTTTAACTCAACCTGGGCAATGAAAGTCTCTGTTTTCTGTCAAAAAAAAAAGTGCACAGCTTGAAAAAACAAGCAAACAAGAAAAGCGTAGACAATATTGGAGCAGTAAGTTTAGATAAGGCTAATCTATGCTTTGGCAACAAACCAACCCCTACACCTCAATGGCAATTCATATTTATTTCTCACATGATCTGCTGCTCGTGTTATTGCAGGAGACAATTTCACCAATGTTATCATTCCATAAAATACCCATTAATTTCCTAGCCTCTGATACCAGTTTTCTCATCCCCCACTGCTCAACAATACCACCAATTTGCAGTCTTTGGCTGTAATAGCAGCTCACCTACGGTATTAATTTATAGAATAAGCAGTGCTGTGATGATCAGTAGATGCTAAAATGTCACTGGCATGACATATTAAAGGTTATTTTCTTCCTAATGTTAAGTCCAATATGAGTGGCCAGTAGTTCTCTACCTTACGGCTATGCCATCTGAAAATGTATCCTTAAGGTCACCACACTTAAAATGAGTGTGAGCTGAAAGACCATGTGGAATACTTTTAAGGGCCACACCAATTCTATCAAATCCATTGGCATGAATGTCAACGAAAACTGGAGGAGCTTGTAGATACTTGGTAAGGAATAATAGCTCCTGGCACTAGATCCTACAGTGACATTAGAAGTTCACCTAATCTCTATGACAAAGATGATCTTAAAAATTACTGACAGGTAATTCCAGTTTCTCCCCAAGACTGTGCTTTATGTCAGCCCAGCAGACGTGGTAGGCATATTTCAGGGGTTATCATGGAGTGTCCTTGCATCTGATCACAGCAGATTGCTTCTGGGTCTTGGATCCTGTCACATCCCATCAGTGTAGACTGCTTCCCCCTCTCCATATCCCTTATCTCTCTGGGCTTGGGTTGACCATTCCCTATCTCATACATTTTTGCCCTTTCCTTATGTCTGTTCATTTAGATGTAGTTTTATGTTTTAACGAATATCTTAGGGATATTTTTGTTAATGTTAATTATATTTTAGAATTGTACTTTGTGTTTTTTTAATGTAATGATATATATGTTAATGCTTCAACGATGATCTCAATTCTAATAACAGAATTTTGATAAGCATACGATTGAAAATCATCCTCATAATTAACAGAGATTTTACTTCATTTTACTGCAATTTTATCGTTGCTTGCCTTATCTTAGCAATTATATCTGGAGTGGCAAAACTGTATAATCTGTGTTGCCACATGGGGAATATCTAGATAAATGGTAATTAAATATATCCTATTAAAAGATGGTGTGAGAGAGATGGAGTTAAGTTGGAAAATTACTTCTTTGTGACCTTAGAGAGTTTCTAGGTTGATAATCAGATAAGTCTACAACAGAACCCATAGAAAGTAGTATCAATTTAAGTGACTTGATTGAGCTAAACACATACAATATTTCCATGAGTTACTCCGTATATCAAATTCTATTAGCAATCATCAAGAAAAGGCATTAAGACAAAAATAATAAGGCCATTTGAAAAATAATTACTTCTCATTTGGAGTGAAAACGGCACAATGATGAAAATGAAATCTGTGAATTTAGGGATCTTTGTTAATTAACCAAAGATGTTCCTTTCATGTCTTTCAAGGAAATTCTTATGCTTTTCAATTGTCATACATATTAACTTTTTTCTCAAACTACTTTATTCTACTGTCCTTTTGCAATTTTGTTCCCAAAGTTGCCCCTTCTCCTCGTATTCATTTTTGTTTTCTTCTCTTTGTACCTAGAATGAAAGAAAATCAATTGTAGGAGAGGAAAAGTTTTCCCTTTTCCCTTCTAGGTTCTTGGGCTGTCTAATAAGTAAGTTGACATAAGACAGATTAACAGAAGGAAAAAAATAATTTTGTACATATAGAAACTCCAAAGACTTTAGGCTCTTTGATAGTTAGGCAGTTAAAACTTATATGCCATCCAGAGCTAAAGAGAAGGGGTAGGGTTCTGAGGCTTCAAAGGGGAGGAAGATGAGTCATAGTAAAACAGGAAGAGGAAATGTTCGGTAAACAAATGTTTGCATCTCATGTAGATACATTTTTCTGATATAAAAATTATCTCTGGTATTAGTCCTCTTCCTGGTACAGGCCCTCTATCTAAATTCTTTTAGGCAGTTAAAGGAGAAGTTAAAAAACAATAACAATGACAAAACTTCCTAAGTCTTTTAGGCCTTAATTACCTTAATTACCTTAAAATAATCTACATGCCAAGTGGAATGGTTTGGGGTCATATATTCTGTTCCCCCTTAACTGTGAGATCAAAAGGGAATTTTTTCAAAGTTTTAAAGTTCATGTTTCATGGAAATATTTAAGAAGAAAAAATGAAAAATTCTAATCAATCTAGGAGACTCAGAGAGGATATAAGACTTTAAGAATTACCTTTAATAAACTCTGGAGTAGCTTTACATACTCAGGACCCACAATTGTAAAAACAATCTGGACACTTTCATACATGAACAATGCAAGAGAGATCTGTGGTCTACATAGGATTTCAGGAAATGTGGTGGTTCTCTCCAAGTTTATGTAAAGTTGAATTAGAATAATATTTCTGCCCTCTATGAAAATCCTTCTTAGGGCCCTCACATAAACCTGTTAAAAAACAAACCAATATTTTTCTAAGTCAGTACCTAGTACCAGCTTTCATAAAGTCCATTGAAAATATTCATAAAGCATATATAACTTGTGATCCAACCCTTAAAGAGTGGCTATGGATTGAATGAATAGAGAGAATTTTTTTTGTTTGTTTGGTTTGGTCTGGCTTGGTTTGGTTTACCCTAGCTGAGAAGATTAGTAAGACCAATTTTCGAGAGGAAGAAATGGTACTACCACTAAAAGGGGAAGAGTAAGAAAACTCACTGCTCAAGAAGAGGTATATATACATAGGGCAAGAGAAGTTATATTCGACCTGTTGTCTTGGGCTGGTTATTTTATTTGAGTCACTGAGCTGGGAATCAGATTCAGAGTTTTCTGGTTTTCTGACCCATACTTTACATTCCTTAAAAGCTAGCTAAGTAGATTTCAAATTTTGAAATAAACTCTAACCCCGCCCCCAAAACTTAAGACTTACTTCCTTTTCACCATTTAAAATAGGCTTACTTCCTTTTCACTATCTAAAATAGGGAAACAAGTGGGGAAAAACAATCAATCAAACAAACAAAACAAAACAAAACAAAACAAAAACTCCTCTTAAGTCCCATCATCCAAAACCTTCAGTTAAATGTAGTAGATTTATTCAAGAACAGTTATCACTCTGTTTAGTTAGAGGTTGCCTATTGTTTTTCATCCTCTAACTGTATTTGATGCCAGCAGTCACAGACTATTTATGCTCTGTGGTTGTTTTTCCCTCACTAAGCAACATAAGGGAGAGGAACTTCATTGTCACACTATTAAACAACTTCTTTGACAAGTTTGTGATTTTCCTGTGATTTTTCCTAAGCCTTATAAGTGACTCATTTAATTATGACTAGAATCCTTGGCAGATGGAGTTTTTTTATCCATATTTGCATCTGCTGCATGGGCATACAAAATCAGCCCTACAAATGCAAAATATATTAAACTAACAAGACTCTACCACACTGGAAGCTGCCATGGATAGGGTATGTGGCATGTTTATCTCTACCTCCCAAAATGAACCTAAATCAGAACCACACAGTAGATTCAATAGTAAGTTTTAAATATGTATTGTGTTTCTTTTTTTTTTTTTTTTTTTAGGATTTTATTTATTTATCTGAGAGAGAGACAGAATGAGAGAGAACACAAGCAGGGTTAGGGACAGAGATAGAAGCAGACTCCCCGCTGAGCAGGGAGTCCTATGGGGGACCCGATCCCTGGACTCCAGGATCACGACCTGACCTGAAGGCAGACACTTAACTGACTGAGCCACCCACACTGAATATGAGCTATATCTTGTTGCATATCAAGAAGGGAAAAGCAATCAAAACAATTGTATAACTAAATTACACTTCCGATATCCCCCTCCTTTAAATTAGTTTGTAGCTTTATTATCAGACTAGATATTCTTGAGATTCAGGTAAGCTTATGTTTGGCAAGTTGAATCATTGAACAGGTAAATTTTGTAGCCTCCCTTTCCCCAAAAATATTGATACCAAGTAAGACTAAGGAATCTAGGCAGTCCATTGAGGTTGGTTTTCAAGGTTTGGGGGTAGCTTGTAGTCTGAAGCAGACCTCCATTGGACAAAACCAACTGGAGCATAATCTAGTCAATGACTGCTTCCAGGAGGTTGGGTTCAGAAAATGATAGTAATTTATTTCAAATGGGGGTTCAGTGTGAAAATCAGGGATGGGTAATGAGTTGATATCTTTCATATGGAGCCAGCAAGTTATGGATTCAAGTCTCTCCCAGAAAGACACAGGTACTAGGGTTCACAGTCAACCTCCAGGATTGAAGACAAATTAGAATGTTAGACAAGTTAACACATCTACCAAGGAATTAAGAATCAAAGTGAAAATTTAATCCTATGAACTGAAGTGAATGTGGAAACTGAAAGCCATGAATTAGGACTACGTGGAAGTCTGGAAATTGCTGTGGTGCGTCAGATTGAGGTTCTGTCTGGCAGTAAAGGAGTCTTAGAATTAGAGAAGCCCTGCACACATGTTGGGATGCGCCAAGTTAAAAGGAGTATGGCTTCACACCAAGACTGACTCAGTGATGAGAATAAAAGAAAACAGTTAAATAATTTCCTTATCAGGCTTTGCTTATGAACCAGACTGGAATTAGAATGATCATATAATTTATTTCTCTTACTAGTTCACTTTTGAGCATGGAAGGAAGTGCTTTAACAATCATGTCATGACTGCATACAAAAGCTCAGGTTGTCTTAGGGACTAGGGCACATTATCACCCTAACTAGAATAGAGTGGCTAGAAAGTGGTGGGAGTTGAGCTTCAGGATTATTCTGGGAGGAGTGGAGATGACAGAAGTATGAGAAACTGGGTTAGCTCTGACAATTATATCTTCCTATGTGTAAGTGTCATTTGGTTTTTCTTACCAGAAGGCACTAATGACCAGACTAGACTGGATAGAGCCAGTGATATTCTGCAGGCTTGACTGGGCCCATGGAAGGGATGCTGAGAGGAAATTCTCCATGGTCACATTGGAATTTCTGAATCGGTCATTAGACAGCTGAGGGATGACTGAGTTAGCCTATAGAACAAGAAGAAATAGAGCAATCAAGATGTAGAGTAATTTCCCCAAGAAGGTAACACATACAGATCAGGATACATGTAGATAGAGTTCTTCCCTTCCCCAAGAAAATCTTTGAGGTGACTACATAAGAACATGTGTTTTTATGTCAAAAAGATACATATTGGGTAATGACATTTGTGGATTTTCTGTCATGGCTAATCAATCTGCATCATTGGGCGAAAGTACCAATTTTATTTTGCTCCTTATTTTATTTACTGGAGGATTCATAAAAGTTCAGTAACCTGGTTTCCCAGGCAATGTGGAAGACTGCTTAAAAAAAAAAAAAAAAAAAATCTAGAAATGCTGAATAAAATATCACAAACATCGTTTAAATGCAATTCTAAACTGCTAGAAATTTAGAAAAATCCCCAGAGGGGGGAAAAAAGTAGAGACAATTGAAAATCTGAGGCACACAGTGACAGCTGAGTAGGCCTAGAGCAAGAAAAAGGAGAGACACTAGAAATAAAACACTAGTATAAAGGCAGAAAGCCTTGAAAAAGTGATATGCTTAGTAATAGGGTAGATTGGGAAAAAATCTGCCCACTGTCCGAGAGATAAGAAGAATGTCTGCACTAGGATGGGAACAAACAAACAAAAAGTTGTTTGAGGCTCATGCCATAAACATGCCCTCACAGTATTTGTGCTTTTAAGTTACACCATCCCCTTACATGGCTCTGAACTTGAATGTAATCCCAGGATAGTAATACTCATGTGATTCTTGGCCAAAACCAGTACAAAACCTTTTTGGAGAAACAATGTCCATAGGGTCTTTAAGTAAATCTGCATATTATTCATGTTTTTATCATTGGTCCGCTGAAAAAATCAATATGCAGCCTCAGGGATATTTTATGAATTGCTATTTTTTTTTTCCCCAAATACTTTTATTTTATTTTTTCAGTGTTACAAGATTCATTGTTTATGTACCACACCCAGTGCTCCATGCAATACGTGCCCTCCTCAATACCCACCACCAGGCTCGCCCATCCCCCCACCCCCTCCCCTCCAAAACATCCCAGTTTGAAGCCTTGTCCTTTTTCTTACAATGATGCATAATGTTTTTGACTCTATGCCTTCCTGTGCTCTTACTGTTCAACAAAATAAAGATAATTTAGGAGTGGACGGAATATGCCAGGGTTTCCTGAACAACAAAAAAGTAATCTTCTTCTATCCACTGCTTATTTTTAGAATGTGTCCTTAAATTTCAGTGTTTGTCATTATCATTGGTAAAGCTTATCTATATTGACCTTTACTATCCTTTTTAACATCTTAAAAGCTTCAATCATATCTCTGCTCTTCAATGTCTTTTCTTCAGCTATTGTAATCTCAGTTTTTCTAACTCTCAAAAGTAATATAACCTCCTTTCCCATTTATCATTCTGGTCCCGTCAATCCCTTCTGCCTCCTCAATGTCTTTCCTGTGACATTATTCCTTTCCCTACTGAGGGAGATTGTCTCCAATGGTAAGTCACTGACTGTATTTAATCAGCCACCATTACAGTGTCTGGCTTCCCAAGACATGTTTGTAGCCTATTTCATAAATTTATTGTTCTTAAAAGCAAACCTAATTTCACAATGAAACTACCCAATCTCCTTTTCATCAAAAACCAGGGTAAAATATGTCTTTGGTGTAAACAATACCGTTCAGCTGCTGTGATCTAATTGGGATTAGTTTACACTGTGGGTTCTCTAAAATCATTTCTCTTGGGCTTCTTATTAAAGTGGCTATTGCTTTGATTCCCTATTCACTCCCTTTGTCCTCTATTTCTTCTCTATTTTATCTTTCCTTCACTCTTAGATTGGGCACATTCCTGTAACCTAAAACATGCAGTTGCCCGCTATCCTTGGTATAGTGTGCATAATAATCTTTGTGCGGTGTTTGTGTGCTTTACACCTGATCCTTGGAACAACCCTGTGAAAGAGCAGCTTGGTTACTAATACTCAGAAGATAAAGCTTCCTCAAAGGCTGAATACCTTGCCCAAGATTAGATAATAGGTTACACAGGAGCCAAAATGAGAGGCCAGATCTTCCCCTTCCTACTTTTCCCATTTAAACCAATAACCTGAAAACTGAAGATATTTTTGACGTCCGAATCGGCTAGAGGGGTATTACAAGGTGCTTGATAAGGTTGAGATTCTCTTTTTGTGACTACAGGACTAGCTATATTTGCATATATTTGCATAATCATGTCAAAGTCCCCAGTCTTCAAGTACACAAGTTCAAATGTAATGAAACTGCCAAGGTCTACATGATTCTCTTAAAAACTGCCTTTGGGAGTGTCTAAGAACATTTCCCAATCCCTGAAATTAAAATAATTCTATTTCTACTTTCTCTATGATCCTCCTTTATAATCCTCCTCTTTTTCCTCCTAGGTTTAGTGATAAATGTTATTGATTTATATATTTATACATTTAAATTGAATACTTAGGCAAGATGAAAGTATATGAATTCCAGGGAAGAATTGGTGTAAAATTCATCTTGAGTAGAGTGAGGATTGGGAGGGAATGATAGGAGGAAGATAATGTTCACTATGTTACTTATCAAAGTCTGTGCTGGATATATTACACACACATTCTCAGTAGACACGTTCTTTTACAACATTTGTGGGATGCAGTGATACTTTCCATACTGCCGATGAGAATCGAAAAGAAACTCTCAAGAGTACCTTTTGTTGTTGTGATAATAAAGGGGTACGATTCACATTTGAGGGTGTCTGATTCCGAAGTCAGTGTTATTCATATCGTATTGAGCTCCTTCATGTGACAGAGCATCTCTACGTGACATCTTCTCAGGGTTCTACAGGCCCTGGCATGTAGATCAGTGAACCAAAGGGTGTCAGACTCCTCCCAGATATGGGATGCTGACAGGTCAACACATAGTCTTCCTAATCAAGATACTTACAATTTCCTTAGGAAAACAGGAATAGCAGATAAGAGATGATTAATAAACACTGCAAAATAACTCAATAATGTTCATATGTGGGGATGGGGAGCATATAGGAGCTCTCTGTGTCTTCTCCTTAAGTTTGCTATGAAACTAAATCTGCTCAAAAAATAAAGTTTATTAACTGAAAACAAAATCAGAGTTGAGGTTTCATTAGAATTCTTACAGTTCTTAGAATAAGATTCCTCCTGGAATCACTAATCCAACCCAATACATCTCTGTGAGGCAGAGAACCCCAAGAACCAGTCTGAGATCTAAGCAATTTTTCACAGCTTTTTTGTTGTTTCTCAGCAACTTCCACGTCAGTGGGTTCCCCCGTACTGTTGCCTCGCTCAGCTGGGTGGTATGTGAACCACAAAATGAATTGCAACAGCATCGCAGGTTGACAACTGCAAAAGGTGTGAAGAAATAGCTTTGGGTTGTCAACAGGTGTGAAAAATTCAGCCATCGGAATATTGCCAATCACTTCTAAATGGACACTTTTTCAGGAAGCGTGTTTCCTTTCTTGTTTCTCACTCTCTCATGTGGCAGGGCTAATGTACAATGGTGGAAGGTGTTTGAAGAGGCAAACTCCCTCTGAACCTGTTTATTTCTCTAGCTGAGACTTCGAAGAATAGACCATGAGGAGCCTGAAGAGAAAACTGCTTTTTTTTTTTATCATGACATCTTCCTTCTGACTCACTGCAGATATTTCTTTCTCACACAAATATATTTTTATATTTTGGATCTCACCGAGGACAAACTTCAGGAACAGGCTGTGCTAACAGAACTAAGCTGGGGGCCATACAGCTCAGTGTTCTACTCACAGTTTCAGTGTAATATAAACAGAAGTACTTCTGATGATGTATTAATAAAAATCCATTATTTTGAAAAAATTCTTTATAGTATATGTTTACCTTGAATGGAGGCTGATTAAGAACCTAGTTTCTCTAATGTTGTCTCATCCCTATGACATATTATATTGAGAAATCAAAATACCAACCCATGACATTCAGGTTGTTTTCATGAATTTACATTGCTGATCGACTACTCAACAAATACCTCAGGGGAAGGCTGTAAGGATCTGTTTGATTATAAAGTCTGAAATATGGGTCTTTACGAAACAAAAAAAATTCATTTCTCAGTTTCAAAATAGGTCTAAAAAGTCCATGGCAGAATAACTTGTAGGAAAACTTACTGTACCCCTGTACTGTACTCCTTCTTTCCCATAATTTAGACCCAAATAGGTAAAGTGAAGTTGTATTGTTTCCTAAATATAAGCTCCACACTTGCATTCCGATTTTTCTGTTTTGAGATGAGGATTAAAGAAGCCAAAATTTTAGTCTTCTAGATCCATCTCTGCACTGGGATGAACCTGATTGTAGTTGAGACCTCATGAATACTTCCTGATTTCATCAAGCTCCACATTCTCTCTCAGTAGACTGCAATTTCAGAGTTGTCCACAGGAACATGAAGGAGGAAAAAAACATCTCTATTGACCACCCTAGTGACTTCTGGCTAAGTTGTTTTCAAATTGTTATTAATGGTGGTCAAGATGTAGAAAAGGACTGATAACACGTGTTCATATGTTCAGATATCTGGGTCTCCATTGGAGCCAAAACACCTTTTTAAAACACACAGTCTATACAATTCCCTGCTTAATTTTTTTTTTTTTTATTAACATAGCCTACCCCTCTTTGCTTTCTGAACCTTAGTATGGTGTAGTACCTAGTTTCTTTTAATATCTTCAGTATCTTGCTGAGCCTTGCCCCAAATTCTGTTCTTTGCATGCCAATTTCTAACAGCTCTGTTATCTATAGATTCCTTCACAGTTTCACGCCTGGATGGTCCACCTCTGTAGTCCCCATATCCAAACCCTGGTCAACCCTATCCTGGTTATATACTTTCAGTTCCAGTGGCTTGGATGATGTCTGACTTTCTGGAGCACTTCCATCTCCTTCCTCCTTGTTCTTTAACTGTGGTCTTTGATCATTGACTCTACAGCCATTTAGTTTATGAATTCCTTAAGAATAGGGACATACTCTTGTTTGTTTCTGTACTTCCAACGCCTACAATAGTGCCTACCACAATCGAGGCTATGGATAAATATTCTCAGAATGACTGTGCTAATAAATGAATGAGCCAAGAAGCAGTTCATCTGTAGAAAATAGGTATTATGTGAGTGTATCCAGGGACATCCTTTTGCAAAAGTGAAATAGCAACTACCTCCTTTATTTACATTGTGTGATTTTAATAGTCTTGGTAAAAGTTCATCTTCATAAAAGTTATCTCTTAATGGACCTGCTACAATAATCACTCCTTTATATAAAGGCACTGGTTTCACTAGCTAAAATGCACCAAATAAATGGTAGGTCAATGCTATAGTTAGGGAAAGAACAGTGAACTGTGGCTCAGGTAACAGAGCAAACCAACTTTGCATGTATCCACTAACATTAATTATTACAGTAGTATAATAATAATAATGACAAAACAACATCTGAAAGGGTTTATAGACAATGAGAAGAAAATTGATAGCTGTTGTTATAAAGTTAATGTCAAGGTAGTTAGCCTCACTTCTGCTGCCAGAAAGTATCAGACCTGAGAAACAGTCTTTTATATCTAAAATACTAAAAAGCAAAGGAGCTCAAGATACAGGGCCCTGTACCCAGGTGAGGTGGGAAGCTGGCCCTAACTTGGGATCTTTCAAGAGTAGCCCAAGTCCATAAAATAGACCTTAGATGAACTTGGCCAACATATAGATGACAAAGAATCTAGCCATCTATATATCTACCAATCTATCTATATCTATCTATCTATCTGTCTATCTATCCTATCGTTTGTGGAGAAGAAATTTTCCCACAAGAAAATGAAATGTCTGATACTGTGCATAATAAATAGTGGATTTATTCCATTAGTAAAAGCCAAGAACACAATAGATATGGATCCAAGATTCATGAAACCCTTGAGGTTCTAACAAAGCAAATTTAAAACTTTTCTATAGGGACACTTTCACAATCCAGTGCACATAGGACTTAAAGAGTAAATAAACCAAGTCCAACCAAAAAATGAGCTCTAATAAGAATTATAGTCCTCTGGAGGAGATAAATAACAATAAGAGAGTGTCAGAAGATGCAAAAGATGAAAATATGAAGCCCCAAGGACTATAAATAAGGGAACATTATTTGACATTCCATATGTTTGAGATCCAGATATATGGGATCACATAGATACCACTAGGCTTTTTTATCAAAGAGAAACTTGATGTGAAATTGAAGAAAATGAAGTCAGTATGATAAATATCGTGCCACAATAACTTTACAGAACTCTTGTATTGTCAGAGGTCCATTTGATTTGAGGAGCATTGAGAATGTTTATATTTCAAGAGGACATGACTTCAAAGATCTGAAAGTTTTTAGAGCAAAGCACCTATTAATGAATGACCTCAAAGATATTTTAAAATATTAACTACATGATATTGGATCCAGTAAAAACCTGTTGTGCCCATATTCATGCTGACCAGTTGGTCCTGAATGGGTTGGTTCTGGCTTCAGTCTGATTCTTCATGTATACTTTACTCAGACTACCAAGTTTCTATTGATTGATTTCCATGTGGTTAAGTGATGCCTGAGCCCCCAGCCTCTCTGACTTAATTGCTCTGGGGTCTCTCCTCTCTTTGCTTTGTTGTTCTCTGCCAGATATTATGTATCTGGGGTGGGACAGGGGGATTTATAAACACCTTTTGCTTAAAGTCACTTCTTTAAACAGATCTTTTTTTTTTTTAAGATTTTATTTATTTATTTGACAGAGAGAGACACAGCGAGAGGGTGAACACAAGCCGGGGGAGTGGGAGAGGGAGAAGCAGGCTTCCCGCTGAGCAGGGAGCCCAATGCAGGGCTCTATCCCAGGACCCTGGGATCATGACCTGAGCCACCCAGGTGCCCTTAAGTCACTTCTTAAATCCATGTTCCACAAAAAGTAGATATCAAAACAAATAAATATATATTATTTTTCTGTTAGCAATAGCCAAGAGGTAGTTCAGAAACAGCATTTTGTGTGATCTCAAATGCCCAAGGTAATTTAGATAACACGTCATTTTTATCTTACTGTCTTTTACCCTGATCCCAGGCACCTTTTATTTTGAAGGAGTCAAAGAGTTGCCTTATC
>CM052883.1:84744521-84774359 GCA_028534135.1 Potos flavus | reverse complement strand
TTGGGGAGGGTATGTGCTATGGTAAGTGCTGTGAAATGTATAAGCCTGATGATTCACAGACATGTACCTTGGGGCAAATAATACATTATATGTTAATAAAAAAAAGTTTGCACTATTTCACACAAATCATTTTTAAAATCATTATTATCATGCCCTAAGAGGAAGCTATTTCATTGTTCCCAGTTATAATTCATTTGCTTTTTTTTTTAAGCTGGTGAAAGTCTTAGTATAGATCCTGGAGACTAGAGCCAAATGGACTTGGGTGCGAACTTTGTGGCGGTTGCTCAAGCTGCTTATTTCTGTCTCCAGACTTGAGAATGGGAATCTACTTCTCTCTATAGCCATCATAGTTGTTCAAGGAGAAGGAAATCCACACTGAAAAGGGGCCCCCTTTTCCTAAGATAAGAACTCCAGAAGACTTGCATGCCATACACTTCACAATTACTGTTTATTGCATTTAGTCTTGAGGATATTTTTTTTTTCCTGCATTGTAACCAGGCATGTTATGTTAGTGTATTTTTTTTTTTTTGCATATGTTTTTAGTTTCTTTGGAAACCTTCCAGAGATTATTTTGTTCAGAATTTTTTGTACAAAGGGAACTTATACCATTTATAACATTTAGAACCAGAAATGTTTATGTGATATGAGTGAATTCTCCAGACAGAATTTTATATAACTGTTTCATTTTGATTTAGCACCTTGACTCATTTTTCCCTCATTATTTTTTTATTATAGAGAGGATAAGAGGCCGGTGAAGGGAAGATCAAAGCTAATTAAAAGTAATCAAAAACTTTTCCCTCTAACATTTATTCCTGACAGCACTTTTGGCTCATATCATTTGTAGCATTTTTAAAATCAATGTTTGGAAAATTATTACCCTGATCCTTATTCAAGGTTTAATGATTTCCTTATAGATATTGTTAAATGGGAGTTTATGTGTGTTACTGAAGGCAAGGCTAATACAATTAACAACTGTCATGTACTGAATATTTATTCTGTATCATGAGGCACCAGGTATGTTAAATCTGTAGTTTACCTTAACCCTCACTATAAGTACGAACATCCCTGATCTACAGGAGCTGTTTACAGTTTGGGTTACTAATTTTATGCCGTTAACAAGGTATCGAGCACCAAATATGTGCCAGGCACTGTGCTAGATTTTAGGAGTTTAAACAAAAATAATGAAATTCCTTCTTTTAAGGTTCTCAATTTAACAATAAGCTTAGTCACACATTTCTATATTTTGACTCAATCTGCATTAATGATCCTTTAATGTAATGGTTTTAACTATGTGGAGCATGAACCTCAGCTCAGAAAAAACACATCCCTGCGCCCCCACAATGCACATGCCTGTAACTAATACAATTGTACATACAGTGTCAGGAGACTTGGGGACCTCTAGAATGCCTTCTGGCCACCCTCAGGGTTCAAGGATGTCTGTAAAGAACCTCTACGAGAGTGAGTTGTACCTGTAACCTTTCTCAGGGAAGATGAAAGAGTCCCCTTGGTGGTTGCCTTCAGGGACCTCTCTGAGATGCCTTTACTTCCTTCTATGCCCACCCCAGGACAGGGTCGACGTCCCATTATCTCTCCTTTATATCATAATTTACCTCCTTTGTGGCTCTCCTGATCCCATTTTCTTTCTTTTTTTTTTTTTTTCCAATTCATTATCTAAATTGCTGCTAGAGTTATTTTCATGCAAATCTGATCTTGCCTCTTCCTTAAAACGTTTCACAAGGGGTGCCTGGGCAGTTTAGTCAATTAAGCATCAAGACTCTTGGTTTTGGCTCAGGTCATAATCTCAGGGTTCTGAGATCAGCTCCACTTCAGACTCAGTGCTCAGCGGGGATCCTGCTTGGGATTTTCTCCCTCTGCCTCTGCCCCTCCCTGTCCTCCTCTCTCCCTCTAAAAACAAACAAAAAAACAAATAAAAATCATGTCACAGGCTCTTGATGGCTTGTAGGGTAAATATAAGCTTATAACCATGGTTTGCACAGGGTTCACTATCTGGACAGCCCTTACCTCTGCAGCCAGTTTCTAACCTCATTGCTTCACCCATGCCATCTCTCAAATGTGCTATGCCTATTTTTTCTGCAAATTTTTACAGATATTGATTGCATCCTTCCTTTTAGTATAATCCTTGATATATATGTCGAACTCCTAGTAACTCCTAGAGAGCCTTCAGGGCATGGTTCAGACATTACCTCTCTGACCTTTCTAGAGAGCTGGGGTTCCTATTCTCGATCTGCTTGCTTCCATGCTAGTACTTTTTTTTTTTTTTAAGATTTTATTTATTTCTTTGACAGAGAGAGAGAGATCACAAGTAGGCAGAGAGAGAGGGAGAAGCAGACTCCCCACTGAGCAGGGAGCCCAATGCGGGGCTCGATCCCAGGACCCTGAGATCATGACCTGAGCTGAAGGCAGAGGCTTTAAACCACTGAGCCACCCAGGCGCCCGCCATGCTAGTACTTCTAACACTGTGTAAAATCATCCCTGAATCTGTAAACTGGAGCTGCTTTTGATTACAAACTATGCCCATTGATGTTGATATTCTAGTCATGTATTCCAGTGCCTGGCATCTAAGAAGAACACGATAAATATTTATTTAATGAGTTGATATAAACAAAGGCTCTCTATCTGAAGAGAAATGCAGATGTTTACTTTAACTCCCAAGTCTGCTACTCCATGCTAACTTCCAGGAAGTAACACCTGATCTCTTAAGTGGATTTTTAGTGATAAGAATTCCAAACACCTGTACAGCTGTATTTGGATCAGATGGCCTTCTGATTAGACTCAGGATAACCATCTACTACACTTAAAAGTAAAGCGCCTTGCCTTAAAGAAGCTAGATAAATAAACATGATATGATTCTATTTAAAGTTTAAAAACTGATCTATGGGCATTGAGGTCAGACTAGTGGCTATATTTGGAGAACAGTGGTATCTGGTAAGGCGTTTGAGAGCTTTTTGGAATATTGAAACGTTCTCTAACTTGACCTAGATGACAGGTATATGGATGTAAACATGTGAAAATGCATCAAGCTGCCAAGGAAATACTCTTACTACTATAACTATTAGTAAAAATTTTTATAAGTAAGGCTGGCTCTAGGACTTTCAGAACGATGTACATCAGCAAGGTCACCATTCTGAGTCAGCACTAAAAGAGGGGCATGGTTGGTTAGTCAGGTTCGAGAAGACTTGAAGCCCATATTTGCAAGATTTCAGGGGTTTTAAGGACCCAGTGAAATTGACTCGTGGCTCTCACTCTATTAATTTTTATAGATGGCATGGCAGTTTAAAACCATCTCTGCATACCAAATTCTTGGATATGCCTCCTCTCAAGAGGAGGGCCTAACTTCCCCCCACTTAAGTGTGGGCTGAACTTAGTTACTCGCTTCTTTGAATAGAAAACAACTAGTGAGAAATGAAACAGTGAAATTCTGGAGACCAGTTAGTAAGAAGGCACTGTGGCTTCTATCTTTTTCACACTCTCTGGGATCATTCCCTGTGGAGAAAGCCAGCAGCTCTGATGGGATGGGCCCTATGGAGAGGACCGTGTGGTGAGAAACTGGGGCCTCCACAGCAGCTTGTGAGGAACTAGAGCAGTCTTCCAACACCTATGTGAATGAGCCTGGAAATAGATTCCTCAGCCCAGGTCCAGCCTTCAAGATGTCTACAGCCCTGGCCTATATCTCAACCATCACCTCATGAGAGAGCCTTAGCCAGAACCACACAGCTAAGCCGCTCTTGGATCCCTGACTCCAGAAACTATACAATAATTAGTATCTGTTGTGTTTAGCTACTAGGTTGTGAAGTCATTTATTACACAGAAATAGATAACTAATACTTACTGGGGAACTAAAACCCGGAGACGTTAAGTTGTTTGTGTGAGATCACACATGGATATTGGCATAATCAAGATTTGATCCAGATTCGTCTCTTGGATTGCCTAACTCCTAGAGCTGTTGTGAATCTAAGAAGAGATATTTTTATAAAGCATTTAAAACAGTTTTGACACATGTTAATTGTCAACAATGTTAGCTTTTCACTTATTATTCTTCTTCACAATTGACTTTTACCAATTGTAATCCAATACAAAATGCATGTTAGAGTTTGTATCTTCACCTTAACTCAATCGTTATTAAGTAGTGTCTTTTTTGGTTATTGTTACTATTTTCAAAAAATATGGATAAAGAGATCTATCTATAATGTTCAAAAGCTACGACTGTTCAATTTATATGAATACTGATTGAAAACATAAAGAATCTCTGGCAGAGAAGCCTATTGATTCTTAAATCTTCAAGAAGACTTGAGAATCTCAGAGGAACAAGAACAGGTGCCATAGTTGGAAGGCAGATAGGACCTTGAGTGGTAAAGAAACAAGGCTTGAAGAAGTTCTCAAAAAAAATCTGTCCTGTCCTTTGTGATGGAAATGTAAAGACTTGAAGGATAGGGTTCTTGAATATTGCTGTTTAGCAGTATAAAAGTAAAATTTAGGATTGGCTAACCCTTTCGGGCATCAGATATATGGCACTTTCATTTCTTTTATGCGCTCTAATTTGTCATTGAAGCATTTATTTTTTGTCATATTTACTTTTGGGGTAGAAGTTTGAGAGTGGATATCTGATTATTTCACAGTGGGAGAGCATGTATACATTTGTGTACATGTGAATTTTATAAACCGTATTTCAATCCACAGATCATTTCTTTTTTGTTTTTTACTGAACTTTAATTAACGTATAACAGTATATTAGTTTTGTGTGTATTACAGTGATTCAATATTTGTATACATTGAGAAATGGTCACCACAATAAATCTGGTTAATATCTGTCACCATAGATAGTTAGAAAAAACTATTTTCTTATGATAAGAACTTTTTTTTTATGATAAGAACTTTTAAGATCTACTCTCTTAGCAACTCTCAATATGCAACTCTCAACTCTCAATATGCAATACAGTATTATTAATTATAGTCACCATGCTATACATTACATCCCCATGACCATTTTGAAACTGGAAGTTTATACCTTTTGACTCCCTTTGCCCATTTCGCCTGCCCCCACCCCTCACCTCTGACAACCACCAATCTGTTCTCTATCTATGAGCTTGTTGTTGTTGTTGTTGGTGGTGGTGGTGTTGTTATTGTTTTTAGACTCCACATATAAGTAAGATCATAGGGTATTTTTCTTCTCTGACTTATTTCACTTCGCGTAATGCCCTCATGGTCTATCCTTGTTGCAAATGGCAAGATTTCATTCTTTTTATAGCTGAATAATGTTCACTGTTCGTGTGTGTATGTATATGTATGTATGTATGTGTGTATATATAAGAATCCATTTATCCACGGATGGATACTCAGGTTGTTTCCATATTTTGGCTATGTAAATAATGCTGCAGTAAACTTTGAGGTGCAGATAGCTTTTTGAGTTAGTATTTTTGTTTTCTTCAGATAAATACCCAGAACTGGGATTGGCAGATTGTATGGTAGTTCTAGTTTAATTTTTTGAGGAACTTCAGTGCTGTTTTCCATGGTGAGTGCACCAGTTTACATTTCCACCCATAGTGCAGAGGGGTTCCTTTCCTCCACATGTTCACCAACGCTGGTATTTTTTTATCTCTGTGATAACAGCCATTCTGACAGGTGTGAGGTGATACCTCATTGTGGTTTTGATTTGCATTTCCCTGATGATTCATGATGCTGAGTATCTTTTCATGTGTCTGTTGGCCTTCTGTATGTCTTTGGAAAAATCAGACATTCTGCCCATTTTTAAAAAAATTTTTATTTTAATTCCAGTTAATTAACATACACTGTTATATTAGTTTCCGGTGAACAATATAGTGATTCAGCACTTCCATACATCACCCAGTGCTTATCAGGACAAGTGCACTCCTTAATCTTCATCACCTTTTTCATCCCCCTACCCACCTCTCCCCTGGTAACCATCAGATTGTTTTCTATAGTGAAGATTCTGTTCCTCGGTTTGTCTCTCTCTCTCTTTTTTTTCCCTTTCCTCATTTGTTTCTTAAATTCCACATATGAGTGAAATCATATGGTATTTGTCTTTCTCTGAATGACTTATTTTGCTTAGCATAATACTCTCTAGCTCTCACCATGTCATTGCAAATGGAGAGATTTCATTCTTTTTTATGGCTGAATATTATTTTGTTATATATATATATACACTACATTTCTTTATCCATTCATAAATCAGTAGACACTTGGGCTGCTTCTGTATCTTGGCTATTATAAATAATGCTGCAATAAACATAAGGGTGCATGTGTCCCTTTGAATTAGTGTTTTTGTCGTCTTTGACTAAATAGCCGGTAGTGGAATTACTGGATTAGAGGGTAGCTCTATTTTTAACTTTTTGAGGAACCTCCATACTGTTTTCCAGTGTGCATTCCTACCAACAGTATAAGAGGGCTCCTTTTTCTCCACATCCTCACCAACCCCTGTTGTTTCTTGTGTTGTTGATTTTAGCCATTCTGTTGGGTGTGAGGTGTTATTGCATTCTAGTTTTGATTTGCATTTCCCTGATGATAAGTGATGATGAGCATCTTTTCATATGTCTGTTGACCATCTGGATGACTTCTTTAGAGAAATGTCTGTTCTTATTTTCTGCCCATTTTTAATTAGATTGTTTGCTCTTTGGGTACTGAGTTTTTTGTTGTTGTTTTGTTTAAGTAACGTCTTTGCCCAGCATGGGGGTCAAATTCATGATCCTGAGATAAAGATTTGCATGCTTTACCAATTGAGCCAGCCAGGCACCCCTTTGGATGTTCAGTTTTATAAGTTCTTTACATATTTTGGATACTAAACCTTTATCAGATATGTCATTTGTAAATATCTTCTCTGATTCTGTAGGTTGCCTTTTAGTTTTGTTGATTGCTTCCTTCGCTGTGCAGAAGCTTTTTATTTTGATATAGTCACAATAGTTTATTTTTGCTTTTGTTTCCCTTGCCTGAGAGTACGTATCTAGAAAAAAGTTGTTATAACCAGTGTCAAAGAAGTTACTGCCTGTGCTTTCTTCTAGGACTTTTATGGTTTCAGGTCTCATATTTAAATATTTAACCCATTTTGAATTTATTTTTGTATATGAGTATAGGAAATTCATGTAGTTTCATTCTTTTGCATATTGCTATCCTATTTTCCCAATACCATTTGTTGAAGAGACTGTCTTTTTCCCCACTGGATATTCTTTCTTGCTTTGTCAAAGGTTAATTGACCATAGAGTTGTGGGTTCATTTCTGGGTTTTCTATTCCTTTCCATTGATCAATGTGTTTGTTTTTGTGCCAGTAATGCTGTTTTGATGACTACAATATATATGATTGTTCCTATCTTGGCCACTTTCCCTGCTCTAACATGAAATCATAATATTAAATAGAACACCACTGCTGGTTACACTAACTTACTGAGTACTTGGCATGTGCTAAGCATTGCATTAGAGGCTCTACTTACATTATTTCATTTTTATCTTCACTACAATTCACCTGATGGTTACTAGAGGGGAGGTGAGTAGGGGGATGGGTGAAATAGGTGAAGGGGATTAAAGAATACACTTATCATGATGAAAATAAACTCAATTCAAAATAGCCTTATTTTTAGATGGAGATTTTGAGGATTATGGAATAAATAAATTTTCCAAGGCCACAGGGTGATTGGTGCCAGAACAAGAATTTCATTTTCAAAATATATACTTTTCTCTTTAAAATTTTATTTTATATGATTTTTTGGTATAGTTTGTAAGGACGTTTTTGTATAAGCATATGTATTTGACCTTAGTGACACATATTTATTTAACATCTTGGCCAATATTTTCTCAATGAGGAAAAACTGAAATTCAGCATGACAAATTAAATTTTCAAGCTTTAACTTTGGTTCCATAATGAAACAGGGACAAAAATTAATGTTATTATATCGAATATTATATCTTCTTTAGCACTTTAGCTTACATCTTTATTTCTCCCTATTGTTTTTACTTTTTTGTGGTAATGCATTCTCATGATTCAATATTCAAAGTACATTGAAGGGTATATGATAAAAGTATTTTTCCCAGTGCTGTCTGTAAGCCTCTGGATTCTCCTCCCCAGAGGCAACCAATATTTGACTTGTAAATTCTTCCTAGATGTCTTAAGCTTATATAAGCAAAGTTTTTTTTCTAATTTTTTCTTATTTATTAATTTTTTTTTTTAATTTTCCACCTGAGGAGCTAGGGGTTAAACCTAGATCTCTCTGAATCAAAAGCCCATGCTTTCAAACCCTATAACATACCTCCTCTCTATTATCAATACATGGTTTGAGTGTACATATTTTATTACAAAAGCAAAATATGTAGGTCCTAAGAGTGTCCCTGACATAACCTCCATTATTTCCTTAGAACCTGGGTTGCAGGGAGCCACAAACCTGCCAGAGCCAGAGAGCAGGCAGGCTGCATCTGTCTTTCATTAGACACACTTCCTATGGCCAAACTCTCTGTGTCTGTGTCCACATGGCTCCCAGAGTCTATAACAGTAGATGCTGCAAAACTCAAGGTTATGATGTGATTCTGCCCATCTCCCACATGATACAGGCACCTAACCTTGAGTGTTATGACTCAGTAGTCCACACCATCAAGACTATGCCAAACCTTGAGAAGTCTTTTTCTCATAAAAGTTAAGAATGTGGTTCTCAACTAACTGAAAAATACCAATATGTTTTCTAAACCAAACAACCACAAAAATATCCAATTAGTTTTATTACCAATAAATACATAAAATGTCATTACAATGGTGCTAATTTATTTTTCACACCAATATCAAAGACACTCGGTGAATACGTTTAAACAGGTTGACTCTTGAGCCAAATCGATCAACAATATTAACTCAGTAACACATGGAAACATGCGCCAGATAAGGCTGAATGAACAAGCAAGCAGACTGATTTGTCCAGCTTCTGGGGCTGTTCCTTGGGTTACTGTTCAGGCCTTCATCTGAGAAGTTGGATAGTCCCCAGCAAGGTCTAATTTGTACAGCTTTTATTTTTCCTAATGTACGCTCTTCCACAAAATAGCTAAGTAATGCGGGGCAATATTCCTAATGACCACCTCTCTGTGATCATATTGTTATCATCTATAATGTGCAGTGGTTGAACGAGATATCTGTAATTGGTTTTGAAGGGACTGGATAGTTTACTCTTTGGTGCTTAGATATAGAGCTTAGGAAAAAATGTAGAGATGGGTGTCCTTTACCTGATAGTAAAATATCCTGAAAGGAGAAAGGCTGTGTCTCCACAAAAAAAAAATAAATAAATAAAAATAAAATTAAATCAACTAGCTGATAATTTTTAAAACCAATCAATTCAAATAGTTTTATGTGCCTTGTAGCACAAAACCAAAGGTTGATTCATATTCTCATTCCAGGCCCAGTGACCTTTAGTTATTTTTTTAAATAAAAAATGCCTACAAATTCACAATTAAATCCAGAATTTTATTACTCATTTCAAAATTCTTCTCAATATAGCATTATTATAGACAGCAGCACCAGACATAGATTGTAAAGTCCGAGAGAACAAAGGCAAAACCAAATTGACTTTTAAAACTCTGCGGATACAACTCCATCTGGAAAGCTATCACATACAACTGTCCAAGTAGAAAAAAATGAAAAAAAAAAAAAAGGACTAAGAACTCACAGCTCATGTAAGATAAAAATAATTGCTTTCTCCATCATAAGATGCTGCAATTGCATTTTGCTATTTCCCCCCCAATATCAGAATAGTGTGTGATACAATATTGGCGACGTGTGTGATAGCAGAGTGGAAAAAAACTAAATCTTACACCCAGGAACCAGATGCTGACAACCCTTTTTGGCAGATGGACTGTGATTCTCTCTCCTGTGAAATCAAACATTCCAATTAAAATGGCTCTTTGATTTTGGGGCAGTGATATAAGGAAAGAAAGCTACATGAGGAACAGAAAAGTTAAAAAAAAAATGAGCAAAAGGAAAAGAAGATAAAGACAGGTCAGAAAAATATATCAGGAATAAATGTGAAAGATGGGAAAGCAGAAAAGGAGAAATGTAGGCTGAAGATCACTTGAACCGGAGCAATGCCGAAGTACCAGTGATATTTGACAAAAGTCAGGCTGTGATATGTGAAGTTTATTTACTCTTTATAATAAACAAATTTCTCATTTTACTAGCTGCTTGAAGTCCAGTCAGTTGGTATTATACATTAGGAGTTTTAATTTTAGAACCAAAAAAACCCAGTTTTATTTTATAGATTTGTTGTGTGGTTCCCTCAGTTATTCAAAAAACATGATTTAAGCACCTTAAATGTGCCAAAGACTGTGGTAGGATTCATAGCAGGTCTGTTTAGCAATGAGTGTGTGTGTGTGTGTGCGCGCACGTGCACATTCCCATGCATAAGCATCTGAAGAGCATCATGGAATCAACATGTATGCCTTTTAATTTTCTGGGTTGACTAGTCATTCTTAGTGCTGCATGTGTCCCTTCAAAACGGGTATTCTGTGCTTTAATGGCTACCAACTCCCAATTTAAGATAATTGACCAGCTTTCTGGATAAATGTCAAAGAACAGGTTAGCCAGAATCTGGTTCCTCATGGGACAGTATGCTGGGTTGTTCTACTTGAGAACTTGGTTATTCTGGGAACTTCATTTCTGGAGATTCCTTTCCTGTATAATTTCTTTTATTTCAAGGGTTAGAGTTGATTGAAAGTAAACTGAGGTGAAGCGAAGCAATTGCCATCATGTTCTCAGGATCCCTGTTAGTGGTGGTGAGAGACAGACAGCGTGGTGTCAGTGGGTTACAATTTATCTTCACTCTTCCCTTTTCCACCACCAGCTCTCCGTGCCAGTGACCATCCCTACTGATGAACAGTTATTGATTTCAGGGCCAACACTAGGCACATGGCTGCAAACTCACAGCCACAAAGATCCAAACCTGTCATAGACTTCTTTATCAGCCCCTTTCATGATTTCAGTACATGTGTTTTGTCTGCAGCTTTGACTTGTTCATCAGCGTAAGGGATGGTTAATGATTTTGCTCCCCTTCTTGGCTTTTTCTTCCCCAGCTCCTCCCAAATTGTGTAAGGTCTAATTGATAATTTTGTAGGAATCAAGGCAGTTCTGCTTTGAATTAACCCTGATGAATATAGACAGAATGTCTTCACTGCTGTGTGATTTGAGATAGGACAAAAATCAGTCAAAGTTTGACTACTTCTTTAGCTACTGGAAGGCTGTGGCCATGGTTGAAGAGACCACATTTGTATTTCCATTTATTTATTTATAATTAAAAGGAGAAAATACTATTTTTCTTAGCAGTGCAATGCTGCTCCCTCCTCCCCCACATTGCTACCCACTGTGGCTTTGTTATTCCTGTGCATGTCCTTTGCACACTAAGAGGAAGATGTGGATGAGTAATTTAATAAACTGCTTGGGGTGGGGCTCAATGCCTCAAAGTCATGTTTGCATCATGCCGCTGGTTGCTTATCTGCCTTCTAGGGAATGTCAGTTTAGTTAATTGAAGGACTTTTATTTTGCCCAGGGGACAAGCAATTTGAGGACAGAGCTAAAATGCTAAGACAACAAAGCGTATTGGAAATACTGTTTTAGAAAAAAAAAAAGGACTAAAAAGAAAGGAAGAGCCCATGCTAAAAAAGAAATATAGAGAAAGAACAGAAATGTCTAATAGAGAGTTTTATTAAGTTGCTTGCAGTATTCCCATAAGATATAAACTCTTATTTTCATATGGAAGCCAATAAAATCTACATTGCTCACTTTTTGTAGTATAGATTTATTTTACCAATGTGACATTTGCAAATAAGCACAATGATGCATAAACAGTTCTTGAGTGCTTATCCAGCCACTGCTCTACCATAGGGGATATAGTGTTGACCAAGAGAACCACACTCCCTTCCACCAGCCCCACAGTTATCAAGACTGAGGGTAGGGTCATCATGAGCAACTCACAAGCATGAAATGCGTTGTTAAAGGAAACAGGGAAGGAGATCAAGGGAATGTGCACAGTACCACGGAGAAATTAGCTTGAATTCATCACAGCTAGGCATTCCATGGATTGTGCTCCTGGAGAGGGAGCCTACACCCAGGCTGCTTTACTTATTGATTGGGAACTTGAGAGGAGTCAAGGAACATGTAGTCAACCATCCATGTAAAAACAGGAGCTGTTTGGCCTGTGAAACCCCTTGTTGAAAAAAGTAATATCCAGGGTTTGGAAGTCAGTTTGTATGGTAGTGTGCATGCCTCTGCAGTTTCAGCTCTGAACCTTGTCACTGTCTCTGCTGATCTAGCTCTAGCTTGTTGCTAAAGGTGGAAGAGAGGTAGTCATGGGAAACGTTCAGCACAACAGCCTTGTCTCTACCCTGGAGTTCTTTGCTAAGAAATTACTTATTTGGATAGTTAGGATAGAGAAATGAAGAATGAACCACTGCTATCACTCAACTAAATTATCAAATCACTAGACATCTTTGTTTATCAAATCACTAGACATCTTTGTTTATCCAATAGGACTCCCAAAGTAAAATGGTCAAAATCAAGCCTAGGACCTGAAGAGTCATATCCTGTTCTACTTTTAGCACTTCAAATGCAGATTTCCAAAGATTGACATAAAGATGTTAACTCTAGAAGGAGCTCTCAGGACAATTTCAAAGTGATTACTTAAGTTAAAGTCAAAGAGATACCCTATAGTGTTGTCCAATTGTACAATGACCCATCTAGTAAGTGATTATGAAAGTCCTCTCTATTAACCACTGGAATTTGGCTTGGGTGCTACCTAGACCAATGACATGAGAGTACATTTAAGCTAATTTTCCCTGATATCACCTATTAATTTAGACAAAATAGGAGTTGTAACAGTATTCTGTTTTGTGAAGACATGCACCTCATGTAACTTGTCAAGTAAATGAACAACTAAAATGCTCTGAAAAGCCCTATTTGAGCAGCAAATACCTAGTCCTTAATTTGAAATATATAACCCGGAGAAGAATTTTGAAATTTCTCAAAACAAGATCACCAGTGTCTTATTCTTGTTCTTTGTCTCTCTCTCTCAGTCACTCTCTCTCTCACACTCACATTCTTGTAGTTTATTAATCTAATTTATGAATCCTTTTGTTCCTATATATTGAGAAATATCTAACAACCTAATACATCTTACTTTCATTAGATTCCTTTTAAGTATGAGTTGAAAATAAATGGCAATTTTTTAAATCCATTTTGCTATGGGTAACTTTTGGCTCGAACTTCACAAAACAATTCTCACAGTTTTCTCTGGGAGACAAGTGGTCATCCTAAGAAATAATGTGAGAAGATTCTTTCTCTATAAAAGTGTTTCTTTCTAATGTGAGAGGGCATTCTAAGAAATAATAAAATCTGAGAAAATATACAGAGAACAGTAATTCATCCTAGGCTTGAGTGGGGATAGACACTTCTTATAACTATTATAATTATAAGCACAAGTTCCTGACTATCTGATACTATGGAAATAGTGACTGATGCTATTAAAGTTGTACTGTAATTATCAATTATATTTTCATATCGAGGACCTCTAGGCTTATCCACACCCTGAGAGAGTAGTTTCAGTGCAGGAGTGTCAGAAGTAAGGTGAAGCATTAAGTAAGGAATGTCTTAGTTATCCATACTAATTGGTCTGAAAATGACAGTTACGTAGAAATCTTAGGGTCAGAGATCTGCATTATTTACTGGTGGAACAAGCTTTCAGTTTTTTAAGTAGAATAAAAAAATAAACATTTGCTGCATGAATTGCTTGCAGAAAAGGTGTGATAAATTCCTAAATAAATCTATTGCAAAGCCTGACTGAAAACTAATGGTCTACTTTACACATTAGAACTTAAAATGCAACACTCAATAATGGGAAAGACATTCTTAATCTCTTCACTGTTATTTAATTTAACATGTTGGGCAACAGTTTCATTAATCATTTCATATTAATATTCAAGTGAGAGAGGAGATGCTGGGACACGTTCTATTCCAAATAGCAATCCCATTTGGCTGGGTGTTATCTTAGGCATGATGGGGAGGAAACAGGAAGGAAGATTAACTCTCTGATACACCTATTTCTGCTTCATTACTCTGAAAGTCTCTTCCGAACCATTAGGAAAACTTACCCAGAATAAAGCCAATCTTGACATCTGCCCAGTCCTACTAAATAAAACCTCTTTTATTTAAAAGTTTATGTTTGTTTATTCAAAACATAATCACACTTATAAATCATGGCAAAGGATGCACGATCATTAATTTCACCCTAGATTTTTACTCACCTTAGGGGTATGGTAGTTAATGAGAAAAGAAAAGCAAAACAACTGTGTATTGAGCTCTTATTCTAGGATTCTAGGCTCCAAACTTGCTTTTTTATATTGTTATCTAATGAGTGACCCTATGTTCTATATACTCTATGCAAAGTAATCATATGTGAAAAGTGTGATATAAGAGAGGTGCTATGTAATTTACGATATTTAAGTTGCCTGTTGAAAGAATATATACATTGGTAGTAGTAAATATGAAGCCTTATGAAATATTAATGATAATGTGTTAGAAGCCTTAAAACCTTGGTCTTATGTAATTCTCACAAAGTAAATATTTTTATGTATAATTAATAGTCAAGGCAGCTGAGGTTTAGAGACGTTAAGTAACTTGCCCAAGGTCACACAGCTAAGTGGTGAAGTCAAGAAGCAAACCACAAAACATATACTTTAGTCATATATGCAAGAAATAGAATGAGTGGTAAATTCATTACCCAGAATTTAGTAAGCTGTGACCTAAGGAAAGGAGATAATATGCTGCACTAAATTTCCCTTGACCTCCATGGTTAAAAGTGCAGACTGGACACTCCCCTAGGAGTATGTAAGGCTCATTAACAGCTTCAATATTATCACATTCACATATGCAGGCTTTATTCTTTACTAGCTTGTTAATATTCACTTTGAGCAACTTTCTAGGTTAGGGAAAGTTGTCATTGGTTCCCTCCTTGACCTAACATGTAACTGTCATTTATTTCCATGAGGAATTTTTGTTCTGTATTAATGAACAAGGTACAGAAGATGAAACGCAGAACTCATTGCATTTCTTTGCTTCCTTCAGGATCTTTGTTTACATCTGGCTTAAATCAAAGTGAATTGTTTTTCCGGGTCTCGTGCCAACTCTAAAGAAAGGAGATTCTTGGGAGGAACTCAGACACATAGAAATCTGGGTTAGAGAGTCTCTTTAGCTCACTCCTACTTCTCATTTCTAGCACAGAAGAGCCTCACCTTTTGAATGATCTTATTCAATATGATTTGAGTGGTGAGAACTTTTTAATTACCCTTTCTGGAACCCTTTGTTCAAAATTTTTCATTCGAGTTTTCAAAAGATAATGCAATCAAAATTGGACTTATTGGATTTTAAACATCTTCCTGAATCCCTTCCTTTTAGGAACACAAATACCAGTTATGCTTTTTAGCTTCTTTTGCCCTCTGGGCAGAAAGTGTCATCCAATTATGTTGCTACAACTTTCCTTATGCCTCTTTCCTTATAAGTTAAAATCTCATTAGATTTTATGAAAAGTTTCAGTAATATGCAGTGTATTGCAATTATGAGCTTTGGCATCTGTCTTAATATGATCTTGCACAAACTTTGAGAGTATTTATTTATGGCTATATGTCTCATTATGCATCAAGATACAGCTTTCTAAAACTGAAACCATTTTTATGCCTACTATGTCATAGTATAGTCAAGGAAGTAAGACTCTCCTGACAGATTGCTCTGCTCCCTTCCAAAGAAGTCCAAGAGCATAGCAAGATGTCGCTGAAGGCAGCCAAAGGAAAACGAGGTCATGGTGTCACTAGTAAAGGCCCTTGGATCAGTTCTCCCAGGCTTTGCATGGTGACCCTCAGCTCCCCAGACTCAGAAACTTAATCTTGTTGGGAGTCTCCCACACTTGATTAGATCTGAATGCTGAGTCCAATTAAGACAGCCCTTGTGAAATGATATTCAAAACAAAAATGATCAGCTATTAATCTTAATTAGATAGATTCCTACCAGAAGAATGTGATAGTCACATCACCTGGACAATATTCTCTCCTGGTGACTCAGTACATTAAAGATAAATTATGGTCGAAGTTGCTTAATGTTAAAACAGAGTGACTTCATTATGATTTGAATATTCAAGAACCTCAAGAAATTATGGCCTGAGGCATTTGTCTAAAGAACTATTTGCCACCAAATCTATATGGGCCGAGTCTTTGATTTGGATCTCTTCTCCCAGGCGCTGCTTGAACAGTGTCAGGATTTGTCTCTGGCCTCTTACCATTCCCATGTTCTGTTATCACTCAATCTATTTTTCTGACAGACACTTGATCTTAAAAAAAAAAAAAAAAAAAATATATATATATATATATATATATATCACTTTTGATGTGGTCACAGTTAAATATTGCTAGCCTTGGGGCCATTATATTTTGAGAGGTTTTTGTTAAAAGAACCACTATATCTTAAGGTGATTCTGACCTCATCCATAAGGTGTTGATTTGTAGTTTAATCCTCCAAGGGTTATTTTATTTTCCCCATTTACCTTCACTTTCAATTCAGTCTGTGATAGAGTGCCAGAAATGGTCAGTTTATCAAATGAGAGTTGTGAGACCAACTTCAAGGGACAAGGAATAAGCCAAAGACACATACCTAGTATGGGCAGGCAAATGACAAGACATTGATCTTGTTAGATTAAGTTGAGATGAGTCCTAGGACCCAAGGTAGATCTGGAAGATGAGCCTCCCAGGAGGAAAAAACAAACAAACAAAACTCTACACCTGGATCTGATAGAAATTTCAGGGGCACTTAATCTACAAATTCAAGATGAATGTGACTCTAAAAAATTGGTAAATGCATCTTGAGCAGTATTCATGATCATGAGTTTTAGGGTCAGCCAGAGTAGGCTCTGACACTTTTTAACTATGCGAATTTAGATAACCTAGATAACCTATCTGAGTCTGTTTCCTCAAAGGCAAAATGGGAAAATAAGAATGCTATCTCATAGGGCTGGGAGAGTTAAAGAAGACAGTTTATGAGAAGATTGAGTTTAGTGTCTGCACCATAGAAAGCTCCCAGTCAACGAAAGATGTTATTGCATTTATTGAATTCAGGTGTTGGTTTTATTTTACTTGGGAAGGAATATCAATTGATGGCTAATAGCATCACTGTGCTTTATTTATGAAATAAGCATATGCAATAAGGAATGAGTTTAGGCTTTTATTGGACTATAAGATACTCTATATATATGTGTGTGTATATATGTATGTACATAAGTATGTGTATGTATATAATCCATACTTAACTTGAAATCCAAGTGTATTTTCTTTAACTGATTGGCAGGACTAGTTATAACAAAAGTATATGCCACAGGGATGAAGCATTTGAGATCAGTGGCTCTGGAGCCCACATGCCGGGGTTATAATGCTGGCCTCACTCTTTGCTAGCCATAGGGACTTAGGCAAGTTATGTGCCCTCCTTGAAATATGAAATAGGAATAATGATTGTAATTTTGTCAGGGTTGTGAGAATGAATGAGTTAGCCAATATAAAACTCCACAGCATATCTGGCCCATAATGAGCACCACATAAGGAAACTCGTTATCATGTGGTTGGTTATAGTTAGCCATGACAATATGTAGACATCAGCGTTTACTATAAATTGGATCTCCCATTACACCTCCTACCCTAAAGTCTCATTTCTTCTTCTACCCAAAGCAGGATTGCTCATTAGTTTCCTTGGGACTATTCAAAGTTACTTTTCATATAAGACCCTGCAGTCATATTCGGAGAACCTTTCAAGTATGAACTGAGGAGTCATTGTTTTCAGGGACCAAACCCTTATCCCATCTTTGCCAATTAGGATTTTATTTTTGTGTGTAAAGAAAAGAAAAGAAGAAGAAAAAGGGAGAATGAAAGAAAAGCAAGCAAGCAAGCAGGAAATCACCAAATTACAGGGCTGATAACTAGCTATTTCTGTAGGTTCACTAGCAGGTAGTGGTGAAGGTAGATGCAGTAATATCTATGACAGATATTTATTAAATCATTCATTCAAAACATACATACCAATCACCTTCTAGAACTTGTACTAGTTGGCTGGCGAATTATAGATAAAAGCCACAGCTCTTTCCCCGGTGGTGCTCCAGATCTAGTGAGGGTGACTGACTGTGTTTGCTACAGCTGATAACAAAGTACCATAGACAGTCTAACTGCAGAAGGGCAGTGTGGTCTTATACAACTTCCCATAACTCATCTGAAGAAAGAACACAGCTCTTTGAAGGTTTTTAACCATAGGGAAAGAGGCAGTAGAAAGTCACAATTGTACAGGATAAGTCAGAATGAAATTCATTCCCAGTGTGCGTAGGAATCTAAATGAATCTTCTCTCAAACATGGAGTTTCCTGGCTCTTCCTCTCATCTTGGACATGGTTCCCGATGAAGAACATTGTTACCCTGAACACATGATTTTTTTTCTTTCCAGTAAAAATATAGCATAATAGTTAACTTTGTTTCAGTATCCATTTTTGTCTTATTAATTTTTGACCTCGAGCAGACTTCTCAAGACCTCAGTTTTCTTTTTAGTAAAATGGTTATAATAATAATGCCTCCTTCTCATAAGTTCTTTCATGAGAAGCAAATGGCATAATGCATGAAAACACTACATACATACTTGACCCAGAGTAAACATTCAGTGAATTACATTTCCTATTTTACTATGGAACACCCAACAGTGATTCCATATAGGGATAAGAATAGACAATGTGTAGTTTGAAAGTTTTACTCCCTACAGTTATAAAATATTTCACAGGGGAGAATAGATGGTCTGTTGTTTGGGCAATAGAAGCTATGAATAGCAGGGAAGTGGAAGAGGAACTCTTGGCTGGAAGAAATATACAATAGCCTGAGGAGACATTTAAAGGCGAAGATAGTTCCCTGGGGTAATTGTATAGAATCTTAAGAAAATATGAGGTTTTAATTGTCACAACAGAGAATGGGTTTCCATTTTTGCTAAGAATGAACTTCAGTGGTTAGGTAAAGATAAGATTTAGGGATAATGAAACATCTGTATTAGCTTATGGAACTAACACAAAGTTCATTTTATCAACAGATAAAATGCTTGTTTTAAATACATTTCCTCTTATTATATGACATCCATCAGGATCTTTCAGTCACCATAAAGCTGGGGGGAAAATGAAACATTTAGCACATCTTAGTTTGGTTTGCTGTAGCACTTGTCGATTAAATGATTATGAACCCCTTAAGGGTAGAGGCAGTATTCTTAAAGCATCAAAGGAAAGCAAATGCCAGCCATGTCCACTCTTTTTCTTTTCTTTTTTTTATTTTCTCTTCTCTTTTCTTTCCTTCTCCTCTACTTTTCTCTCCTCTTCTCTCTTTTCTTTTTTCTTTCCCTCTCCTCTCCTCTTCCTTCCTTTTATTCCATTCTTCCCTTCCTTCCTTTTTTTTTTTTTTTTTTTAAGTTTAAGCAGCACTCACTGCTTTTCTTTGTTTTTAATTTATTGCCTTATGGAAAATGATGGATGCATGGTTTTCCTAGTTATAGTTATTTGGTGCTCCCTATCAGAAGACTGACATTTACCTTCTGGCTTTTCATATTGGGACTATGTCAAATAATCACCTTGCTGCACCTGGATCTTGCCCTTTTTTGGAGAAGTTGTTACCATGAGCCCCTGCAGAAAAAAATCAAAAGAAAACAAAATAAAAAAACTCCACAATTCCTTATAATAGGCAAATAATATTGGGGAAACAAGACTTATGCCCATAAAATGATTACAAAGAAATTTGGGGCACCTGGGTGGCTCAGTCGTTAAGCACCTACCTTTGGCTCAGGTCCTGATCCCAGGGTCCTGGGATCAAGCCCTGCATCGGGCTCCCTGCTTGGCTGGGAGCCTGCTTCTCTCTTTCTCACTCCCCTCTGTTTGTGTTCCCTCTCTGGCTGTGTCTCTGTCAAATAAATAAATAAAACATTAAAAAAAGAAAAAAAGAAAAAAGAAATTCAAGGTGTTGTAAAAATTCTAAATGCTCCAAATCCTTTCCAATCAAAATGTGCTATATACATCAGGAAAGAGAGAAATGAAAGTGCATGGAAGGGTCCTAAGAAAGATCTACTAAAGGAAGTAGAGTTTACTTTGAACGTAGAAAGATAAAAAAGGTAACCCATCATATGAAACTAATAAGAGCTAACATTTACTGAGTTCTTGGTATGTATCTGGAACTGTACTCAGCATTTCTTTTTAAATTTTGGAAATCCCAGCACTTCCACAATATATATTCTGTTATGATCTATATTCTACAGGTGAGGAAATAGAAGCTTAATATTGTTAAATTTTCACTGACACACAGCTTATAAATGGAAGAGCAGGCTTTTGACTTTGGGCACTTTGACGCCAGAACACCTATTACTAACCTTCCCCTTGTACTACTAGAGCGGGAGCAGGTGGCTCTTTGCTATTCCAGTATGCTGAATCAAACCGTCCCCAAAGTCACATCTTTATAAAACAACAGCAACAACAACAATAAAAATAACAGTGAGACACAGTTCATCTACATTCTGGGTGCTAGGTCTCATTCTTCCATGAGAATTTTTTTTTATTTTTTTAAAGATTTTATTTATTTATTTGATAGAGAGAGATCACAAGTAGGCAGAGAGGCAGGCAGAGAGAGAGAGAGGGAAGCAGGCTCCCCGCTGAGCAGAGAGCCCGTTGCGGGGCTCGATCCCAGGACCCCGAGATCATGACCTGAGCCGAAGGCAGAGGCTTTAACCCACTGAGCCACCCAGGCGCCCCCTTCCATGAGAATGTTGTGAGCAAGTGTGGCTCTATGTTATAATTTGGAATTTTGTAGTTTGTATTAACCTCGATGACTGAGTCAGAAGTAACCAGGTCTGGGAGTTCCTGGTGCCAGTGATATACTGCTTTTCTTCAATATTCATTCATTTATCAGACATGTACTGAACCCCTATAATGGGCAGGGTATTATCAAGAAGAGGAGGTATAACAGGACAAATACGACATGGTTTCTACTCATAAAGACCTGACAGCCTACTGGGAGAGCAGACATGTAAATGAATAAATTACAGCACAACATAGTGAGTGCCATAATACAATCTGCTAAGGTTTTTTGGTTTTTGTGTTTTTTTTTTTTTTCTTACTGCAGCTTATTGCAGAACTAAAACTAATATCTTTATTTTGGCTCTGACTTGGAATAAATCTTACTTTGCCTCCTGGGACACTGAAAGCTCTGTTGAGAAACTAATAAGTTCAGCCCAAGTTCTCAGCAGTGCGCTTGATGAGAAATAACAAATTTTGAGAAGAAGAAAAGGAGTAAGGCAGTTCAGCTTACCAGAACTTGATCCAAATATTCAGAGAAAAATTCAGGCTCTGGTTATCTAAATAAGCAGGTGGAGACAGTTAAGAAATTAGCATAAGTTAAATAATGAAACATTCATTTTTGCACAATTAAATTACTGAAATCCTTGGCATAAACACTTTTCTATGTCATATGCTGTTTTATTGTTGCTACTAGAAGGGAGGCATGTATAATTTGAAGAGATACTTTAATTAGAATATCAATTACTTTCAAATATATGTATATATATAAAATAAAAAATAAACGAGGGCATCTTTAGAGCTATAAATTTGAGCATCATTGTATGTCTAGTGGAATCTGACACTTTAGAATGAGATTTTAGAAGTTCCAATATATTTATATACTTTGAATTTTTATAGAGTAGAGTGTTTTGGTCATTTTTTTAGGGTTTGTTACTATATTCAGTATTCTAGCAAACTACAGATAAATGACTGTTCAAATATTTGACAAGGAGTTTATAAAGAAAAATATGAATGATTTAAAATACAGAATATACTATAATGAAAAGGCACAGAAAATACTTTCTCTTTTATACATTCATATTTCTCAATTTCTGTAACTATCTTTTAAGATATTATGCAATATTGGAAGACAGATGAATTAAGAAGACACGGTGAAAGGCATATTCATTATTGGCATCACCAGCAGTGTGGGGAAATCAGAGCAGACAAGGAATAAAGTCCTTTGCTCTGTTCGACAGGCTTCCATTCACAATAGGCTCCATAACTTGTAGGTGAGCCTCATTCAGCTACAAGCTTTCCACTTATGGGAGGCAGAGTAGACAGGACATGCTCTTGGTGAATTCCAAGGTCTTTGGATATGAACTATGGCTCTGCCCTTTATTAGCTTTGGGATTTTGGACAACCAGTTTTATCCTTCTTTTATAAAAAGAAGAAAATGATGTGTATTTCATGTTACTGTTGTAAGGATTGAATTAGATGATATATATCATCACAAAATTTCCCCACTACCTTACCTGTTAGTCAAGCCCCAAACTAGCTATCCTTGGTCCCTCCTCCTTGTCAGTGCTTTCACTAGAAATTCCCGTTAACTTTGCCTCTAGAACAAATCTTATGGCTGTCCACTTTTCTCCCTCTTCCCTGGCATCCTCTAGACCAGGAATGCTCAACTTTGACATTATTGATGTTTGGAGCCAGAATCAGCTACATAATTTGCAGAGCCTGGTCTAAAATGAAAATGTGAAGTCCTTTGTTCAAAATGCAGGATAAATGAGACATTAAAGGTACTAAAATATAAAGCTTTTTCCCGTCTTCTGCAGTTTCTCTCTTTTCTTGTCATGATCTTATTTTTCTATTTAATGTTGTTCTAGCAAAGAGAAAAGGTTAAATTATTAGCATAAGTTTTGCCATTCATTTTTATATCGTGCAATGCCATTTTTATATCGTGCAGCTTTAAATGTAAATTTAAGAGCATTTAACTCATATGCAGGATCATGGAAATTATACAAGGAGTATTCTATATCTTGTGCATGCATATGTATTTTAGTCTTAACAGAACTGTGGAAATGCTGCACAAAACTTACTCAACTAATTTTATTTTACTTCTTAATGTGTACATTCTCAATTCATTCTGAATAATAAGAGAAAGAAAAAGGTAACAAGGGTTATCCTGTCCTTCAAATATCATTCTTTTCAAATAAGTTGGTGGCTAATACAATACAGTAACATGAGTAAGAAAGGATATATGAGACTTTTTGGTCATGTGTCTTGCTTTAGGAAGTCATCGCTTCTTTGTGAACTGAAGACAATTTCAAACAGAAAGCGTAGTCAGCTGAGGCTCTTAGGCCCTGCTTATTCAATCATGGACAGAACAATGGTTATCTCTTACTCACTTTGAGTCTCCCTGAAATTCCATAGATCACCAGAACTCTGTTACTCACCAAGTCTGGCAAATCCTATGTGTCAGTGGGCCAGCAAGCAATGGAGGAAATGCCTAATGCATAGACTTCCTCTACTTAGAAGCATGCTTCCTTATCCCAAAGAAATTCACTCATAAATCAAACATTCAAAGATAAAATTATTAAGAATTTCATGGCAGCGAGCAATAAATCTGGTATGGCTACCTTCTGAGCATGGGTAAGGACCTAGAAGATTACACAGGGCCCATGAAGTTGTCCCGTGACGCTGGATAATTCTCTTTGCAGGGGCTGTTCTGTGCTCTACAGGATGTTTACCAACATCCTTGACCTCTGCCCACTAGATGCTATTAGCAACCTCCCAGTTCCCAGTCATGACCACCAAAAATGTCTCCAGATATTTCAAATGTTCCCTGGAGAAATGTCCCTCCTTCCCATTGAGAACCACCACTCCGAACCAAATCACCCTTGTCTCTTGCTTGGTCTACAGCCTGACCACCTAACTAGTTTCCCTGGCTTCGAAGATTTACATCTCACATTTCAACTATAACATACCAGAGTGATCTTTAAAAAGATCTTGCACTGTCCCACTTAAGGCACTGCTATCCCCACTCCTTCCCAAAGATCTCCCACACACCAATGCTTACAACCATCCCCACACATCTATAACAAAATTCAAACCCCCTACCCTGGCTCAAAATACCTCTTAAAATCTTTTCCCTGACTACCTGTCCTTCTTCACGTGCCTCTGCTTTCATCTCGCCCACTGCCCTCAGCCCCACCAGCTATTTCTGTGTGCATGTGATTCTCATGACTTCTTATGGTTCTGAATTTAAAAATTATATTCTCAAATTGAGTTTTCTTGACCATTTTAACTTTAAACAGAACAAAGAGAAGTTTAAGTAAAAATAAATAAAATGAGTTTCTTCTGGAATCACAGGGGAATGGCATTTTGGGAAAAGCAAGCTAGGGCGAACCATAGGCAAGTCTGAAGAGACAAAGGGGTCAGCTTTTATCAGATTTTAGGAAGGAATTGGGGAGTGAATGAAAGTTGATTGGAGAAGAACAAGAGTTTAAGGTTGCCGCGGTTTCTCATTGGCTGCAAGCGGTGGTTAGTGCTTTGTTGCTGGTGCCGGAAGGGGTCTTCCTAACTGTTCTTAAAGGCAGGAGAGAAATTCTAATGTGAAAAGTGCTCTCCCTTGTCAAAACAATTACCTTTCTTCTTCCTTCTGGTTATATAGGCTGCAGTGAGTGAAATGTACGAGAGCTCCCCATTCAGGGCTTCCGGACTCAATTCCAAATGAGGTTTCCTCTATTTATTTTTACAAGTATCAAAATAATATAGCCATCCAGACATTCTCTATTACATCACTGCGTTTGTGTTTGTGCGTTTCTGCACAGCTCTTATCTCTATTATTTTTTTCTTCTTAATTTTTTGTACCTCAGTTTCCCTCTTCCTTCCCCCCTAAAATAAAAGTCCTGTAACAACAGAGACCTATTTTCGTTGTTCTCCGTACCCCCAGTGCATTGCCCAGTGAGTGTCCCCAGCAGAGCAAGTACAGAACCAATACTTGCTGGATGTCTGAGGAGTCAGAGTACAAAGCCTGTTACATACTTCTTAAGTGAAAAGAAGGTGAATACTTCTTTTCACTAATACTTCTTTTCTTTCTTCTCTGATTACTTAATTGTTTGACCCTCACCACTAAGAAATTTGAACCCAGCCCATCCTGGAATTCCTTTCTATTCAACAGACTGCAATAGCTGCTCTTTGTGTGTTTCACTGATGACTTCGAAGGCTATCATTTCACCTTTTAGCTGGGGCAATCCTCAGGGGCAGGTAGCTAGCTACTCTGCTGTGTCCCTAACACTAAATTCAGTGTTGCATTTGCTGCTAGAAACTCAGCTAATATCTGTGTCGTTAGGGACATTTTTGTTGTTACTATGGCACAGAAAGGATACTATCTTTGAGAGTCAGGAAATGTAGGGTCAAATGATTGGTTTTGCCATTTACTAGCCATTATAATTTGGACTAGCTTCTTCTCTGGTTTTCACTTTTTTATCTTTAAACATGGGCTGAGTCTTTAAAATTGTTCAAGTTCTAGGGGCACCTGGGTGGCTCAGTCAGTTAAGTGTCCAACTCTTGACTTTTGGCACAGGTCATGATCTCTGGGTTGCAAGATCAAACCCTGCATCTGCTTGTCTCTCTCCCTACCCTTCTGCCCCTGCCTCCGCTGGAGTGTGTGAGGACTCTCTCTCAAATAAATAAATAAAATCTTTAAAAAGATTAAAAAAATCTTTGAAAAATTAAATAAAATTTTAAAAATAAATAAAATTCTCCAAGATCTAAAATTCTGCAGCATTGGGGCACCTGGGTGGCTCAGTGGGTTAAGCCTCTGCCTTCAGCTCAGGTCATGATCTCAGGGTCCTGGGATGGAACCGCATCTGGCTCTCTGCTCAGCGGGGAGCCTGCTTCTTCCTTTCTCTGCGTGCCTCTCTGCCTACTTGTGATCTCTCTCTCTCTGTCAGATAAATAAATAAAATCTTTTTTTTTAAAGATTTTATTTATTTATCTGACAGAGAGAGAGAGATCATAAGCAGGCAGAGAGGCAGGCGGAGAGAGAGGGGGAAGCAGGCTCCCCGCTGAGCAGAGAGCCTGATGCGGGGCTCAATCCCAGGACCCTGAGATCATGATCTGAGCCAAAGGCAGAGGCTTTAACCCACTGAGCCACTCAGGCGCCAATAAATAAAATCTTTAAAAAAAAATTCTGCAGCATTTAGAAAACTTATAAGTATTGTTTTAGAATAAGAAATTCTATAAAATTACCAGGAAGATGCTATGATAGGTAAATAAAAGGAAATATTCCCTGGAGATATCCATCTCTCTCTCTCTCTCTCTCTCTCTCTCTCTCCATACATATATATATATATATATATATAAATATATATATATGTGAAATCTACTAGATTGTTATATAATATATAATGATATATATCTGTATCAATATAGGTAGAGATATAGATAAGATAAAGTCCACCAGGGTTGTTATATAATCTTCTTTAAAAATTCTCTAAAAATTCAATCTTTTCAATCTTTGGAGGGATGCCTGGGTGACTCAGTCGGTTAAGTGTCTGCCTTCAGTTCAGGCTATGATCCCAGGGTTCTAGGATAGAGTCCCACATCAGGCTCTTTGTTCAGCAGGGAGTCTACTTCTCCCTCTGTCTGCGGCTTCCTCTGCTTGTGCATCATTTCTCTCTCTTCCCCTGATAAATAAATAAATAAAATCTAAAAAAAAAAAAAAAATTCAAACTTTGGAAAACTCTTAAGAAATGTACCCAAAATTAAAACATTAATTAAAATACATGATACATGTCAGAGTAAACACAGATTAATTGACTTTAAAAAATTATATCCTTTTTCTTGTCCACAGAGTTAGAAAAGGCTATTTGGAAAAGACTAAAGTAAACTATGAAAATTAGACAAATAAAACCCTATGTCCAGTATAGGGTTTCTGAGTGTGTGGAGGAAAAGTGTGGGGGAGTGTATATACAAATGGATTCCTTCAACCCTTAATGAAGACATGATGGAGTGCTTGCCCTTGGCAAAATTGTGGTTGATCATTCATCTTGGTAGCATTCTGTCAATTCTCCATCACCCCAGTCTACCTTCCATTCTCCCACCATCAGTTTCTGCTTGAGGGAAAATATTTATCATTGTCAGAAGCCAAGCAGCCTCTTCAAGGTACTGCAGGGCCATAGCCATCATAGAAGTATGGACTAAAGAGAAGGACAAAAGGAGGTGGGTGGCATTATTTGGCAGGTGGCTCTTCTGATAATATCATTCTACTCTCCCCTCACATGACTATGCACCTGGTTACCAGCATCCTGCTGGGACTCTGGATATGAAAACCCCATGGTGGACCTCTGTTGAATCCTCACAAACACCTGTACTTATCTGCCCTCTGCCTTCCCTCTGCCTCCTTGATCAGTGATGTAACTGACCACTGCTTGTGGGTTATTGATGGGTCCAGCAGTGGCCCTAGAAAGTTGTTGTATGTTCTATTGGCCAGGGTTCTCTGATATTTGTCATATAAGATTCATGACGTTAGAGTTGGACAGTATTTTAGAGTTCATTTTTCCAAATTCTGCAGAAATTCTCTCTAGTATATCTCCAAAAGATAATCTGTCTTATAGTTTCTGCTTGAACCACATTCAATGACAGAGAACTCACCAGTTTTTTAGGCACTTCCTTCTAGTGTCAGACATATCTAATTGGAAGAAAGTAGCTTTTATCTTGACTCAAACTAGACTTTCCTCTGACTTTCATTTACTGATCTCAGTTCTATCCCATTTGAATGCCACAAAAAATAAGATTACTTTTTTTTCCCCCTAGATGTCAGGTTAGTTTTCCTGTTCCCTAACTCAGTGGTTCAACAGACGTGTCATGCAGCCTGAATGAAATTCACAATTATAGTTTGGCTCTGTGTTTTAAAGTGTAATTGACTCTTTTTATTTAGCTATCATGTTATACTGCCTTCTATGTGTCAGTCATTTTTTTTAAATGTTCTAAAAATACTAAGTTGCTACCTATAGTAGCCTTATGAAATACAGTTCCATTATTCTATTATTATCATCCCCTTTTAACAATGAGAAAACTGAGGCACAAACAGCAAGTCTGTAGTGGAGCTGGGATTCAAACCCAGGCAAAATAGCTTTAGAGCCCATCCTCTTCCTAGTCATCAAGCTATACGGTGCCCTTTAAAATATTAACATTTTATAGGATAATCTAGATTTCTGCTTGCTCTTGAAACATGAGATATTTCAGTTTTACTGAGCTCACAATCCCATAAGGCAAGAAACTACAGGAAGCGAAGACGTTTAGATGAGGAAATGGGCTGTTCAGATTGCCTCAATTTTAAACCATTCTTCTGTATTCCCTAGCCTACCCACGTGTGGATGCTTCCTGCCTGTGTCCTCTAAGTATTAATGACAGTGAGTCAAATTTTATCTTTTTTGTGTTAAATATATTTTCTTCAACCACATATAGGTTCAGAGTTCAAAGCTCTTGGATGGAGACAGTAGAAAACTTACAATAGACAAAGATAGGTTTTGGGAAGCCTGCGTGTGCTCTCTTTTTGTGGACTTTCATGAAGGGTCTGAAGGGGAAGAAAAAAGTTGCCCTGATAATAAAACAATTTATAATGGTCATGGTATGTGAAAGAATTTGAGGTCATATAGAACTGAAAACATTTGAGTACATTTTAATAATGTCAGTGATCTGAGATCCCATGGGGGAACATGGCACTGTGAATATGATAAAGACTACTGGCTAGCCTTCCATCCCAGACAAGTGCTGTTCCCATGATTTCACTGTGTCAAATAAATGTCTCTGCCATTGAGAATGAAGGCATAAAGAGAAAAAAGTACCTTTAAAGATGGTAGATGAAAAAATGACTAGCTCAAATATAAAATCAACCAATCAAAAATATTTACGGTGTAATATTTACATGTTCACAATAAACTGTAGGAGAGGGAGTATCAGGAATTTACTTATTTAAATATAAACAAGATTTAGAATAATGCATTTTAAAACACAGAACTTCAGCCTTAAGAATCCATTATAATTTTGTTTGAATAATTCTAGAAAAAAAAACCTAGATATTTATATACCGATTTATATGTGAAAATTGCTTTCACATATCCTTCTTTCATTCATACAACAAGCTTTTGGGTAGGTAGAGCAAATTCCATCAATACCCTCATTTTGCTGTGTGGGTTTGGCTTTATCCTCTTTTTAAAAACTTTTCTCCTTATGACCACAGTACTGCCATGTATACAATACATTCCAAGTATCTGATTTTTGACTCATGAAGTTCATCCAGATCCAGTTTCCTTTTTGCTGGAACTGAACCTGTAATTCACTGACACCCCTCATTTCTCAAATCCTTTTGGTCCCAAGTCTTTGATTCATTTCTTTAAGTAGCCCACATAAATGGAAATTCTTATTTGGTGCTGTTTGCACTGGATCACTCTTGGGTTCCCGTGGGACATTAGACCCAGGTTACAGATCTTTCCTAATATCATTGGGCAAAAGGCCCAAGGCCTCAGTCCCAGTTTAACAAGATAAGAGATCATGCCGTATAAAAGAAAATCAAACAAAGTTAAGTGATTAGGCAATGATCAGTACTGTGGTTGCACATTTGTGCACAATGTGCATTTCAGCCACTGTGATTTGGAAATCACAGTGGCTGAAACATATGAGAAATGTCCAGAGATTATTTGTTTAAGAATAGTTAAGCACAGGCCAGGGAGGTAGTCTCCTTCTACTGTATGGCTCCGTTATCCTTGTTCTCATACTCAAAGTTACTTCAGGGCCCAAGATGGTAGTCAGAGCTACAACCATTTCATTTGCACTCTGCCCTTGTAGACCAGAGCAAAGGACCAGGAAGGCCACGCCTCACCATTTAAGAACTTTTCTGAAGCTTTGTAATCATACTGAGTTTGAATCTTGATTCCTTAAACTATGTGTTCTTGGATGAGTCATTTAAC
>CM052883.1:84675272-84744021 GCA_028534135.1 Potos flavus | reverse complement strand
TAACCACTGAACAGGCTGGGCATATGGGCTAAATGTTTTATAAGATGTCATCCCTGTCCTCAAGGAATTTACTATCTAGCAATGAATAAGTTTTTGTTATTTCACTAGTTTTCTGCTCAATAAACTGTCCACTTTTATTGCTATTATTATTATCATTTCACAGATACCCTCATTTTCCTTTAGCACTCCATCATGGACCTATTGACCAATTTATCTAAATTCTTAAAACTATATAACTTGGCAGTTTCTGAGGAATATTAGGAGCTGAGAAGAATGAAAATTAGTGTCTTTACATTTATGGCACACCTTTTCTTTCACTAAAAAAAAGTATACAGTTGCATAATTCTCAAATTATTTCAAAATGTAAACGGGAAAGCTGCAATTATAGTAAGGAAAAAAATCAAATGTGTTAAAAAGCAAAATTCAATGATTCATGAACTGGTCAGCATCCTGTCTAGCAAATAGAAAGAATGTCTGTTGAGCTGGGGGAAAGGAAAGGTTTTTTAAGGTAGAGAGAGGGACAGGAAAAAAAGAAATTATTAGCAAAGAATGCATTATTTTAGGCAAGGTTGCTTTCCTAAGGGGATCAGTAGGAGTCTATCAGTGGGTTATCTCCTAATGCTGACCAGCCAACTGCAGGTTGGCTGGTTAAAGGTCACCTTCCTAGAGGGGATGAAACTATATTTAGGTTAGGTATTAAGTCTTGACTGGCTGATGTGGAGCTTTAATATAAATACTCTACTTTGGGCCTGTGGGTTGGTTTCTTTCTTATACATGATCCCAAATACTGTAATACCAGCCTTCATGGAAGTAGGTAGGTGGGTAGGTGGGTGTCTTTGTGGTAACTGAAATATTTGACATGTGAAAAAAAAAGAGAGAAGCAGAAAATGTGCTTTACAGTTGATTTAAGAGAGTAAATAACTCAAGAGGATTTTAAATAATTTTACATGAAACATTGATCCATGTGGTGACCACTTCCTCTCATTGGCAGAAGGTTCCCTGTGCTGCCATGTACTTCTCTGTGGGAGTCAGGATGCTGGGATATTTTGAGTCAGGTAGAAGAGACCATGCTCAGTAACTTAGAGAATTTAGCGTTAATAAAGACGAGGACGATTGTTTATAATGGGATTTCAGGATTTTAGCAACCCTAGTTTAGATGACAAATGCCATCACATAAAGTATTTTATGACAACATATAATATAAAAGATTAGACTTATTCCCCGTGGAGCTTTGTCACCTCCATTTTACGTACTCTTAGTATCTGCCCTGAATAAGTAGTGGAAACTATGAAATTTGATTCCTCCCAAACACTGAGGAGAAAATGTTGAATAAATATGCATAAAAGACATCCACAGCATAAAGTTGAAGAGCTTAGTTTACGTGTTAATCATTGCTTTGTGCTGTTTGCAAAACAACTACCAAATTTGGCCCAAGACAAAATAAAGAATATTGCCTCATTAACAAATTTGGCAGTGCTATAGTGACAGTAATCACATTTTTATTCTATTTTCATATTCAAGACTTCAAAGAAGCTTAAAAAATATTCATTAACAAAGCAGGTTGCAGCATGCCAACAAGGAGCTGCATCAGCACTGTCATATATAATTTCGTGAGCATTATCTAGGAGGGCAGAGTTTAGTTTTAACTGCGGGAAATACACGCACACAAAGAAACCTGCCAGATAAGATTAATGAAAACGTTCTCTTAAAAATAAATGAGTTTCTCAACAAGAGGGAAAAAGAATTCTGCAGTGTAATTTGTTGTTTGGATTTTAAGTGCTGTGGTCAGTTGTTAATGAGCAATATTATTTAAGGAACTTTCCAAGGACCGAACTAGACAAAATGCAGTTATATTAAATAGCAAGAAAGTATACAAAATGTACCACGTTTTTTAAACTTATTCACAAAATAAAATGAGGCAAGTGCGTTACTGCATTTACTTGTAAAAGTAAAAGATGAGGTGATATGAATGAGACAGACAAATTGGTTTCAAAGCCATATACGGTGTGAATGTCATAGAATTGTGTGCGTCCATATTGAAAAAGGATGAAAGTGAGAAAATCAGAAATTCTGGTTTTTCAAGGAAGATTTAAGCAAAGGACCAGACTGGATCAGAAAATGGGCTAACAGCTCTCTGAAGGCCATTCCTTGTTTATCTTTGTGATGTTGGTGTGGTTGTGATTCTGACAGGTTTTATTTAGTTTCCCTCACTTTCACTTCAGATCTGATCACCACGCTGGAAGTGGAGTTGATATTACCTGTGTATTTTTTGGGTATTTACCTGTGTATTTCATGAGTCTGTATGTATAGACATGAAGATCCTAGAAAATAATTTTCTTTGACTTCAAAATTAAATCAGAAACCTCAATATAGAGGAGGAGTGGCCCATTGTGGCATTGATGGTAGATAACATGCCTTACATATCTGGTATTTGGCTGGGGCAATGTGAGAAATTGGGGCCCCTCATCTCCCAATATCTACCAGATATCTTGTCTCCAATATCATGAAGTTCAAGCCTTCTTCACATGGCATTTTGATTCTAAGAAAATTATGAACCTTTTGTGCATTTGCTCTTATAGATTGTATTGAATCTGCTTTGAGCCATTTGGACAGGTTATCTATCTATCTATCTATCTGTCATCTATCTACCAATCTATCTCTCTCCCTCTTCCTCTCTCTCTCTTATCTACCTATCTATGAAGATTCAATTGATGAGGCAAATTTAATAAGAGATGAGCAATAATTGAATGACCTAGGATATAGACAAATGAATTTATAGAGATTAGAAAACCAGCTCTTTGGCCATTGGAGATTATGCCACAGCTTGTACAGGGGATATTCTTTCTTCTGGGCAATTCAGCAGAAATTAAGAGATCTTAACAAGCCATAGCACATATGCTAACAGCAAATAAATTAAGTTGGTATATATAATAACGAAGTATATCGGCTCCTGGGTAAGTGCACTTTTCCTAATGTCCTGGGGTCATTTTGGTAAAATCCAAAAATTGATCAGATAGTTCATGGTGTCCTAAAGTTATATCAGGCATGTGGCCCATGCCTTCCCCTATAACAAGTATGTATTTGTACATATGCATGTTTGTTTAAAAAATGTATTCACTAGCTTTTTTCATAAACTACTTGGAGTTCCTTATACATAATGCTTGTGATGAAATGAAATAAACAATAAACACCTAAATAAAAGAAAAAGAAAAATTTCTAAAAATCAAGATTAGGAAAAATTTGAATTATATTAAAAAACCAAGCAGAAGAATGAAGAAAATATAAAACTTACTCAAGAGTGAGAAATCCACACAGTAGCTATGGTTTACTTTCCTGATGGGTGAAGCTAAAAGAGAAGAATATGCCAATTCAGGTGTTCTCTTTAAGTATAGAAAAATGAAATAGCTATTGTTCCAGTTAATAAATTTTATCTATGCTGTTTAGTTCTAAAGTGCTAAATTTCATTGTCATATCACTCTTTGAGACAAGGAAGGCAAGTTCTTACTCTGAAACTGTAAGTGAAAAAAATCCAATTACAGAAAAACTAGATACTAAATCCAGAATCACACAACGACTTACTAAAAGCTTTGGGATGAAGATGAGTATATTGGTTTCTGGTCAAGTGTACTTTTCCTAATGTCCCAGGTTCATCTTTTTCTTAAGGACTACAGAAGGAGTACCTACACATTGTCTGGGGTTAAAGGAGCCTAGTTTTGCTTCTTGAGTGTGGACCAGGCTCCTCTCTGGACAAGGCTACCAGAGCTTGTGCTTGTATGTCTTATAGGCTCCATTCACAGCATCCCATAGAGTACAAAGGCTAGGGGCTCAACAACTACTTGTTGGGTAATTAAATACAGCTTCCTTCCTATAGCATTCATAATTTCTGATACAAGTTAGTGGGTGAGACACCATGAAAGAATAGTATTTTTTCTATGAACAGCTAGACTTTCATTCTCGGTGAATTCGGACTAGATATGAATAAGCGTATTATTCATTGTTGAAGCATGCTCATTGCAGTTCATTTGGCCATGACTCTGTCTTGGTTTTCCTGACCTCTTTCAGTGTATTAGTAAAATCCTTCCTTATTTACTTGGTCTATAATAGACTATTTCTGAGGGCAGTATTTTGATGGAAAATAAAAAATAGAGGCATATCTATGTTGCTAACCCAGCTATTACAAAGCAGTTGAACATCAGATACTTCCTTAAGATGTGTCAAAAGCCAGCCTGATGGCACCTGGGCTCAGGATGGGGTCTCAGATGGCCTCACTCACGTGTCTGACGTTTGGTTAGGGTAATGGGAGCAATCGAGACCCCATGTTTTAAACATCCAGCAGATAGTTTAGGCTTATTTACATGGCATTTGGAGTCCAAAAGTCAAGAGAGTAAAAATCAAAAAATAAAACCAAGTATTTTACAGGCCTCTCTATGTACACGTAAGGTTTGCTAATGGCAAGAATTAGAAATATTGGGGTCTTTATTTTTTTATTTTTTGATAGGCCTTCTACACTGAATGCTAGCATTATTTCATATTTTCCTTCTAATTGCCTTGTATTGATTTATTAAATTGTTTGTATTAAAGATATCTTAGAAAGCAAATGAATAATGTATTGAAGAGCTTATATATATAATATATATATATTATATGCATATATATATATATATATATATGCACTGCACTAGGTGATAGGAGAGGTTAAAAAGGGCCCTTACATAATTCAATTCAAGGCGGCCTCCTTGATGAGATCATGAGTTTGTTGTCAATGTTTTCAAATTTATTTATAGGATGGACAGATTTTGCAGAAGAGAAACTCTATTGCTTCTAACTATTCCCTGAGAACTGGAAGACCTTTGTCCATGCAAGCAGAAAAGCAATAGAATGTGGACAACCCAGTGCTATAAAGCCAGAGCTGCTGCTAGAGTGGGGTTAAGCCTGAGATAACAAACAAACAAACAAACAAATATTCCTTACCTGTGGCCTCCCCTTCACTCATATTTTTCAACCATTTGTTTAAAATGCAGTGGTCATGAGAAGAAACTGATTTTCTATTAGAAAGTCTTTGTCGAAATCTGAGGGATTTATTATACACACACAGCATGACATGGACCTTTGAACTTATTTGAGTTTGTCTTCATTGTACTCTTTTTCCATTTGATAGTATTCATCACTGAATCTCATTATGTGATCTCTAGATACCTAAATACTTTATAAAAATAGGGGAGACATGAAACTACATTCAAAAGTATGTTATAGATGAGGACTATAGAGTCTTGTGGTTGAGCAAGTAGAATATATAATTGATTCTCTAAGTGCCATCCAAGTTTTTCCACTTGCCCTTTAGCAAATTATTTAATGTTTTTAAGCATCAGATTCCTTCCTCTGAAAAATAAGGATGATGGTTTCAACCTCAAGGCATTGAGGCAAGTATTAAAGGACATAATGTATGAAGAGTTCTTAACATACACTCAGTACTCAATAAATTAGAACTATTGTCTTTAGTTTTACTCATGACAATGTTCTAGCCACTATAAACTTACATTTCTTTAAGTCTCTGAATTTAATGAAATGATTTTTGCTTGTGGACAAAACTTAATACTGAGAGAAATAAAATTATATTTCTCGTAGAAGGTACACTCTTATTTTTAAATCCACATTTTATATGAAAATCTGCAGGAAAAATTATTTTTAATATCTAATAAATATGTTCCAAAGGCTATTCCAGAGTTTGGACTCCTACCCTCAAGTTTTTTTAAGAATTTATCTTTTTAGAAAAGTTTTAGGCTTACAACAAAATTGAGAGGTATAGAGAGTTTCTATATATCCCTTGCCCCCACACATGTAGAGTGTCCCTCAGTATCAATACCCCTCTAAAGAATAGTACACTTTTGGGCGCCTGGGTGGCTCAGTCGTTAAGCGTCTGCCTTCGGCTCGGGTCATGGTCCCAGGGTCCTGGGATCGAGCCCTGTATCGGGCTCCCTGCTCGGCGGGGAGCCTGCTTCTCGCTCACCCACTCCCCCTGCTTGTGTTCCCTTTCTCACTGTGTTGCTCTCTGTCAAATAAATAAATAAATAAATAAATCTAAGAATAGTACACTTTTGTGATGCTCAGTCGGTTAAACATCTGCCTTCTGCTCAGGTCATGATCCCAGGGTCCTGGGATTGAGTCCCACATAGAACACCTTGACAGTGGGGAGCCTGCTTCTCCCTCTCCCTCTGCCTGCTCTTCCCCCTGTTCGTGCTCACTCTCCCTATGTCTGCTCTGATAAATAAATAAATAAATAAATAAGTAAGTAAATCTATCTATCTTAAGAAGAAGAAAAAAAAAAGAATAGTATACTTTTTACCAAGGATGAACCTACATCAACACATTATAATCACCCAGAGTCCCATAGTTTACCTTAGGGTTCACTGTTGGTGTTAAACATTCAAATGGTTTGAACAAATGTATAATGGCATATCCATTATTATAATATAATAATTTCACCTTGTTGGATAGGTTTTTGGGTTTTTTTTGGTTTTTTTTAGTAATATGCATTTAAGATTCCTCCATGGCTTTTCATGGCTTGATAGTTCATTTCTTTTTAGGACTGAGTAACAGTCCATTGTTTGTATGTACCGTAGTTTATATATCCATTCACATACTGAAGGACATATTGGTTGCTTCTAAGTTTTAGCAATTATGAATAAAGCTGTTGCACAGATTTTTATGTGGATTTAACTTTTCAACTCCTTTGAGTAAATATCGAGGAACATGATTGCCAAGTTATAGAACAGTTATGTTTAGCTTCGTAAGAAACTAACAACTGTCTTCCAAAGTGGTTGTACTATTTTACAAGTCTGACCAACAGTGCATGAGAGCTCCTCTTTTTCCATATCACCAGCATTTGATGTCATCCATGTTCTGGATTTGGGCCATTGGAGTATGTGTGTAGTGGCATGTTTCATTGTTGCTTTGATGCACATTTCCTGATGACATATGGTGTGAAGCATCTTTTCATATGCTTATTTGACATCTGTATATCTTCTTTGGTGAGGCATCTCTTAAGGTCTTTGGCCCATTTTTTAATCAGGTTGTTAGTTTTGTTAATGAAGAACTTTAAGAGTTCTTTGTATATATATATTTTTAAAAGATTTTATTTATTTATTTGAAAGAGAGAGGGAGGGAGAGTACAGAGGGAGAGCGAGAGGGAGAAGCAGAACCCCTGCTGAGCAGAGACACCCCCACACACAATGTGGGGCTCCATCTGACCCTGAGATCATCATGACCTGAGCTGAAAGCAGATGCTTAACTGACTGAGCCACTCAGGTGCCCAGGACTTCCTCATATATTTTGGATGGCAGTCCTTTATCGAATGCGTCTTTGGCAAATATTGTCTCCCAGTCTGTGGCTTGTCTCATTCTTTGACATTTGTCTTTCATAGAAGAGAAATTTTTAATTTTAATGAAGTTCAGCTTATCAATTATTTCTTTCATGGATCATGTCTTTTGTGTCACATCTTAAAAGGCATCACCATACCCAAGACCATCTAGTTTTTTTCGTATGCAATCATCTAGAAGTTTTATAGTTTTGTGTTTTGTATTTAGGTCTCTGATCCATTTCGAGTTAATTTTTATGAAGGGTGTAAGGTCTATGTCTAGATTTATCTTTTTGCATGGGGATGTCCAGTTGTTCCAGCACCATTTATTGAAGAGACAATCTTTGCTCCATTGTGTTGCCTTTGCTCCTTTCTCAAAGATCAGTTGACTGTATTTATGTGGGTCATTTTGGAGCTCTCTCTTCTCTTCCATGGGGCTATTTGTCTATTCTTTTACCAGTACCACACTGTCTCGATTACTGGTGCTATTATAAGTCTTGAAGTCAGATAGCATCAATCCTCAAATCTGTTCTTCCCCTTCAATCTACCTTCAATTTTAACTCAATCTCACGTCTCATTAGTAAAAAAACAATTCATCCTAAGTGTACTTTTTTCAACATAACACAAGCAGCAAAACCTTTTCTAAGCTCTATTTGATACTTTATCATATAAAAAATTTGAATTTCAGGTTGCCATTGAACATCACATATTTTTTATTAATATAATGATATAGAAAACTCCATATAGTGCCTACAAGACATTAACTTTTTCATGGACTCTATATAGCAGTTTATATTCTGAAAAACATCATGATCTACAAGTTGAAATAACTTTGGCAGTGATTTTAAATGTATTTATCTATTGAAGATATAGGCTAAGATATACCTATTACATCTTTTAACATCTACTGATTCCTTAAACTTTCAAGTATTATTTAACTTACACAAATTATCAAAAAGTCTGTAAGCCTATATTTTATCTGCATATATAAACTTTCTTCCCTGAGAATCCTTATGACTGTTTTCCTCCCTTTTGTTGTGCAATGCATATTCTACAATCATGGACCCAGATGCCTTGCCCTTGATGTACTGACAAGCAATATATTAAAAAAAAATTAAGCAGTTGCAGCTATCACTGAACTGTATTAATGAATATTTTCTCATTAATTTTCCTCCTCCTCTCATGACATTTACCATTTCCTCTGACTTGCATTCCCAGATTTGACTCATTTTCTCTCATGCTCTCTCCATTAGTGTGAATTATTTTATTCAGCTTTATTTGCCATAGTAGTTGTTAATCTATAGTAGTCTGTAGTCTCTCTCTTTTCCTTATTCCTTTCTCTCTTTATTGTTTCCACTCATTTCTCAAATCTCTCCCCATGCACAGGCCCCCAGGCTTTCCCTTACTTTGGTAGAGCACTCAAGTATGTTCTCTTTGAACTTTAGGTCTCCTAAGTAATGACTGGTGCCCGTGAACACTTAGGGTATTAGGATTTCAGGTTACAAGGGACTTACTATATAATCGCAGATAAATCAATTAGTTCAAAGTGATTGGGTGAGTGACTCAGTGAAGACTGAAATTTAGTTTACTCAAGATAGGCTCAAGGGGAAGCAATACAAACCTAACCATAAAAATTTTGCTTTGGGATTATGTCCTCTTAGAACATGTTCACTTTCCCTAGGACAACATTCTAAGGTAAATCTGAATTTTTTTCCTTTTTTTTTTTTTTTTTTTAGTTTTGCAACTATCCAATTAATATGTAACTCCTTAAGTACAAGATTAGTGTTTTATACTGAGAAGACCCCCAAAAATCTTGAGGTTGCATCATGGATAGCAAGTTGCTCACCCCCTTTAAAGTGGAAATCTAACTGCTGTAAAATGGTGATAATTATATATACTTCAGAGAATCTTCCGGGGATCACAGCATCAAGATCAGAATACTACCATAAATGTTACTGCCTCTACTATTTTCCTATTTGGAGAAAAAAAAATATTGTATGGCATATTAAAAGCATAAGTGTTGATGTCAGTGAAAGCTTTGGTTTGAGTATTAGCTCATGGGACATAACTGTGGTCTCATCTTAAGTATGTTACTTATACCACATGAATAGGCCTCTCATCTAAAGAATGAATATCATAATGTTTATCTCTGTATTATAAGACATCAGTATCAATGCTCAGAACAGAATCGTATCCTTTGATTCTCCTTGTAGCATAGTTTTGCAGCAGAGAGTAGAACCCACTAAATATGTTGATTGATTAATACCTACATCTTTGAATACATCATTAAAAAACACTAAGTAGGTCATTAGAGTGTAGTAGATAAAAGAAAACAGATACATTTAATAGAGATGTTGGCACGAAGCAACTTTTCAAAAATGTTCATGTATATGTATAATAATTATGATTAAAGAAAGTTTTACTCGGAAAACTATGTTTGGTAACTATATTTAACAGAAAATAAAAGATCAAAGAAGTTCTAGTTAACTCAAAGGATTTAAGCTTGAAATTAGTTTGTAGATAGAACTTGAAGTTCATTTTGAGAGTGATTTAAGATTACGTTAAGATCCTTAAGATGGAACACAAAGAACAATTTCCCTGCTTAAAAAAATATTGTTACTTTTTTATGTAAAAGCATTTCATTTTGCAATAAAGTACTGAAAAGAGTATTTCTCTTCTTTAGGTTAAAACTTACACAGGATTCCTATGTTTCTCTTCCCAATTCCTTCTTATCATGGGGGTGTCATAATGAGAAAGTCCACCAGAGGTAACTTTATCCAGAATCTCTTCATTTACCCACAGACTGTACAGTCAGCTCTATCTTTGGAAGATCTGCTTTTGAAGATATCTCATATACTTTGTTAAGGGCTACGGTGTTGGTTCTGACCCCTAATAAGCAACACATCCCTGTTCATATCTCTAGCATTGGATTTAGAAGAATCTCCCATATTATTTCTTAATCTGCTCAACCTGAAATATGATCTTCAGGTCTGGATTTATGTAACTCTAGGTAAACTTTAAAAATTTTACACACATTTTTCCACGTATTTCTAGTCGTAAAATTATAATGTGAACCAAGGACCACATCATTATCACATTTACTCATAATATAAGATTTGGGCTCGAATGTATAATTTTTTAAAAATTTCTATGTAATATCATAAGAACTTAATTTCGTAGGGCATTTTTATAGGGTAATTCTTGTTGTCTTTCTGCATAGCTTTTGAAAAGAAAGAAGCCCAAAGAAAATCATTATCTTAGAAAAAAATGGTTCTTTCAGCTTGTCTCTACCTAGCTCCAAAATGTCTATATTAAAACTGATGAATGAAGTCATCATAATGTTGCTTTCAAACATCAGGAAATATGACAGATGGTTGTCACAATTGTTCCACTTTTTTAGTTCATATTTTGCAATCTTAAGTAAGAATGACTAATATTTTAATTGAAAACAGTTGGCAAAAAGAGAAATTCCTACTGTATACATCTTTATTGCATCTGTTCAGATGTTATTAAAGTCAGCATTCATTTGCAAAGGTCAATTCCTCATGCCCATCCTGAGAAGACTGTGGATGTAATTCCACCAGTGCTTATTGAGCTGACATTGCATCCATCAGGTATGGATATATGCAGGAATATACCATGTCTTCTTCCCTCAAGGATTTCACAATCTGATGGAGAAACAAACACGGTTTAATATCACTTAATGCAATATGTGCTAAGAGAGGCACCTGTACATTCCAGTGCTGATCAAAAAGCTAAAGAAGTGATCTCAGATTGACTGATGCGTTAGAAGGTGATAAGATGGGTTATTGGATGCAGGAGCACATTTTCTAAATGATTTTGTGTGCTACAGGGCAAAGAGAAAACATGCTGCCCATGAAATAGGAGATAGTTGGGAAAAGGCAGTTTGATAATGAAAGGTACAAGAAACAATACTGAGGAGAAAATGCGGTCTGGAAGTAAGTGTAAAATCCTCCCCCTACCCATGAAAGTAGAGAGCAGGAGACTTGGAGAGATTAGAGCTTGAAATAGAACATACACAAAGAAGGAAAGATTTGAATTTGATCCACAAATGCAGAATAATCCTCAATAGCCCCAAGCCAACTTCTCAAAATTGTATAAAAATAAACCACAATTAGAGCAATTTAAATTATCACCCATTTATTGTTGCAGCCAACATTCAGATACTTATTAGTATCTTTCGTTCTTGAAGCATTTACTGAGTGCCTACTATATTACTAGATTCCAATAATTCAATGACAAATCAAGTTTGAAGCCAAGTGAGGCATTGATGATGCATATCAACTTAAAAATAACAATATCTTAATTTCTTCTATTTATGGAGTATATTCCATGTATAGAGCACTGTAGCATGGTACAATATGGACAAATGCTGTCACCCTGCTTAAAAAACAAAACAAAACAAAACACAGCAAGTTATATCTGGTACTTGTTTTCAGTTGCCCATAGTTCTGGAATATCACATCATGATGAAAGATGCTATTGTGTAAAAGCAAACTAACTTTTTAAAAAAGGACACAGAGGAAAAACTAAGTCTTAGAGAAATTCCAAGGCATAAAGGAATGGTCATCCCAACCAATTCTATGGAAAGAATATCTGTTGGGAGTGGTTGGCAGCCAAGTGTCACAAGGAGATATTCCAAGGACATGTTAAAGGAGAAGTTCAAGAAAGAAAAAAGAAAAAAAAAAAAGAGGCTTGATAGGGTCACAGAATAAGCCTTGACACAAATTATGTGACAAACGCTATTTGCCACATATACTTAATGTGCAATTAGAATCCTAATTTGGCTCACTTTACCTCTCAGGACTATTATGAGTTTGATGTGGCACACAGGTGTTAAAGTACCCTAAAAATGTTAAACACCAGATTAATGGAAAGGTTTATTATTAAAAATTAAGCTCAACTGCATGAGGAAATGCCACAAGTAGACACACGTGCAGAAGGGTTGTCTTCAAGTATGAGGCTATGGGGAATGAACCAAGGATGAAATATCAGTCTTAATTGTGCCCACACATAAAGCCATTGCCACCAGCAGTGCTTTTATCAAAAAGGAGCATAATCAGTCATTAGCAAAGAATTTCAAATCACTGCGAGAAAATCATGTGACCTTGCTGAAGAGTCATTTTGCAACATCTTTAAATGTATTTTTTCCTGGTGGATGATTAAATAGCCTGTTAATCTCCTTTTGCTATGACTGATTGAAGGACACTGAGTCAAAATTACAATTTAGACAAGAAGAGGAAATCTGCACTTATCTTTCAATATCATATGATATGTTAAATGATGATTTACACCCCAGTCCTTCTTGGCAGGATGTACTCTTCCTGAAGATGTCTGTCTGTAGAAATAACATATGCCTTTTTTTCCCTGGAGCCAGTATCGGCTCTCTATGAGGCAGAATCCTTAATTTCCTTTAGAATGAGAACCCCTCTACTATCCGAGATGGCTGGCAACTAATAACCCCACCAAAATGGTTGGAGATGTTTGGAAGATGCTCCCCACAGCTAATGTCTTATAAACTTCATACTCATTTAACAAATACTCATTATATACTAACTCTTTTTGCTAAGCACTATAGACCACACAACATACAAGGATAAACCTCAAGGAACTTATCAGGTGGTAAGGGAGGTAATTCATATATATCAGTGTTTAAGATAATAGTTTGTATTGGCCATCTTTTCTTTCTACCCTTTCCATTTTTCTTTGAACCCTGAAGTTCCATCCTGACCCTCCACCTCCAAAGTAGCCAAATAGATTTAATACACCAATTGACTTGGATGAAATTTTTCACAGGAGAACAAAGGAAAGATAAAGGGAAACACTTTACTCTTAAATGTTCAAATGATATGATCCACTGAGTTATTAGACACACACATACACGTAAATTAAAAAGAAAAGGAAAAAAAAAATCTATGATCCAGTGTGTAATCTCCCAACTGAAACTAGACACAGGATCCACAATCTGAGTGAGAGAATGAGGCCAAGGATCATACAAACTAGAATGGGGTCAACAGGGACAGCCCTCTTAGCTCTGCTCCAGGAGCACAGTAAGTAGCTCCAGAGAGCCAGCAGAGCTGTTTAGCTCCTTGAAAACCATATATCTTTATGCAGATAAACCTGTATAATGCCTGTGACAAAGAGACAAATTAGTTGTTCCTTTTCTTGCCATTTGATGAAGACAGCCAATGTACTACAGCATGTAGCTTCTTAATCATTCATATTGCTCAAACCATCTCCCCCACCACTATATTCTTCCCATGTGGACAAGCCTCCTTTCCAAAACCCAGGACAGACAATGGAGTCCTAGACTCCAAGAAAAATGGCAGTGACAAGAAAGAAAAAAATCACCATAACTAAGGAGGATGAGATTTAGCAGAACTAACTCAAGATCTTCCACTGAGCTGAGGCAGTGGTAAAACTAATGTCCATTGGACATGAGGGTTTTCCTAAGTGTATTCCATACAACGTTTATGTACTATAGGATCACAGGGTCCTTATTATTAATATATATATATAATTTCATAGTTAAATTTTCAAACACCTTATATTCTAAACACCTCCTTGACTGTCTTAGAGCTCCAAGAAATAAATACTAGGGAGAAATGACAATTTCCCAAATGTAAATGATCCTAAAATTCTTTCTCAAAAAACACCAGTGCGCCAGTATGCTAATGATGCTTCATGTAATGCAGTTTACAAAACATATATTCAGCATTAAATATATTGCACATGTACTATGAGTTAAATATGAATCTAAAATAATAAACTAAGAAGCAACGTGAGCCTTAACAGAGATGTAGATCAAATGTTATGGAGGTTCAAAGGAATAACTCTCATTCTAGCCAAGGTAGACGGGAGAGGTTTCAGGGACATGGCATTTAGGCTTGGACTTGAAATCATCAGACAGCTTTTGGACATTTGGAGGTGTGGGGGGCAGGGAGAAGCCATGCTAGGACAAAGGAATAGCAGGAGCATAGGCACAGCCTTGAAAAGGAGAACCAGTAGGAGGAAGAGTAAGTAGCTTATCTTGGCTGTGAAATGAGGAAACTAAAACAGATTAAGAGTTATCAAGGTGGAAGAGGTTAGTTCTCCAAATGTGGAGAATTGTGATTTCTAGGAGAAGCAGCTTGATCTTTCCTCCATAGAAACAATAACAACCCATTCCAGGTTTATAAGCAAGTTAGTAACACTTTTAAAATTTGAACTTCATTTCATCAAATCAATAAATTAATGATGAAAATATTCTCATATAGCTTTTATGAGTGATTTAAATCAACCCTCTAAAATTGGGAAACGGAAAAAAATTATTTATCGCATTGCCCTTTGTTCCTGCTCTATATAACCTTACCAGGGTTAAGTCTGGTCCTATTCTCTGAACAGATACTAATTTAGCTCCCAGCCACCTAAGAATTCTTGCTACCCCCTACTGGTTCCCTATCAACAGCTTTCATTTTCCTTACCTCTTTCTGCTATTCTCTCTGTATCTTTCCACTTGTCAATTATTCTGCATATTTAACAGAGTCCCATGAGAAAAGAGTGTCCAGCTGGTGCACTTTATTTAATAATAACTGATATTTACATAACATGCTATGTTTCAAATTTTTTTGCACACCTTTATTTTATTTTTATAGTATCTCCATGAAGTACACATTATTATTTCCTTTGTACAGGTGAGGAAGGTAAAAAAAAATCAAACTACTTTGTACAATATAGTCCAGGGATTCCAACCCATGCCTGCCAGATTACCAAGGCTGTGCACACTTCAAATTCTTTGGAAGCCATTTATTTCTGGGTCTCCAGAGACAGTGTTACGTAACCCTTAAGTAACTCTAATTAAAAGAAGAGAAACAAAACACTTTAAAGGAGGTTGAGGATGTAAATTTAGCCTTAGGAAATTCATAGGCCATTGATTGTTGGTTCATTCCCACCACGCAAAGGACCACTATGCTTAATAACTTTATCAATCAATATCCATTGAAAAATAAAAATGTTCCCTTTTCTGTTCAAAAGTTATTTATGAAATACACTATATCAAAGCAGCAGAATAGCAATTGCAATTAAGTATTTACTTTTCAGAGTAACAGCACAGGTAATTCTCCCTAAGAATTAAGAGATTTTAAAAATACCTGACATTATATGGTTAACAAAATTGACTTAACTAGAAATGAACCAAGTCTAAAACCTAAGCGCAATTTACCAAGGTAAACTTAATAAATATGTGAGTACATGTCAAATTATTGTTTTAAAACTTGTATTAAAGGGATGTCTTGGTGGCTCAGTTGTTAAGCGTCTGCCTTCTGCTCCAGTCATGATCCCAGGGTTCTGGGATCCAGCCTTGCATCTGGTTCCTTGCTCAGCAGGGAGCCTGCTTCTCCCTCTGCCACTCCCCCTGCTTGTGTGCTCTCTCTCTGACAAATAAATAAATAAAATCTTTACCAAAAAAAAAAAAAAAAAAAACTTGTATTAGGCCTTCATAAAAAGATATAAAAAGACAAAATAAATGAAAATGTACTATATAAAAGATGAGAAAGTACATAATTTATGGCAAAGAGAGATTAAATATAGAAAAGGAGTAGTCTGCTGTCAATTAAGTTGAGTAAAAATTTAGTTGTTCTTTATTGCACTTATTAGAAATATGATAATTAATCAAGTTATTTTAACTGTGTACTTTAGTTTCCTAATCTATAGAAAAAGATAATGCTTCCAACTTCCTATATAGTTGTTGAGAAGTTAAAACTAGTAAATAATTGTAAAGGATGGGGGAAGTGCTTGGTATTTGGTACGAGCCACAGAAGTATTTTCTTTTATCATTATTTCTAAAGGACCTGAAAATGAGGGCTATGAGTCTTTAGCGTTTTGCTTATAAATAAAATAATTGAGAATGGATGCTAAAATATCAAACAAGTTATACAAATGAGGTTGGCAATAGTCCTGAGAATAGAGGCATTATGGTACTGAATAGAAACTCATCACATTCCTCCCTCTTCTTCATGGGCATATAGTAGGACTTCATTTCTCAGCCCTATTGCAGTGACATGAGGCCACGTATGGAGCTCTAGACAAAGGAATATGAATAGAGATATGTAAGCCATTTCCAAATGTAAAATTTCAAAATCTTCTATAGGTCCATTGACGCTCTTTCTTATCCTAGACAGATGCCGAAGGATCCAGGGGAAGATCCTTGGCCTTAGAGAGCTAGGAGCTGGAGAAAGTCTGGTCCCCTAATGACTGTGAAGTACACAGCCCCTATCTCTCAACCCGCCATCCAAATGTTGGATTGCATTATTTTAAAAAATGAACATTTGTTTGTTTTAAGCCACTTGGATGCTGGGTTGTTTATCAAAAGAGTTAGCCTACTATATAGCCTACTATAACTACTTTTTCTTTGAAAAAGAAATTATTCAAACAGGAGTTAGGACCCTTGTGTCCAAACTGTACTTCTATAGCTATGTACCTTTGGACAGCTTAGGTAATCACTTTGATTGTCTTTTTCTTTGCTATAAATTTCCCATCACAAAGTTGCAAGAATTAAAGAGTAGTTGCAGAGATTAGAATAGAGCAGAAAACCTGCAAATGGTAGTTGAATCTAAATGTAACAATTTCAGTACCTACACACCACTGAAATATCTATTCTACATAGAACAATTGATTAAATTATGTTTTTAACAACAACACAACTATTTAGTTGGCAGAAGGTTTTACTTTTCAATAGTGTGTGTTGATTTTACATAGAGGCAGCTTTCAAACTGCTTTCTTCAGGTACTTGGCATCGACATACTGAGGAAAAGAACAGGGTTTTATTTTCTTCCTGATGCCTCTGCATCAATTTGCCCAAACTCTTCCCTAATAGAGTGGCCCATATTTAATATGCACAACAAGCGCAGATCATTAATTCTCTTAAGTCACTCCTAAATCAATCCTCCGGATGTGGACTAGAATCTTAATGAAGTTTTGGTAATTGGGACTCTCATCTAATTTATTACATGGAGAGAGGTGCGACACAGGAAAAATGCATATTAACTATTTAGATGAACATTTTTTTTAATCTTTTAGGAATTCACTTTCTTTTCCAAACAGTTACGAACAGATAGCTACCCAAGAAGGCTATTCATAGTACCTTGATCAATATAGAAATTCTGTCTATAAATAGACTTTTATGCATGCATACAGTTCATAGCTAATTGTTATCTGTATTTCTAGAGTTAGCTAGATGGTGGTTAAAAGCCAGCTTCATTTTTTTCTCTTTCGAACTTTTTATTGGAAAATAAAATATATGACCAGAAAAAATGCATTAAACATTGATGTAAGCTTAACAGCTTGCTATTAAATAAGCTATTGTACAACTACTACATAGAAGAAGAAATACAATAGTCCCAGCACCTCAGAAGCCCTCCATGTGACCCTCCCCCATTAAAATTCCTCCCTCTCCCCTAGATGAACCACTCTCTTGACTTTCATGGTAATGAATTGTTCACTTTCATTGTACTTTTACCACTGAGCTATACATTCTTAAACACCATAGTTTAACTTTTATAGATTTTTGAAGCTTAGATAATGGAACCATCACTATTATTCTTTCCTGATTTTCTTCTTTAACTCAACAATACATTTGTAAGATCCACACAGGGTAATTCAGGGAGCTGTACTTGATGCATTTTCATTGCTGATGATGTTCCAAATTTTATATCTGTTTTACTATTGATGAACATTTGAGTTGTTTCATTTTGGGGCTATTACAATTGTATTGCCATTAACGTTTTCTATATGTCCCCTAGTGGCCCTGTGCACACCTTCATTGTACATATACCTAGAAATAGAATGGTTGGCTCAGAAATTTATAATTTACACTCCCACCAACAGATAATGAGGGCTCCAATGGCTCCCTTTCCTTGCCAACACATGCTATTATCAATCTTTTTAATTTGGCAACCTGGTGACTGCATTGTGTTATCTTATTGTGGTTTGAATTTTCACTTGCCTCATTACTAATGAAATTGATCACATGTTCACATATTTATTAACAATTTGCAGTTCCTCATTTGTGAAATGCCTATTCAAATTTCTGCTTATTTTCAACTAGGTAGTTTATCTTTCTCTTGTGCATTTTTATGAGTGCTGTCTATTCTGGATACAGTCTTTTATTCATTTATATGTTGCAGATATCATTCTGTATCTCATCTTTTCATTCTCCTCATGTTTCATTAGATCAACAGAAGTTGCTATTTTTAATGTAAGATTTATCAACCTTGTTTTTTATGGCTATTGTGTTTTGAGGTTTGTTTAAGACATCCTTTTCAAACTTTTTTTTTAATATTTTATTTATTTAGTTGACAGAGACACAGCAAGAGAGGGAACACAAGCAGGGGGGAACAGGAGAGGGAGAAGTAGGCTTCTCACAGAGCAGGGGGCCCAATGTGGGGCTCAATCCCAGGACTCTGGGATCATGACCTGAGGCGAAGGTAGATGCTTAACAACTGAGCCACCCAGAGGCCCCAAGACATCCTTTTCAAACTTAAAGGTAAAAGGTTTATGACTTTCAGGAGGCTTTGCAGCAAAATGTCTTTCAAACTTAGGTATACAGTACACTCGATTCATTTACATGATGTGATATAGGTGTCAGATTTCATTTTTGCAAATAGATATCCCAATGCTCTCAAACTATTTATTGAAAAGAACTGTCCTAGGCACGCCTGGCTCAGTCGTTAAACGTCTGCCTTCAGCTCAGGTCATGATCCCACAGTCCTGGCATGGAGTCCAGCATTGGGCTCCCTGCTCAGCGGGGAATCTGTTTCTCCCTCTGCCCCTCCCCTCCTGCTCGTGCTCTCTCTCTCTCTCTCAAAAATCAATCAATAAGTAAAAATTCTTTAAAAAAATAGAAGAAAGAAAAGAACTGTCCTATTACCTCTGCTCCACAATGCCACCTTTGTCAAAAATCAACTGCCTATGAATGAAATGATGTACTTCTCGATTCTAACTGTTCAGTTGTCTCTTCAATTCTTGTACCAATACCACATTTCTTAATTGTTACTGCTTTCAGTAAGTCTTGAAATCAAGTAGAGAAACTCCCATGTTCTTCTCTTTAAAAGAGGCGTGGCTATTATCGGCCTGTTATTTTAATGTACTTTTAGAATCAGATTGTTAAGTTCTCCTCAATACCCAGCACCTCCCACCCACACAAAAAAAGTATGGTTGTGTTTTCAATTGGACTGCATTGAATGTCAGTATGAATTTGTGGAGAATTGTAATCTTTATAATATTAAACCATTTAATCAATGGACATATGTTATAGACTGAAATGTGTCATCTCAAAAATTCCTATCTTGAAGTTTTGACCTCTAATGTGACTGTATTTAGAGAGAGAGACTTTGGAAGGTAATTAAGGTTAAATGAGGTCATAAGAGTGGGGAACAAATCCAAAAGGATTGTGACCTTATAAGAAGAAGAAAAGAAAGGGCTCTCTACCTCCACATGCATGCACTGAGGAAAGGTTCTATGAGGACACAGTGATAAGATGACCATCCCCAAGCCAAAAAAAAGGAGGCTTTAGGATGAAATCTATTCTGTTGGCACTTTGATCTTGGACTTCTAAGCCTCCAGAACTGTGAGAAGTAAGTTTCTGTTTTTTCAAGCCATGCAGTCTATATTTTTTTGTTTAGTTTTGTTTCTGTTTTGGCAGCCAAAGCTAATACATATTTTGGTACCAGAAGTGGGCTGCTGTTATAACATATGCCTCAAAATGTGACAGTGGCTTTGGAATTGGGTATGGAGGAGTTTTGAGGTACATTCTTAGAAGTATGAATATTCAGGGTAATTCTGGTGAGAACTCAGAAATAAAAGAAAAGACCTGGAGAGAAAACTTCTCTTTTCTTAAATAATCCATAATCATGAACAGAATGTAGAAATATGAATATTACAAGCCATTCTGATGAGGTCTGAAATGGAAATGAGGGACATTTATTGGAAGTTGGAGGAAAAGTGATCTTTGTAATAAAGTTGCAAAGAATTTGGATAAATTATTTGTGTTCTAGTGTTTGGTGGAGGGTAGAACTTACAAGCAATAGAATTGGATATTTAGCTGAGCATCTAGATTTCTACACAAAGTTTGATGGAGCAGCATGAATTCTTCTGACTGCTTATAGAGAAATATGAGAAGAAAGAGTTGAATTGAAGAAGAAATAATTAGGCAGAAAGAAATAAAACTTGAAGATTTGGAAAATTAGCCTGGCCCATATTGCAAAAAGTGAGAGTCACATTCTGAAGACAGCACTACTGGTATGACTGGACTATAACTCAATTAAAAGTTTCTGGGGTTATATGAGCAGAAACACTGACCTATGAATTGAAGGGAATGGGGATGAGAGAAAATGAAGAAAGGCTGTCAAACTCCTTAGATCTGACAAGACCGATTAATAGAGCTATTTGGCTGTGAAATACGCTATTCTTCAAGAAGAGGGAAAGATGACCCAAAAGGTGACTCAGATATTGCCAAGGCCACTATTGCAGTTTCAACAGGCTGATGGCTGGGTCCTACCTCGGGGTAGAATCACCCATCAAAACCAGGGGTTTCTGTTGCTAGTTTATTTGGTATCTTTATCTTATTACATATGATGTATGTGGCGAAACCTTATTTTCTGTTCGTTGCTGGATCCAGCAACCATGCAAAAAACTCTTATTAATTATAAAAATTTATCTGAGGTTCTCTCATACCTTATACCCAAATCATTTATCTTTCTATAATAGGAAATGGCTCATTTTGCTTTCATTTCTTTTTATAGCTTTATTGTTCTGACAAAAGCATCCAGTAAAATTTTGGGGAAAGATAAATGGTGATAGAGGATGCCCTGTGTTTTTATTTTATTTTTTAATATAAGCCTTTAGTATTTCATCAGGTACTGTGTTTGCTTTAAGTTTTGTTTTGTTTTGTTTTACAAAAACATATATGAAATCCCTTTCTATTTTTGAATAGTTTTATTGAGATATAAGTAATCTGCATAATTCACACATTTAAAATATAAAATTTGATGTTTTATAGTATATAAAAAAAGAGTGAGAAACCATCAAAATAATCTAATTTTAAGATATTTTCAGTATCCCCAAAGAAACTCTGTACCCATTAACAATTATTTCCCTTCTCACCCTAGGAAACGCTGATATACTTTCTATCTCTATAGAATTTTCGTATTCTGGACATTTCTTATAAATAGAACTATACAATAATCTTGTTTTGTGTGTGTGTGTGATTGGCTTCTTTCACCTAGCATAATGTTTTCAGTGTTCATCAATTTCGTAGCAAATATCTCTACTTCGTTTCTTTTAACCTGCTGAATAATATTCCATTTTATGGGTAGACCACTTTTATTTATCCAGTGATGTCCAATGATGGACATTTGGGTTGATTCTACAAGGTATTTTGAGTTATACTGCTATGAATATTTGTGTACAGGTTATTAGTGAATTTAATAGGTTTTCATTTATTTTGTTGTATAACAAAGGAACAGAATTTTTGTGTCATATAATAGCTATATATTTTGAAAACCCTACCAAACTGTTTTCTAAAGTGGTTGTACCAGTTTGCATTCTCACCAATATTCTGTGTATTCAGATTTCTCATATCTTCATCAACACTTGATATTCTCTGTCTTTTTAGTATAATCATCCTAGAGATTGTAAAATGGTATGTCGTCATGGTTTTCATGTTTCATATGTTTTCCTTAATGACTAATGATGCTCAGCATCTTTTTGTGTATTTACTGGCCATTTGTGTATCTTCATTGGAGAAATGTCTAGGCAGATACTTTGTAATATCACATATTCACTTCTTTGGTGAAAGTATACACATCTTCACTTCTTTGATTAAATTTATTCCTGAGTATTTTATTTTTTCAGTGTTGTTTTAAGTAGGTCTTTTTCATTTTGGATTGTACCTTTTAGTGTATAGAATGATTAATTTATATACTTAATTTTATATATTGATCTTGTATTCTGCAACCTTGTCAAACTTGTTTATTAATTCTAATAGTTTTTAGTGGATTTAGTAGGATCTTCTATTTATATGATTATGTTATCCATAATACAGAGTTTACTTCTTTCTTTCCTATTTGAATGCCTCTTCTTGTCATATCATTCCAGGTCAATTCTCTAATACAATGTTGATAAAAGTAGTAAAATTGGATATCCTTGTCTTGTTCCTGATATTATTTGATATCATTTAATCCTTCACTATTTAAACTGTATTAGCTTGTTTTTTCATATCTCTTATTAAGTTGACTAAATTCTCTTCTATTCCTAGTTCATGAGTATATTTGTGATGAAAAGGTGTCAAATTTTGTCAAACTCTTTTTCTATGTCTCAAGATAATTGTATAGTTTTTGTTCTTTAATTTATTAATATGGTAATATTTGTCAATTTTGTTAATCTTTTCAAAGAAAACCTTTGGCTTTCTTGGCATTCTTTATTTTTTTTCTATTCTCTGTTTCATTCATTTCTGCTCTAATTTTCATTATTCCCTTCCTATGCTTTCTTTGGGTTGTTTATTTCTCTTGTCCTTTCAGTATGTTAGTTTGGAAAATTAGTGTATTTGGGATTTTTCTTCTTTTTTAATGTAGCATTCACAGCTATAAATTTCTCTCTAAACACTGTTCTAGATGCATTCCTTAAGTTTTGGTAGGTTATGCCTTCATTTTCATTCACCTGAAAATATTTTCTATTTTCCCTTCTTTGACCCATTAGTTCTATAGGAGTATGTTTTTTAGTTTCCACCTATTTATGAATGTCTCAAATTTCCTTCTTACTGATTTCGTATTAGTTCCATTCTGCTTTGTAACATGTATGATTTCAATTATTTTAGATATTTTGAGGCTTGATATATAGGCAAGCATATAGTTTATTTTGAAGAATAGTGTATGAATGCTTGAGAAGAATGTACAGTTCAGTTTGTTGAGGAGAGGGTTCTATACATATTTGTTAGATCTAGTTGGTTTATAATGTGGTTTAAGTCTCTTTCCTTGCTGATTTTCTGTTTAGTTGTTCTACCTACTACCAGAAATGGACTATTAAAATCTCCAATTACTGTTGCTGAATTTTCCATTTTTCTCTCATATTTTGTCAGTTTTTGCTATGTGTATTTATGGATTCTATTGTTAGATGCCTATATATTAGTAATTGTTATATCTTCCTAATGGATTGACCCTTTGTCATTATAAAATATTACTCTTTACCTCGCATATGTAGTATTTTTTTGCTTTAAATTCAGTTTTGTCTGAAATTAGTGTAGACACTCCAGCTTTCTTATAGTTGCTGTTTGCATGGTATACCCCTTTTCCATGTTTTTACTCAATCTAGTTGGACCTTTGAAATTGAAAGTGTATCTCCTATACAGAGCATATGATTGTATTTTAATATTTTTAATCCATTCTAACAATCTGTCACTTTGATTGCATTATTTCATCAATTCACACTGTTATTATTGATATTACTGAATTTATGTTTACTATATTTCTTTCACATTTCTGTATGTCTGTCTTTTTTTGTTCTACTGTTCCTCCTTTATTTTCTTTTACACTCAATAGATATTCTCGTGTAACATTTTAATTATTTTAATGACTTTATATTTTTCAGTTACTTTCTTATTAGTTGCTCTAGGGTTTTCATTATACGTCTTAACTTAAATCTACTTCACATTTATATGTGAATCATCTTAATTCCAGCGAGATAAATTAATTTTAATCTTATAAAGCTCTGTTCCTGCCTCTCTTTTAATGCCGCTATTCAACATATTATCATCTATGATGTTTCTATTACATTTTTTTCCTTTGGTAGATAAATATATCAGTACCTTCCTTTCTTTCTTTCTTTTTTTCTTTCTTTTTTTCTTTCTTTCTTTCTTTCTAAATTAGGAATGGATAATGAATTTCATGGAATCCTTCTACATCTATTGAAGTTATCATATAACTTTATCCTTTAGTCAATTAATGTGGTGAATTACCTTGCTTAATATTTCTTTGGTAAATTAAACTTGAATATCTAGAATGAATCTCTATTGATCATGATGTATAATTCTTTTTACATATTGTTGGAATTAGTCAGGTGACATTTTGCTCAAGATTTTGTATCCATATTTGTAAGTGAGTTTAGTTGAATGATTCTTTCATAGTTTAGTATTGAATTTATACTAACATGAAACTGGCATTTACTCGATTTTTTACAGTTTCTTGAAGAATATTTGTAAGAACAGTATTATTTTTTCCTTAAATCTTTGAAAGAATTTTCTAGTGCTGCTCTCTTGGTCTGAAGTTCTCTTTGAAAAAAGATTTTTAAACAGTATATTTAGTGGTTGTTAATAATTTGCTACTCATTGTATCAATTTCAGTGAGTTATAGTTTTCTAAGAATGAGTCCATTTCACATGAACTTTCAAATATACATTTCAAAATTTTCAAATTTCCTATTATAAAGCTTTTTTTTTCCTTATTAAAATTGTGGTCAAGTAGACTAGGTATGAATCTAGGTTCAGCCACCTAGCAGCTATGATAACTTAGATAATTTGATTTATCTCTCTGAGCCTCAGTTTCCTAATCACTAATATGTGGTTAATTAATAGTACCTATTGCATTTCTGATAGAAAGTTGTCTCTCTGAAAGATCCCTGATGTTACAGATTATCTAAAACTCTAAATGAGATGTGTAATTATTGAGCTGGAAAGTAAGTAAGAAAAAGCCTCAAACATTCTCAAACGTCGGAAATACAGAGCTAGCTTTGACCTTAAGACATCTCTGAATAACTAATGGCTTGGAAATTGGGCATACAAAGCCAGAAACTAAGTTGAACAAAAACTTAGATCAGATCCCACAAAAATCCAGGTTCCCCCAAAAGCAATACTATTCATAGAATTCTAGGAAGGCTCATGCCATTTGGAGAAAGTGTGTGGAGATACATATCTTAGTCTATATCCTGAGAAAGGCAGGAAAAAGAAGTTTTTTTTCTAAGAGGGCTTAATGATAATTCAGCAGTCATTAGATTGGAGAGATAATCCTTTTTGTGTGTGTCTTGGGGAAAAAAACCTGTCAGGTCATAATTTGTGTTTAAAGTTGTTCTAAATTGTCAGTGTTTCAGGTATTTGGCAGGAGCAAATACAAATCATTTTTGTAGGGAAAGACTTTCAAGTCAGGTTTAAATGAATTTACACTGAGAAAGTTCTAAAGCACATAGAGATTTATACACATCCACACACACATATCAGGAAACACCTAAGGAAATAAGCCACCATTAGTGAGAGTCAGCAGATACAAGAAACCATAGAATCAGAACCACAGACTGCAGAAACTGCATCTACTAGAACTTAGAAGAATCAACCAGTACTGAATATAAATATATACTTAAGGAATTAAAATATTATATGAGGTAGCCAGAATGATGCTATAATTTTGATTGGCTGTAGGCACTTACTTTTATTTTGTAGACACCTTCTTCCATGTATGTGTGTGCATGTGTACATATATAAATACATATATATATAAATTTATATTTTATGACTGTGCTATATAAAGATAAATATATTAATATTTTATATCAAAACATTTTCTTAAGCCTAGAAGTCCTTTGTTCCCTCTTCTGAAGTAAAGCATTTTTGTAGATCTAAAAAGTGTCATGAGCCCTATGCATTGTGTCTACTCTGTCTAATGGGTAATCTGGCTCTGAAGGAACAACAAGAATCTATCAACAGCCAGATTTGGAAAAGAACTAAATAGAATTTCTAGATTTTAAAACATTCAATTATGAAAATTAGAATCTTAATAGATAGCCTAATAGCAAACCAGACACAAATGAAGAAATACTTACTATGGTAAACTGAGGGATAGATTTTTGAAATATCTAAAATTCAGCAGAAAAAGAAAAAATAAAACAAGGAAATTTGAGCAGTAAATTAAAAGACACAGAGGAAAGAGTAAGAATATCTAATGTACGTTTAAACAAAATTCTAAAAGTATAGGCTGGAGAGAATAGGGCTAGACAATGGCCATTTTCCAGAATGAATTAAATAAATTCCTATATTGAGGAATATCAATTAACCTAGGATGTACTAATAGACCTCAATTAAGATATAGACAGTCCTTTCAAAACAAATGGCAAGCTGAATTTCTTAAAATAAAAAAAGAAATTAGTTAAAAACTGAAAGAAAAAGTCCTTCTCAGCATTCTCAGGGACCCTAAATTGAAACATAAATGGCCAGAACTAGTAAGCACAATTTGATAATCTAACTCTTGGTCAGATATAGGAATAATTCATCATATTTAGAATTAAAGATCAGTATGGCATAATTTGTTGTATAATTATTTATAGATAATAACCAGGGACTGGACATAATCTAAGAAAGTATCAATGACTTACTTTAGAGAGAGCAAGACATATTAACTACAATTTGTATGAAAACTGAGACTATTTATTTTGCCAGTTTTTTCTGAAAGCTTTTTTTCTATTGAAATTTCAGTGTTTAGTGTAGGTCTGAGTCATGTTATTTCTCTTGGCAGAAGTACTTTCAATATATTTTTGTTTGTTTCCTATTGGATGATGCAAAGCTCTATTTTGCTTATGGCATCTCTTCAGATTTACCAAAAGCCTCTGAGTAAAGTGTCTGCTCTTTATTTTGGAATTAATATTTTGTTGTTATTCTTAGCAGAGAACATCTGCTTTGCATCTCCACATTCTTTATCCTTTTGTCAATTACTAAGGCTCCAAAGATGCATATTTTCTTGCCTTGAAAATTGATAATTTCTTTAAAAGTTGAAAGTGTTCATAGAATCCCTGCTTTTTAGCATGTTGGTATCTATTTGTAGAATTTTAAATATGGAAGAAATCTCAGAAATACTTTGGTTTAGCCTTCTCATTTTACATCTGGTATATCTAAATTATGAAGCCATTTTTTCAGGGGCATAGCCACACTGAAAACACATTTTCTTATTTCTAATCTAATATTTTTACTACATTCTGATTTTTTTTAACTGGGCAATTTGTAGACATTAGTCACTTGTGCCTAGAACTGTGCTGTGTGGCATGATAGGATATGAAAGAAAAGATAGGTGTAAATATAGGTATAAGAATAGATATAGATATAGATACCCTTTGATTTGAAAATCCCAAAAATCTTTGTGCTTAGGAAATTTCTGAAACTAAACTCTAAAAGCTTAAGCTTTTAAATATAATCGTTTGTGCTCAAAAAAAAATCTAATACTATTTGAAATATGGGATATAAACTTTAATAAGTATATTCAACTTTGTGTTGAGCTTTTTGTTCTAATGTAATCTATAGCATCATTTCCTTTGATTTCATCCTTCCCTCCATGAAGGGAAGTTGAACTTTGAAGAATTGTGTGGCTTTTTCTTGTGTTTTAACATTCAAAAGTGGCTACTATCCAAACTATAAGTAAGAAATGTGCATTTCTGTGTGCATGCTTCATTCAGAAAATATTAGGCTGATATAAAATAAAGAAGTTACCTAGTATGGGTCTAAGCACAAATATGTCAAAAGTTTGAAATCAATAGACTTTCTTTTTATCCCTCACTTATAGGAAAACTTCACTTTTGAATTTAAATTTTCTGATATTTTTATGTTCTGTATTTCACTTGAATTTATTTATTTATTTATTTATTTATTTATTTATTGAATTTATCTTTTCAAATATTGTCTTGGATGAACTTTCAGTGTCAAGGTGACAAGTAATAACCTCCCAGAGGGCATGCAATCTCTTTATGAATGATTTTCTGTACACATAGCCCCAGTTAACCTATTTACTTATACTTTCTATTCTTCAGTAGAAATTTGTGGAATATCCGGTCTCTGCTAGGCACGGTGCTTAGCACTAAGAATAAAACATAAGAAAAGACAACGAAGATCTCTGCCCTTCTGGATCATAGTGGGGAAAATAAACAATAAGCAAGTAATATATAAAACAACTGAACCATCATTGTGCAGGTTATAGACTGAGTATTGTGATGGAGAATAGGAGAGTGGTGAGCAGTTACATTAGGATGTTCAGAAAAGTCCTCATTAGAGCAGGGCCATTAACCTGAGGCCCAAATGAAGAGAAGAAGCCAGCCATGCCAGAGCCTGCAAGTGCAATCCTAGGAGAGGCACCGATGATGCCAAAGTCTCTGTGTGGGGAGTAAGCTTAGTGATCAAAGAACTGAGGGAGATGTAGATTACTCTGGCCTTTGTGGGCCATGGTAAATAAGGTGGATTTATTCTACTGTAGTGGAAAACCTCTGAAGTGTTTAAGCAGGTGAGTGACAATGAGATTGTTTTTTTTTTATAAATCAAGCTTGCTGCTCTATGGAGAATGGATGGAGGAGGCACTGTGCAACCCTAGCAAGGACTTAGGATAGATGGTGATGGCTTCAGTAGCTGTGGTGCTGCAGGGAAAATATTTCCATTTTTCTGCATCATGAGGGCTTTCTGGGCAGATTTTACTGAAACTTGGGAACTGACCTTAAAAGAACAAGCTTTGGAAGTTAAATTATAACTGATTAGATAGTGCTAAGCCATCTAGAAAGATTTATCTCCTCAAGGGTATGCTTTTACATTATAAGGTGCTGGGGAGAGAATCTGAGACCATGGGCATAACCTATGTTATAAAGTTGGATATGTTTGTCTTATCTTTCCCTTACAGACACATATTTACATTGCCAGGGAACCAAGGATCCTTCCCATGTTGAATTTGTTTAGTCGAGGAAGCAAAAAGATTTTTTTCCATCTCCCAGGAAAGGAGTTAGGACAGCTTTCTATCTCTTATGTAACTATCCAGCATTATATATCCAGGATTCCTTAGTTACCATAGAGAGCCTATAGTATAGGATGACATCCAGCTCTACAAGAATTGGAACAAAGGGAATACAATTCAGTTATTTCTATGAGTAAGTATATAACTAATCTGCCTATGTTGCAGGAAACCTCATGTTTGCATGCAGGATATTAATTCATATAGATATTCAAAAACTTAATACCAGGTTACGGAAGATGAAGAAAAATGGACTTTAAATATATTTTTGAAGTGATACAAGAAGACTTTCTGATGAGTTAAATGAAGGTTGGGGAAGAAAAGGGAGGAATCAAGGATGACTCCAAGTTTTATTTAAATAACTGAATGAAGAGTGGCATTATTTATTGAGATGAGGAAAGACTAAGTACGACCAGGTTGTGGGTGGAACAAAAAATTCTGTTTTGTCCACCTTAAGTGTGAGATACCTATAAGACATAAAAATAAGTTGTCAAATTATGTAGTTGGATATGCATAGTTATGGCTAGGAAAAATCACAATATGTGCAGTTTTAAGAGAATTTGAGATCACACAGTTACTCTTTTATCTCACAAAGACTTCAACTATTCATGAGCAGGGGGTACTTCCTAAAGACACGGGGCATAGTGACTACTCCACTAGTGTAATGTGACCAGAGAGATGTGAAAGAATGAACAGAATTCCACAGAACTAGCCTACAAACTAATCTTTTGACTTTGAAGATGCTAGGTTGTAAAATAGTATCATGATCCACTCTACAATTTTGTAATTCCATGATTCTAATTAATTTAATGAATTTCTCATTACTGAATCCATGTTGGTAACTCCAGCTGCGACTATATCCATAATCTTCCTGAAAGTTAAACCCAACCCATTAGACTTTCTTCTTAAAAAGAGATATATAGCCAAATTTTGCAAAAATCACCAGTTCTGGTTAGCTATTGCTTTAAAATAAACAACCCCCAAATTTACTGATTTTAAATAATTATTGTAATCTGTTAACATTTCTGCTGGTTGACTGGCATATCTTGGTAGTTCTCATTTGATTTCTTGTGTACTTGCAGTCAAATCACATTTAGGCTAAAGTCTTCTGAAGATATCTTCAATCACATTTTCAGTGCCTATGCTGAGATGGTGTGATATTGTGATATGTCGTAAGCAATATATATTTGGTCTTTGTTCCTGTTTCTGGCAGAGTTGCTAAAACCCTTGACATTTCTTAAGTGAGGAAAACAATCAAGGTGTCATTTGTTATGTTAATGATTTGACTTTTGGAAAACACCTAAGGATGAGGGCTGGTTGCCCGAGGAACTATTAGAGGGTTGGAACTTCCAGCCCCACCCTTTGACCTCCCCAGAAGGAAGACAGGCTGAAAGCTGAATCAGTCACCAATGGCCAATGATTTACTCAATCAAACCTACATAATGCAGCCTCCAAAAAAACCCAAAAGCCCTTGGTTTGGGGAGTTCCCGGGTTGGTGAACACATTGAGATACACGGGGCAAGTGGGAGTCTCAAAGAGCACAGAAGCTCCCTACCCTTTCCCCATACTGTGCCCAGTGCATCTCTTCCATCTAGCTGGTCCTGAGTTACATGTTTTTATAATAAACCAGTTATCTAGCAAGTAAATGTTTCTCTGAGTTCAATGAACCACTCCAGCAAATTAATCAAACCCAAGGAGGACATCCCTAGAACCTCTGATCTGTAGCTTGTCAGTCAGAAGCACCAGTGACAACCTGAGCTTGCAATTGGAATCCGAGGTTGGGAGGAGGGCAGTCTTGCAGGACTGAGCCCTTAACCTGTGGGATCTGATGGTATCTCCACATAGAGAATTCAAAATTTAGTTGAATTATAGGGCTTCTAATAGGTGTCAGAGGACTGTTCAGATGTGTGGTGGGGGAAACCCCCATGAAATGGAATTGGTGATCAGAATCTTAGATGGGGAGATCTCTCTTACTGGCCTTTTCATACAGCTAGCCTGATCTTCCCAATAGCATGGAGATCTCAGAGGATGGATTTTGTTCATGGCAGCTAGTTTTTCTCAGAGCACATGGTCCACAAGACCTAAGAGGAGACTGTAGTGTTTCTTCCGATCTAATCACAGAAATCACACAGTATTAGTTTTACAATATTTAATTGGTCAGAGCAATCATAGAGCAGCCCACTTTCAAAGGATCAGAGGAATAGACTCCATCTATCCATGGCAGAAATGCTTGCTTATAGAGGGATGGAAATGGCCAAGAGCGTCTGTTTTGGAAACAATCTATCACATCTTTCTGAGCACAGCCTCTTTCAAATGGAAAAGAATGTTGTTTTCCAAACATCAGCTCCCAGCTAGAGATGCTGACCAGATACAATAAATAGGGGGCTGATAATCAGAGCAGAGGTTCTAAAATAACTATGTGTAAGGCTTATGCTCTCACTCACCTCTAATACATAGTCTTTAAAAATACTAAGAAGCTGGGCTATCTGATGGCATCCTATTTTGGCCATGCCTTTTCCCATCTTTATGCTATCACTTATGGTTGTAAGAAATACAAACTCTACCAATCTTATAATTCTTTCCTTGCTTCTTGCTTGTTTTCTCACATCTCTACTTTAATGTTGGTAATTCTATAGAGCTCAGAAGCTCTCCAGTCTACTCTAGAACAGCGATCTTCACACTGTGGTTATACGCGAACCCATGGTGACACAGAAAGACTTTCCTTTGGTGTGTTTGCACCAAGAGTTTTAAGGGACTCATTTCCATATCCTCAAGCTTCAGATCTTTGCTAGAATTGATCGACTTGAGAATGAAGCAATACTCACAATATTCTTCCTCTCAATTTACCAAAATAAACAAACAAATAAAACTCTTCCCCCATACCAAATCTTACTGTACTGTTATAAAATCTCTGGGTTATAAAATTCATCAAGGCATCAAACAAAGGAGAAATTGAAATATTGGCTTAAGGAAAATATATTTTAATATTTAATTTAAACAACATAAATTCATAGGACTTTTTGTCTTTTCCTGCCTTGTTATATTTCTATGCGGGAAGGTTGAGCTTGCTACTAGAATAATATTTTAACCTATTTGGGGATCCATGTAGTTCATAGAGCTGAAGCTATAGATTAGTGAAGCTGATTCTTTGAAATATAGTTGGAATGCATTTAGGAAATGCCACATTTTCAAAGTACATTGTATAAAACACATGGGTAAAACTTACATAATGTATTACAGATATTTTGTATTTAATTAAATACATAGTTAAAATCAATTTTATCAAATCATATAATGAAATGTATCCTACAGTCATTCATATTTTATCTTATAATAGTTTCTATCTACTATAAATAAGATGTATTAATCCAAACTCATAATGAAAATATTTATTTAATTTTTTATTCATTTCTTTAGAGAAAGGGAGCACATGTGTGAGAGGTCAGGGGAGTACGGCAGAGGGAGAGAGGGAGAGACAGAGAATCTTAAGCAGCCCAGTGTGGAGCTTGATGTGGGGGCGTGATTTCATGACCCCGAGATCATGACTTCAGCCAAAATCAAGATTCTGAGATTTAACCGACTGAGCCACTCAGGCACCCTTAATAAGAAAATATTTAAATATTAACTTAAGGGGCACCTGGGTGGCTCAATCGTTAAGTATCTGCCTTCAGCTCAGGTATGATCCCAGAGTCCTGAGATCAAGCCCAGCATCGCACTCCCTGCTCAGCGGGAAGCCTGCTTCTCCCTTTCCCACTCCCACTGCTTGTGTTCCCTCTCTCACTGTCTCTCTGTGTCAAATAAATAAAAATCTTTTAAAAAAAAATCAACTTAAAAATGTGTAGGGAAGACATAGTTTATCAAAATTATTTTAGGCATTATATAAGCAAAATAAATGGACTGTCTTTTCTCTATTATCTATTTTATTTATCAGGCTTTGTTGAATATTTGCTATTAGTTTGACTTTACCAATGGACTATAGGTCACATTACTTCAGGGATAATATCTATCATTGCTGTATCCCAGCTGCCTACCACAATGCCTCACATTTAGTACATATTTAATGAATGCATTGAATGCACATATGAATGAATGGATAATATGAGCAAAGGGAAAGATATATAGGATGCAGAGGTGGTCTTTTCTTATTTAAATTTGTATTGATTATTATCTAAGCCAATACCGCAGTCCCTTTTGAGGTTTCATTCCTTTATCATAGTGTTTTTACCCATTTTCAAAAGTACAAGACATAATAACTGAACAGTGTATACATGGCATGTTATTTAATTTACTATTTGATTTTTAAATAACAGCTTTATCAGGGTATAATTTACATAGCATAAAGTTAACCCTTACAAGTTTCAGTGCAAGATTAAGTGGTTTATAGTGTATTCACAGAACTGTGGGATTATTACAACTAATTTTATAGATTTCAGCACCCTAAAAAGAAACCCTGTACCCACTATGATCACTTCTCCTCTCCTCTTAGGTAATCACTAATCTCTTTTTGTTTCAATACAGTCGCCTCCTCTGGACACTTTGTATAAATGGATATTTTGTATATATCATGCAGTATGTAGTTTGTCTTTGTGATTGGCTTCTCTTACTTAGAATAAGGTTTACACATGTCTTACTATGTATCAAGACTTCAATTTTTTAAAATTGCTTAACAGCAGTCCATTGAAGGGATATAAACATTTTGTTCATCCATCCATCAGTTGATGGGCATTTGGGTTGTTTTCCACTTGTTTGGCTGTTATGAATAAGTTGCTCTGAGCATGTATGTCCAAGTTTTATATAGACATGTGTTTTCTTTTCTCCTAGGTATATACTTAGGAGCAGAATTATTGGGCCCTATGGTAACTCTCTGTTTAACACTGAGAGACTGCTAAGTGTTTTCTAAAGTGGCTGCATGTATGAGGGTTCCATTTTCTCCAGGTCCTTACCAACACTTTTATTATCTGCCTTTTTGATTAGAGCATCCTAGTGAATTTGGTGTTGATTTGCATTTCTCTAATAACGAGTGATACTCGGTATCTTTCCTTGACTCATTGGCTTTATAGTACACCTACTTTGGAGAAATAAATGTCTAGTCAAATCCTTTACTCATTCTTAAAATTAGTTTTTTTTTTTAATTGTAAGAGCTCCTTATATATTCTAGATACAAGTCACTCTTCAGATATATGGTCTGCAAATACATTCTCCCATTCTTTGAGTTGTTTTCTACTTTCTTGGTGGTTTAGTTTGTAGCACAGTTTTTAAAAAGAATTGGATCCAGTCCAAATGATCTGTTTTGTTATTGTCACTGAGCTTTCGGTGTTATATCTAAGGACACTATTTGATTTGTAATCAGCCTCGTTGAACATCAATATCAACTAGTGCCATCCTAATTCACTTGCTTTATATGGCCCCCCTCACTTACAGGGCAAATCCTACAGACTTCTTCAGAACTTTAGCTGGAACTGCCATGTGTTGTCTTTAAAACAAGCCCCATGGGGTGCCTGGGTGGCTCAGTGGGTTAAAGACTCTGCCTTCGGCTCAGGTCATGATTTCAGGGTCCTGGGATCGAGCCCCGCATCGGGCTCTCTGCTTAGCAGGGAGCCTGCTTCCCCCTCTCTCTCTGCCTGCCTCTCCGCCTACTTGTGACCTCTCTCTCTGTCAAATAAATAAATAAAATCTTAAAAAAAAAAAAAAAAAGCCCCAAGTCTTTAAAAGGCTAGATTCACCAGAAATCTCTTTTCCACTGTATAGTTGAGATGTAAAGGCACTTTGCAAAAAGGATTGTTGCTTAAAAAAAAAGAAGGAAAGAGCAAAAGAAAAGAATTAAATGCAAACAAGAGAGGGAAAAAAATGTAGAAGATTAAAGGTGAGAGTCTCATCAAACAAAAAAATACCTATTTTAACATAAAAACCCAGTGACATCAGAAAGCATAGTATATTTGGGAAAAGGAAATAAGCCTGGTCTGGTGGAGGACACACCAGCTGTGAAGGATGGAGGTTCTCCATTATTACCCTTGGGATGGTGTTCTCAACTGAGCACATACATTCCACTCCCTCAGGGAAACCAGACAAAACAGAGCAAAAAAACAAAGCAACAGGAGCAAAATTAATTATAATCATTTGGTTCTGAAGAGCAGTTCTTCTTACAGTTTAATGTATATATATCACCTCTTAAAAATGCAGGTTCTGGTTCAGCAGGTATGGGGTGGGGGCTTGAAATTCTTCATTTTTAACAAGCTACATGTGATGCTGAGGCTTGACTCTCGGAGCTACAAAGGGCAAAGGAGAACAATGTCATTCATTCCTTCAGAAAGGGAGAAAGTCTCACTTTTCAATCAGGCTCTGTTTATCGAGATGATCTTTTTTGCATGTGTTCAGATTTAAAGGTCAGATCTGTTTTTTTTTTCAACAGCTGCTTGGGAATTGCTCATCTTGCAGTTCCTGTATGGGGTTTGATTACCTAAGTGGATTAAGAAGCTACAAGATAGCTTGGAGGACAATCCATCTAATAGCATCCAGTATTCAAGGGTTCAAATTTAATAGGCAAGCTTGCAAAGGCAACTTCAGATCAGAACTCTGGTCCACTTGAGAAAGGAGAGGAGAAAGAGAAAGGCCCACAGACTGTCTCCTCCCAAAGCCCTGTGGTCATGTGTGTGTGTGCGTGCATGGGGTGGGGGGCAGGATTTAGATTTTAGACCCTGCCACAGAAGATCCCCCAAGAGAGAAGGCTGTCCTCAAATGTGCCATGAATCAGGCATAGGCCACTCTAAGGCCCAACTGTAAAATCAAAGAAGTCTGTCCTTGGTAACTACTCAGGCAGACAGTTAGACAAACTGTTCCAAATGTCTAGCATATTCTAAGCATACTGTTGATGTCCTGAGGGACAGAGATTAACAAGTTTCTACTCACAAAAGCACACGGTTTAATGAGGAGATGTCCAATTAAATAGACAATTGCAACATAGTAATTAAGGTGGTACAATAGAGTTAAGCACAGTTTGGAGAAATGTCCAATTTAGCTTCTGGAGACAGAAAACTCAGGAATAATTTCTCAGAAGGTGTGATACTTGAACTTATCCCTTCCTTTCTCTCTTCCCACCACCCTCTCCTCCCCAGTGCCCTTTTGCAGCCCAAGAACCCTCCTGTTAAGGAATCTAAGTAAACTCCTTTACCCGGTATTACTGATGGTGACATATCCTCCAATACTTTGTCCTTTTCACCACTGAAAACTATTCTTAAAATCAAAGAATGAATTGCTAATAATAGAGCTTCACTTGTTAGGAAGGGAAACTATTTGGAGGTCAAGGCATCTATCTTTGAATCCTTAAAACCACACAGCTGGATGACACTGGCCATTTAAGCCTGAGCAGACCATGGAAGCCCTTCCCTGGAGCAAGAGGTCTCCCCCAGGACTGATCTCATTTACCTGGCCAGGCCTTGGATTTCGGGACTGGGGACAAGCTTCAGGGAAATGCTAACTGTGTATTCCCCTAACTACAAAAGAGCCATTTGTAGAAATAGCAGGTACTTTCCTCCTCTGTGAGAGGAAGGTAAACCATGTCTGTCTTGCATGGACAACCTGGCAGGTGACTCAATGTAGAATGATGCCTCTGGAGGAGACAGGTGAGCCCTCAATCACCAAGGTCAGGTCTGAAAGGCATCGGAGTGTAGATGCAAAGATTGGGGGGGTTTAAAGTGACACCAAGACATGAAATTATTTTCTTCTTCAGCCTGAAGAAGACAAATTTCTAAGTAGCATCCCAGGCTAAAGTGTGAATTCATGAATCCAACTGATGCTGGATTAGCAGCTCTGGAAACTGAGTTTGTCTCTCACTTGGGAATGGGTGACTGGGTAGCAGGAAAGGCAATATGGTTGGAGTAGGCTGAGGATAGAAATCTGCTGCTGCCTTTTTTTAACTGCATGTCCTTGGATAATAACTCAACCAAGCTCCATGTCAGGGTCCTCTGAAAAAAAGAAGCAACATTGTATTGGTTATTCATATATAAAATACTGAAATCCCAGTTAAATTTGAATTTCAGATAAGCAACAAAGAATTTTTTAGCATAAGTATGTCCGAAATATTGCACGGGGACATAAAATCCATTTGTTGTCTCTCTGAAATTTAAATTTAACTGATCACCCTATATTTTTATTTGTTAAATCTCCCAAGCTTAGAATCAGTCAGGATAGTCTAGTTTAAGCTCCAGTACATTTAACTCTAAAATATCAATGGCAAACTTCACTAAAGCCCCATTTGTGTTTCTCTAAGAGTGCTCCCTAGACCAGCAGCTCCAACATGAGCTAGAAACTTTAGAAATGCCAAGCCTTGCCAGCCAGACCTACTAAATCAGAAACTCTGGGGCTGGGGCCCCACAATCTGTGTTTTAACAATCCCTTCAGGTGATACGGATTAAAATTTGAGAACCACTCACACATTTTCAGAATATCCAAAGGCTAAGCATATGCCTGTCCTGTGGATCAACAATTCCATTACTGGGTACCTCAGTGGCTCAGTCGGTTAAGCATCTGCCTTTAGCTCAGATTATGATCCCTGGGTACCGGGATCAAGCCTAGGAAGCATTAGGCTTCTTACTCAGTGGGGAGTCTGCTTCTCCTTCTACACATCCCCCCTGCTTCTGATCTCTCTCTCATGCTCTGTCTCGGATAAATAAAATCTTAAAAACAAAAAAACAAAAAAACAAAAAAAAAACAATTCCATTACTAAGTTCAAGAAAGCAAAAATAGAACAAACAAACAAAAAACAAACAGCAATAACCACAACAAAGAAATTCCATTACTAAGTTTATATCGAGAGAAACGAATGCATTTTCCACCAATATACACATATAGAATTATCATAGTTGCTTTATACATAATAGCTCAAAGCCAAAACAACTCAAATACCCATCAACAGGAAAATGGATAAAGTGTAGTATTTATACCATAGAACACTACATGGTAATTAAAAAGAACAAATTGCTTATATGTTAAACATTCTGGATGAATCTCACAGACACTTTGAGTAAAAAAAAAAAGAAATGAAAATTTCTATATTTTTATTTATGTAATGTCCCTAAGTCAGGTAAATCTGATCTATGGTGGTAGAAATAAAAATGGTTGTTCATGGGGCGTGGATGATGGTTGTATTGATGGGGAAGGAATATGAAGGCATCTTCCAGGGTGCTGGAAGTGTTCTACTTCTTGATCTCATCATGGTTATACAGGTGTATTCATACGTATAAATTTATAGACATGTATAGAGACATGTAAACTTAAGGGGATTGTATTTTATGTATGTTTCACCTCAAAAAGAGAAAAGAAAATATAGTTAACAAATCTTGGTGGCTAAAACAACAAAAATTCATGTCTAACTCATACTACAGGTTTTTAAAACTTCCACTCACCTGACTTGACCCAGCCAGTGACATGGCCCCACCCACCTTCAAATGGGCAGAGAAGTGTACCCTTCCCAGAGAGAGAGAGACAGCAGAATGTTTGTGAGCAACCCTAATGACATCAACATACCTTTACCTTGTAGTTCTGTGTAATAGACATATTTGCATTTATTCATTCTCATATTCATGATCCAGCAAGCATTCACTGATGACCTGTTATGAACAGGGCACTTTTTCAGGCATATGAGTGGAATAAGATAGAATGGTCTTGCTCTTATGGAGCATATATTCTAGTTAGGAAAAAAAGGACATTACGACATTATTTAATTAAAATTATGATTGATGCAATGGCATGTTGGCTACTATTGATGCAAAATAAACATGACCTTTTTTTTTTCTGATTTAAAGAAAAAGGAAAAGAGTTTTATTGGAGCCTAAGTTAGGACAGTTGCCCCGGGTACACAATCTTCACAAAGAGAAGTGCTCTGGGGAAGGAATAGTTGGTACAGGGTTGTATATGTTTGCTTGTTTTTATGTATAAAGAGTTACAAAGCAGGGGAAAGGGCATTTCATAAAGTTGTTGACTTTATCTTCTGCTTTCAGTACTTGCAAGGCTGTGTGATTTTAATCTGATGGGAACCAGTGAGGTTTTTCTTCTTCTTATCTTTATGTTCAGAATGCTCCTTTTTGGTTACTTATTTATTTTTTTATTGTTTAATGACGCAGATGTCCAATGTGTGCTTGGGGCAGAAACAGAGCCTGTGTCTTGAGGTTTTGCTGAGTCATTTGGATTGACCTTGGTAAATGTTGAAGTATAACTTCCTGGGAGCTCAGGAGCAGGCAGGGCCCACTAGCATGAAAAAATGAAAATTTCCTTTATTTTATTACCACTTACCCTCATTTTCTTTAAGACCTGGTACCTCTCTTGTAATCAGGCAGCCCCAGCCGAGGTTTGTATGGTACATTCTGGATCATCCTTCCCCACCCTCGACAACACTTCAGCAGCTCCATGGATGGAACAGAGTCCAACTGACCAAGCCAATGTTGAGATTCTAAACTGCATTAGGAGCTGAATGCAGAGTTCAGAATAGTCAGACAGACACAAGAACGTCTTACCAGTTTGGACATTCACTGCTGAATAAACACACGATCCAACCAAATATTCTAAAGAATTGACTAAGTTTGCTAATGTGGACAGTAAAGAAGCGTGAAGCTGGAAAACCACTAACAGCATTGACAAAATATACCAAAGGATGAAGGCTCTAAGATAGAAAGTAGCCAGAAGAATATCAAATACCTGGAATAGGGGTTTTCAAACTTGATTCTGCATCAGAATTACCTGGAGGGCTGTTTACCCAGGTTGCTGGGTCCTATACCCAGACTGTGTCATTCCACAGATCCAGACAGAGAGCTGAGACTTTCCGTTTTAAAGAATTCTCAGGTCAGGCTGATTTTGTTTGTCCCTGGGCACGCTCTGAGAACCGCCGCACTAAAAGAAGAAAAGGTACAATCAAACTGCTCTCCCTTCCCTCTTACTATGAACAAGCTGCTTTTATTGTCACACAAGAAACTGAGAACTTCTGCCTACTGCTGCTATTATTTTTCCAAACTACGCCATCAATACGGTGGCAGTGAACCCTCTCATGCTATCCTGAGTCTTCCTGGAGGCCGCTACAAACACATTAACTGAGCTACTGTTTTCTTATTCGTTTACACAAGCACCTTGCTTTTTAAAAATGTACTTGTTAGGTTGACATTACAAAGGGCAACTCGCTTTCCAGGCTCCACAAGCTGGAGCTGGATCAAGTTCTAGAAGACGACACAGAGATCCTGGAGGCCCTCCTGTAGCGGACGCTAGCGCCCTCTAGTGGTAGGCTATCTGGGGCCCGTTAGTGAGATAGTGGGCTAGAATAGGGAAAAGTAGCCCGACAGTTGTTTTCGTATTGCAAACATATTTTCCCTAAGCTCTTACAAAATAATATTTTAATGAATTTTTCCATTAGTCCTAAACAACTGATAAATTATAACATTATCATTATAATCATGTTCATTCATGTGAAGACATTTTTGGAGCCTTTAACAAGTGCCGATTTCTGGTACAGATTCTGGAGATTCACTAATGAGTGAGGTAAATCTACCATGAGTACTTAAGTTACAGGGATTTTTTTTTTTTTTTTAACTACAGGCTTCTAATCATGTCGCTTATCCCCTCATCATCCCGCTCCTCTGCTTCTCATTGTAGTCCCTCTACTCTGGTTACAATCTATTGTTTTACTCTTCTCTCTCCCAACTATCCTTATCAATATGCCACTTTGCTGGCTCTTTGCTCATTCTTACCTCTTGTTGAAAAGAAAGATCCCCTCATTCTTTTAAGCCTGACTCACCGTCATTCATCTGTAAAGGTCCATATCAACCACCATTTTACTGAAACCTCTTACTTCACTGAAGCCCAGAGTCCACACCCACACACTCTCTCAATTTCTTTAGCACTTAATGTGTCATGAGGCACTTAAATATATGCACTATTGAATTTGTATTGAGCCATGTTATGTGTAAGTGGTACCCTCACCCTGTAATTTCCGTTCATCAGAATTACAGATAAGACTTGCTATCCCTTCATAGAATTGTCTTTCCACAGTAGTGTCATTTAAAGTTGATAATTCTTAATAGGCACTTTAGGATTGCAATCTGGTGCCTGGCTTGAAGGAATAGACAAATTTAGCCATTCCCAAACAAACTTTGCTGATCGGAGGTAATCACCTGAGTTGTTTAAGTGTGTGTGTGTAAGTCCCAACTGTAGGCCAGCTATCTGAAGATTTCCAAAAAATGTGGTCTGGGAATCCATATTTGAAATAAAAGCTCCAGTGAATCCTATGAAAAAGCAAGTTTTGGAACCTCTGGGCTTCATATTACAAATATCTAAGAGGCTTATAAAAAACATCAATATCCCAGAATAATTAACTCAGAATCTCTGGAAGTAAAGCTCCCCTGGCATAAGTATTTTCTAAAAACTGCCTGAATGTTCCTAATCGGCAGCCAGGGTTGAGAACTACTGCATAGTCTAATTTCAGACAGTCAGTAAAAAGAGGAATTTGGCACAAAATTGTGTCATGTATGTTTCTTCCACAGGGGATGTGGGGAGAGGGCCTTTAGATTAAAAGAATAGTAATTCCAAGTCAATTCCGTTAATATAAGTAATAAATATCCATTTTGGAAAAATTGTAAAATACCGAGCAGTATAGAAAAGCAAATAAAGCCACACATTATGCCAGCATTCAATGCTGTGATCTATCTCATCCTAGCCAGTTTCTGCTCATAATTTACAGATGGAGGAGAGCTAGAGATATCTTGCTCTATTGGCTCTATTGGTAACAAAATTAGTTTTATATTTACATACTACTTTAATATGTTTTTCTGTTAACATAATATATATATTTTACATATATACATTACATTTTCTGTATATATATATATATATTATATATCATTATATTTTCCTAAAATATAATTATAAAAAATGCTCACCGTTAATGGGTATAAGAAATTACTTAGCAGAAATCTTTTGTTTCCACATGTTTTCCCATTATTTATAACAACACCGTAAATATTTTATACATATAATTTTGTATACACCACTGATCACCTTCTAGTCTTATGACAGAGGTTACTTCTTCTGTATAATATAAACTCTTCTCTATCACATAATAAAACATGATTATTTCCCAAGTAACTAGAAGTAGCTTTCTGAGTTAAGAGGTGATCATATGATTCTGAATTTCTCTTCAGAAAAATGATGGCAGCTTACCAAAAATGCCTGGAATTACCTGTATCCATTAACACGATTATTGATAAGCATATTTTAAGTGCTGATTTTTTAGGCAAAATTTGTGCCTAGTTGTTCAATTTGCATGATTAAGAGCAGTGACTTTGAATGTTTTTTCCCTAGGTATTTCCCTAGTTACTGCTTTTGAGAACTGCCTTTGCAACCCCACACACTTTTTTTGGAAGGGGAGTAATTTTTCTAACTCATTAATTTGTATGAGATCTTTATGTTGGGTAAGTTTATCATCCCTTTTTTCTTTCATCATGCTTTTTCCCTCTTATGCTTTTTCAAAAAAAAAAAATCTTTTATGATTCAAAAAAGAACACTTTATTCAGTCAAAGCTATTAACCATTTCATTTGGGGCTCTTGATTTTGACATTATGGATGTCTTTCCTAATCCAAGTTCAGATAACTATTTGTTCATTTACTTTTTCATTCTCTTGTAGCTTCATATATAGGATATAAATTTCCATGCATGTCGGTGTGTAGATATAAATAGGTATGTGTAGTGTGTACTTTTAATCCTTCTAGAATGTGTTGCAGTAAATGATTCACTCATCCTTTTGTTCATTTTAGGAAATAATTATGCATTTCTCTCAGTACCAATTTAAAAATAGTTTTACTTATTCTAATTTGTGTCCTACCTTTATCATATACTGAATTATTTCTACACTTGTTTTTGCCTCCATTTTCTACATTGTATAATTGCAGTCAGTCTATTCTGGCACCCATTTCATACTGTTTAAAATACTTCAACTCCATAATGCACATGAATGTGCTCGCTTCGGCAGCACATATACATAATGCACATGAACACCATTTAGTGCAAACCCTACCTTATTTCTCTTTTATAATACATTTGAACAATTTATGCTACATCCAAGATGCTATTTATAAAGATAATGAAAGATGAACCTAATATAGATAAAATCCATAATAAACTTCAACTCAGATCCATTAGTATTTAATCTAATTCTGACTCTTCTTTTAATTTTGAAGAAAAGTATTTGACTTTGTTCTAGTGGTATTATATAAAGACCCTGGCATGTGTGTTTAATTATCTTAGAATAATTTCTGTATTTCATCAATCCCCCTCTCCCCTCGCTCTGGAGTTGATTGTCAACTTTACAAAATACCTTAACTACATCTGTGTCTCTACCAGATGTATTAGTAACAATCACCATTTTGCCATTCTAAAACACCACAGAATGGGTAACTAGAAAAGCAGAAATTTATTTTCCCACTGTTCTGGAGGCTGGAAGCGCAAGCTCAGGACACCAGCATGGTTGGTTTCTAGAGCTCTCTTCCTGGCTTTCAGAAGGACACCTTCTGTTGCTGTGCCTCACATGGCTTTTCCTCAGTGAATGTGCATGGGGAGAGAGGAAGGGAGTTCTTTGGTGTCTCTTTTTTTTCAAGGACATCAGTCCTATACCATCAGGACCCCAAACTTATGATCTCATTTAACTTGAATTATTTCCTTAGAGGTTCCATCTCTAAACATAGCCACGTTGGATGTTAGGGTTTCAACATATGAATGTGAGTGTTGGAGGTGGGCACAAACATTGAGGCCATAACACCAGATCATTCTTAGTGAAATCAATGTTTTACTTTATATATGAAATGTAACTCATAGCAAAATTTTCTGGAATGCAGTATTGCATGCATTGAAGTATGTGGTTCTATAGTGGGTCACAGAATTGGATATCTATCCAATGTATTCTAATTGGCACCCATGTAAAAGACTCACCAGTGGTCTCTTGTGATGTTTAATTACTTACCTTGCCTGTGTGTTCTGCCAATTTATTTAAGCTTATTTTAATCCCTGGCAGTTGGGTAAACATTTGTAACATATGTGTAAACTGAGTTCTGTAATGCCTTCCTTCTAGAAGCATGAAGAATCAAAAGGTTAATGCAAAATCTAATACTCTCCTTTGTGGATCAAGCCTATAACTATTACACTGTGAAACTCTCAGAAATTACCCTCTTTCACCAAGAAGCTTAAACTGCTCTTTGACACACAACCCTTCGGATTGTCTGTCTACTTGTGTTCCAGTTCATACAGTGATCAGTTAGAGGCCAGACACATGTTTTATTATGAGAGCAAACAGAGTACATCTGCTCTAGGGATCAGAGAGAGACAAAGATACAAGATTTGACAGCCATAGACTTCTGAAAACAGACCGGCCTGAAATGAACATTTTTGTGAGCTTGAGCAGCAAGTGTTGTGACAGTCAGTTTACATCTTAATATCAGAATCTCCACCAGAGACCACTCAGAAGAAGTGATGTTTTAATAAGATCCTTGCATGTTTGCATTGGTTCAGCCAATAAGCGGGATAGCAAACCCCAGATCAAGGTATGAAATTTTGTCTTTACCTTGTGTTAAGGGAATATCAATTAGGTAGAAAAGAAATTAAAATGTCAGGGCTTGATAACATAGCAGTAAGTGATAAACTGAACTGCCAAGATAGCTGAGCCATTACATTAACAGGATTGTGCATTACTATGACTTGTGTTTACTTCTGTGCCACACACACATTTTATTCTGCTTGTGCCTTCGAGTCTCTGGACTCTTAAAATGATTAAAAGATGTAATTTTTCCTTAAATATATCTCCTGAGTCACTAATTACATTCTCTAGATGCTTACATCCTTATTCATGTGACCATTGCTTGTATATTACAATGGGACTATTGTCAGCCGCACAATCTAGCCGAAATGCCCAGGCAAGGCCACACACCCTCATTGCTAAATCACATTACTAGATAACTTTATTTTGGGGAACTTATTTTATCCACTGCTTGAGCAAGGTTTAATTGTAAAGGTGCTAGATGGGAATCCAAAAATTTGCTCCCTTTTCTTAACTAAATTTAAAACTGCTTTGCTGAAAAGCATTAATGACGCCTGTGGTGTGTGTGGTAACAAAGGATGAGCAGACAGGACTCCAATCTCTAAGGGTTCCACCTGGTTTGGCACCCATCCTGTTGTCAACTGTCCACTCCAGGGTATTTGCTGAAAGGTTCAGATTTTCTTTACTGCTTCTGAGTTCCTATTTTCTTTTGTGTCCATTAGACATCATTCACTTCTAAAATCTAAACACCAAACACCTCCCAATGTGGCCTCTCTATGAGCAATCACAGTTTATTCTATAAACAAATCACATGTTCCCAGGAAATTAGTTATTCCTTGATTGTTGCCATGTTAGGGAAATGATTATTTTCTAGGTATTACAGCATAGGGCATACATAGTCATAAGCCTAAGAATATTATTTAAAATGTCTGTAGCCTTTCATGATACCCCAGATAATTCTTGATCTTTGACTCTGGGGATAATATGGTTCAGTGGTCCTAAAAGTTGCTGTATTCTATTGCTCCAGATGCTAAATTCTTGAGATTCCTTCAGTGTCATGAAAATACCCTCTTAACAGATGATAAATAGCTGTCGAACACTTACCATCTATACCAAGTAATAGACTCAGTGTTGATAAACACAACTCTAGCTACTGAAAAGGCACATTCCCTAGCTGGCATTAGTTATTAAGTTTGTGTTTATTCTGCTACACCTGTGATGCCCCTATGAGGGAGGTGAGAAGTGGGAGGATTCTAGAAAGACCTTTACAGAAAGGCTTTAGAGACAACATGCAATCCATATAGAGAAACGTAGCTCAAATGACCTTGGTTCTAGGCATTTTGTCAGATCAAAGATTATGACATTGCTACACCACTGTTAATTGTTTTGACCAGTTCAGTTGGTCAGTTCCATGGGGCAAGGGGGTTAGAGGATGAGACCAGGAGAAATGAGCCAAATCTTTTGATTAGATTAATCGATTGGTTATTTTTCAAAATTGTTGTTTGGCTTGTCGATATACCTCTACATTTAACTTAGGGCCTGCTGCTGTGGTCAGTCTGCTCTTTTATGCCCCAATCCCGGCATTATTTTCCAGAGACATTTCTAAATTAACTGACTTAGCCCTCATGCCGCTTTTACATCTATGGCTCTGGTCAATCTCTTTTACTATAAATACAGGGACACACGCTCCTTCCTGGGCTGTGTAATACAAATTGTATACGCTAAAGACAGATCTTTCATGGACATTTAGATTTTGAAATATCATAGTAAGTTATTTTTCTTCAAAATTAGGAAGATAATTGAGTTAAATTAATTATTTTCTTTCACACTCTAAGCCTTTTTTTTTAACACAACTTAAATCATGAATATGATAGAAAATATAGAAGTTCTGGAAAAGATTTTAAAAATCAGCCATCACTCCAGAGAAAATTATCACTAAGGTGTTGCTATATTTCCTTTCATTATTTTTTTAAAATGGCTAAGACTATAATATGTGGAAAATTCCCCCACTCTGGTTTCAATAAAAATTTATAGCATAAATATTTCCCCATTTTATTATTTTGCTTTCGACATAAGATATTGAGTATATAATATTCCATTGTGTTTGCATGCTATAATTTATTTACTTATCTTTTTATTATCATGATACAGTTCTGTAATAAACATTTTAGGGTATAAAAGTTTTTATTAATTTCAATTTCTGTTGAATAGTTTTCTGTGAGAAGACTATTTTGTGTTTGTGCACTCAATAATATTCTTGGACACAGAAAGGAAATTTGCTTTCCCCTGAATATGTACATTTGGGGAAAAGATTATTTTATTGGTATTAATAATAATACAACTTAGAATCACATTTCTCGACATTCTACTGTTAATAATGTGATTCATTATCATACCAGTCTAGTGATGTGTATATAGTAGTGTACATAGTTCCAATTCCACTTTAACTATTACTGGTTTTGAAAACTTGTCTACTTTGACAGGAGCATAATGGTACTTCGATTTCATTAACACTTCTCTTTCTCTGATATCCAAATTTGCATCACAAAATTGTTAGATATCTATACCTTATTTTTTAAATCCATTATTGTTTGCATCCCTATTTTTTGACTTACACTTGAGGCATTCCTTTCCTTACTGTTTTTTAAATTACATTTCTTGTTACTCAACCATAGGAAATAAATGGGCATGATACTTTGTACCAGGAATCATTTATCTCATGATCTGAAAGTTTCTGGAGCCTTCACATGGCCTTACAGGTGCTCCTCTTTCCATTGGAAATATGCAATAATGACTACCACCATATACCACATAGGTTTTTACTAGGCACTTTATGTATACTGTCTGGTCTAGGCCTTTGCACTGTATAATAGATGTTCAAGTTGAAGGAAGTTTAGTAACTACTGGATTTTTCATTAGATTCGTATTTTGGGATTTTTTTTATCCACTGTTCACATCAAGAGTTCATTAGCTTACTTAGGTGAATTCAAAACTCCCATCTGCCCCCCCACCCCATTCCAGTTTTGTTGTTTGAATGTTAAACCAACCTTAAATTCCTGGAATAAATTCATATGTTATTCACTTTTTTATGTATTGATGGATTTCATTTGCTAATATTTGGTTAGGTGTTTGTTTTGTTTGTCTCTGTCAGTGAGACATAGGGGATTCTTCTCATGTCTTATAAGGATCCTATAAGGGATTGGCTTGACCTGGCCTGGTCGGTGTGTTGGCAGTTGTTTCCTCTTTTCTTTTGCCGTAAGGATTACATAGAATTGCTACTGTTTCTTCCTTAAATGTTTAGAAGGATTTGCCAACGAAGACTTATAAGTCTGTAGTTTTCTTACTGGGAAGACTTTAACAAATCCAGGAATATTCGGACGTTCAATTTCTTGTGCCCGCTTTGGGAAGTGGTGTTTTTCAAAGAATATGAACGTCACATCTAAATGATCAAATGTATTGCATGATTTTTGTCTATTTGTTTAATTACTTACTAAAAGTATCAACATATTGAAGTGAAATTTAAGAAGAAACGTTGTCTTTTAGTTCATCAGTTGTTCCTTCGTATGTTTTGATGCTACTGAGAGATCTGCATATATTTTCATTATTATTTCTTTTTTTCATTAGCTCAGTTTATCAGAATATAATATCCACTTTGATATTGCCAAGTTTCTCTTCTATTTTTCCTGATAAGACGATCAAATTTTCTTCCATAATATTGACCTAATACACATTTTTTTCCAATTAATGAATCTCTTCTTGATATTATTTCAGTGGATCTTTTATAAAATTATCTGAAATCCAATCTTTATATTCATGAGATGGATTTCAGTTCTGTTATAATTATGTAGTCATCGTTATTGTTTGTTACCTTATTTCAAATAGTGTACCTCTGTGCTGTGGTTTTCTTTCATTTTTATCTTCCTTTGGTTGATATTAAAATTCCATAAGTTATTTACTTTTTCATATTCTCCATATTTCTTTGCTTTTTGCTGTAGTAATTTCTTGAAAATCCTTTCAAAGAGGATTTTAATAAGATGACATTCCTGAGCCTGTGTAATGCAGAAAACCTCTTTATTTTTCAAAACTGACAATTCTGATAGACATATATTTTAGGTTTAAAGTCATTTTTTTTTTTTTTTCCTGACAGGTACTTCTTTGTAGATGTAAGTATTTTCCCTCAGGAAGTTTTTAGAAGATTTTTTTGGCTTTTGATGTTATTAAATTTAATTTAGCTATGTTCCCAAGTGTTCCCACCCTCACCCCCATCTCTATGGTTCAGTTTCATTAAAAAACAAAATTTAACCGAGCAAATTTTAAAGATCTTATTGGCTTTATTCAACAATTAATGAATCAGGCAGCATCCCATCTAGTGGACAGAAAGGAGTTCTGAGGAGCCATACAAAATGAAAGATGTTTATAGGCAGAAGGGAGCAGGACAGGAAGTTATACTAGCAAAAAGTGGATTTGCTGTGGCAAGGTCACTTTCCTTTGAGGGAGAGTAGGGGTCTGCTGGGTGAATTACCTCACTGGTGCTGACCAGGTGATTCCTGAAAACTGATTTGAGGTCTCATTTCTGTGAGAACCAAAACTGTAATTAAGTTAAGTCCCGGTTTGGTGACACAAGACTTAGCATAAGTGACTCCATTTGGGGCTTGCTGTCTTATTTTTAAGAGTATATCATGAACCCTTTTAATCTGTGGTCTTAGTTCTGAAAAACATCTTGGTCATCATTTCCTCAAATATTCCTCTCATTATTTTTTCTCTCCTGGGACTATTATTAAATGAATATTAACATTTCTCCTATGTCTTTGTATCTCTGACATTACCTTCTCTCTCATTATTTATACTTCTTTATCTTTGCCTTCTGGGAGAGTTTCTGAACTTAATGCTTCAGCTTACTAGTTTGTTCTTCAGTTGAATTCATCTGGCCATGTTACCTGTCAGTAAATTAATTTCTTCTTTTTCTTATACTCATTATTTATCTTTGGGTTTTCTTTAAAATTGTTTTTACTTAATATTTCCCATATTGCTCCTTAACTTTATAAGGATATTGATACTGCTTTTGGAGATTTTAGGAAGAAAATTAAATGCTTCAGAACAAAGGGCCTAGAACATCAAAATATGAGATAAACCACTTTCGTTTTTCCCTCCTCACCCACCATTGACCATCTTTTTCCCTCAGGATTTTTTTTTTTTTTTAACTATCTTAACCAGTACTGTTGTTCTTCCATGGAAGGAGAGATTTTTGCTGGAAGTGTATCTGTATCTGTTAACCACTTCCCACCCTAGTTGGGCTCTAGAGCTTCTTAAACTTGGGTGCTGATCAGAATCTCCTGGCAAGCTTGTTAAAACAGATAATTTAGTCCCACCTCAGAGGTTTTGGTTCACAAAGGCTCTAGTGTTTGGGGCCCACAAGTTTGCATCCTAAGTTATTACCCTCAAATTCTCTGGTTTGAGCTGGGCTGGTCTTAATGTTTTTATTTCTGTTTGCTTTCTCTTTTTCAGTGCTAGGGAAAGAGGCATTGATTCACCCACTGCAGTGATGAGTGGGGGTTGGGGAGAAGAAGGAAACAATATGAGTATTCTGCCCCAGCTTCAGCTCTGCACCACTGCATAGTTTCTCCCATGTAGATACTCAATTATCTTTAATCTCTCCAAAGGACTTTTCACAGTTTTAATGTGAGAGTCTGCAGTCCAACAAATTCCTTGTTTGTCGGTAGCATCTCCCTGTAGAGTAGATTTCAGCAACCTATGTTGGTTCATCATCTTTTCAGAAATCTGAAGGTTAATGTAATTTAAAGGAAATCCTGAAAAAAGCCATCGAATGACATGTTCATATATCCATATGCCATTCCGTTACTTGGATAATCACTTGAATTTAAGTGGCCTTTTCTAGGTATCTATAGCTACAGTAATATAAATTCAACCTTATCTTGTCTACATCAAACAGTGTATTTCAATTGTATTATTTCTTTCAACATCTTTGCAAGCCTTTTGTCATTACTGTCAAATTGCCAAAATGACTGCTCTATGTGAGCAAAGAAGCAATGATTTGAATTTTTTTGAGACTTTGAGTAATTTTTAGATTCTAATATTTGTACTAAGAAAACCTGAGTTCTGTATCCATTCAATATATAGATAGCACCCTGTTTTAGTTACTTAAGTTCTAAAAGGACAATATTAACCAAAAAAAAAAAAAAAAAAGATACATTTCTCCAGAGCCTGAATGATTTTGCCAAATTGGTGACAAGGTTTCAAAAATTGAAAAATGTTGGAGTCTTTTCAAAGACTGGAAAATAAATGGCATGGAAAAACAATATATGACAATAAGACAGATGTGAGCTCATATCTGGTAATGAGGGTCCATAGACTACTTATTTGGTGGGTTGGACTAACATTTACATTTATGTCAGTTCTATGGATTATAAGGAAAGCATCTCTTGCTGGCATGACAATAGCAAGATACAATGCTATAATGAAATCTAATTGTTATTAGTTATTGCACTGGAATGTCAATGAGGGGCTGCTTTGTTCAAAAGCTGGCATTGGCAAAGTTATTAAATTGGTTGGTTCATCAGGGAATATAGTACATTAGTGAGGTATTCAGCTGTGACTGAGTATATATATTAGAAAACATGCCTTTGTAGGTTTCCAACATCATAAATCAAGGTAAGATTTAGTACGAAACACTCACAGGAAGGGGAGATCATATATTTTACAAAGTTTAGCTCAAGTAAGCTAAACCTTCAATCATATTTGAATTAGCATTTCATTTTTATAATTTGCTTCATACTCTTGTCATGTTTATTGTATCTGGTTCCTGTACAGGAAACTTTATAAAGAAGATGAACATGATAACTGAGTGATAAAAAGACGATCCCTGCAGATTTCTGTTGAGTTTCCTCGCTTGATAAATAGTGGGGTTTTTTTTTTACTTTTAATTATATATGCTTAAAAATGATCATAATCAACCAACTTTGCATTTATTTCCCAGGGTGCTTTCATAAGTAATTACTCTAGGTTATTAGAAGTAAGTCTAAATATCATAAAATACCCTAAAGCTAGACTGAAAATGAAGGGTTTTAATAATGAGAGGACAGACATTTTTTAGAGTAACAAAATAGATTTATTTTCTTATACTATTCCAGCTCAAATACCTCCTTCTCTTACTTTTATCAAGTTTTCCCTGGTTTTTCCAATCTGAATTAATATCACTATTTTGGATTATATTACTTTGCTTTACACTTATTAGAGCTCTGAACCCATTGGCTCATATTAGAGTTTTTACACACCGATCTCTTCTACTGTTCTGTTTCCATTGAGAATAGGAAGCAGACCTGATAAATTTCAATACTACCTTCTCTTTCCCCTAATATACCAACAGACACTTAAAGTCTCAATATTTGTTGTAAGTAAATTGATATTTATATGACATTACTATAGGACTTAATACAATCTTATCAAATACATGTTTGGCTTAGCAGTAATTATTACATCAAAACTGTATTCCTGAAATATTAATTGATATAAGTAGTTTGCTATTATTAGAGATATGAACATATTAGTTACCAAACTGACATACTAACATCTCAATAGAAGATATTTTTGGGAGGATTATAAAATCAAGTAAATACATAAAGAATGTACATTGTATATGATAAAGTTCCCATGGGTCAGTTTTTAAATATAAGTGGATATATATAAATTACATTATTATATAAATGTGCATATGTAAATAGAAGTAATATAAATGCATTTACAAGAAACATACACATATAGAACAAACTTTCTGTATTCAACAGTATGTCCCCATGCAAGTACACATAAACACACCATTCCTGTAGTTTCCATGTAAGATGTAACTATGTTAAAAACAGTGCGATATGCTAGTGTAATAGCCATAAGATTTGAGAGTTGAGTTCTAGACTCAGCTGGAACAATAGTCCTTTAGGAAATTAACTATTTTCTCTGTTCTTAAATATCCTACTTTGTAAAATTAGTGTATGAAACTCTCTGATCTCTAAAATATCTATGTCAAATGGGAAAGTCTGGTCTGGCCCTAAATATACCTAAGGCTACTATGTTACTAACATTGTGCTAGGAGCTCTTGGCGTCTGTGTGTGTATGGACATGTGGTTGATGTGGGTAAAGGGGTAGTGAGATAGGAAATGTACAAGATACACACTGTCCTTAAGGAATGATAATTTTGCTGGTATATATCTAGGTGCACAGAACTTGCCCAATGAATAGCTATGACGTGCCTCACATACTTAGGTTCTCCAGTCAAGCATAGCCTTTTAGGAGGAGGTGTTTGCCATCCAAACTGAGACTTAGAGGTTAGAAAGAGTTATTCCTCTTCCTTGGCACCAAGTAAAGCAAACTACTAGTATGTGAGGCAAGGTAGAGCTGGCTGAGGTTTTTGGGAGTTTTTTGTTGTTGCTGTTTTGTCCTACGTCTCTGTAGGTTATTGGGAGAGAATACCCAGAGGCCCAGAAATCCAAAAATCTTTTATAAAATACATTAAAATCTTAAACAATTTATGCAAACAAAAAAAAAATTTCAATCTTGCTTGAGATAATAAAATGATAGAATTTTAGACGCGCAGGGAATATCTGCGTAACTGTAGCCCAGCAGTTTCCAAAGTCTGCACAATGAGACTTTTCTGCTCAGTATAGCAATCTTATGAAGCACTTACTTAAAATGACATTAATAAAATCTTTTTCATTATATTTAAAATTATAATTTAAAAAGGGCACAACTTAAAATGAATTGCAAACACAAACTTTAATGTATTGGGCACCATCGATATGATGACTTTTGCTCAGTTTGAGTTTTTTGTCTTCTGAGTATGAAGCCTTCAAAATAAAGCTTTCCTTGCTCGTCCGTCTGTGTGCATGTGCGCATGCGATTGCAGTTTGTGGCGTTTAGAAAGGTTGCAATTCAGTATCAGTATTATTCCAAATCAAGACCTCCATATGTGTACTTCCTAAATTTATGAAGACAAATATCCTCTTATAGCATGTGCATGTCATACTTAATTAAATTCTGGGTAAAGCTTTTGTATGTGCTGTAATTATAATTAATAAGAAATTGTTCAACAAGTAAATACAAAACATTGATCGTCTAAGACTATATTGCAGAAAGTTTTAAGGTTTATTATTTGGTGTACTCTGATTCAGCCTTTGCATTTGTGATGAATAATGTGATTTATTTTGGAATTTTCAAGCAACAAAACTCAAATTCCAGAATCATTTAATTGAAAAGGTATATTAATTTTGCAAATCATACTGCAAATATGATTTCGCAAATCATATTGCAACTATTTATTTGTATGAATCAGGATTTTTTAGAATTGTCCAACCAAAGTAAAACATAGAAATAAAATATTTCATGATGCTGTTACGACTTTTACTGTGATTCACAACTTCCAATTTTGGATAGTTGTGATTTACAACTTTTTAAATTTTGAGGTTATCATAATAGCCTCATTGTTTAATTGAATGCTTTTAAGTAAACATGTAATAAATTTGACATTATGCGATGACTTTGCAGTTTTAAAATGTGGCTTTTATGTTTTACATATTCAAGCTTCATAAAGGGAATGCTCTTTTAAAATATACGTGATTAAAAATGTTTGTAAATCACTGAGCTAGGTCGCCCTGTTCTTCCCCTCCACCATGCTAGAGGTAAAGCAACTGGTGTTTAGATGAGGAAGGAGACTCTCACAAAGACTTCTACAGACTAGTATTTTTTTTTTTTTTTTTTAGTCAGGGTGTTATTTTTTTAATAATTTTATTGAGATATTATTCACATTCCATATAATTCACCCATGTAATGTGTATAATACAGGGCACCCAGCTGTCTCAGTTGGTAGAGTATGTGACTCTTGATCTCGGGGTTGTGAATTTGAGCCCCATTTTGGATGTGGAGATCACTTAAAAATAAAAATCTTTAACAAGAAAATAAATAAATAAAATGAAGTGTACAACCCAAGAGTTATGAGTATATTTGTAATCACTAATCTACTTTCCACTTCTATGGATCTGCCTGTTCTGGATATCTCATAAAAATGTGTGACCCTTAGTGTCTGGCTCCTTTCACTTAACACAGTGTTTTCAAGGTTCATCCATGTAGCATATATCAACACTCATTCCTTTTTATTGCCACATAATTTTCCATTGTTACTGTATATAATATTTTCTTTATTCATGTATCAGTTGATAGGTATTCTGTATTTTTCCACCCTTTGGCTATTATGAATAATGTTGCTTTGAACATTTATGTATATGTTTTATTTAGATTATGGTTTCATTTTCCTGGGTGTATACCTAGGAGCAGAATTGCTAGGTCTTATAGTAACTCTATTTTTAAAACTTTGAGGAACTGCCAAACTGTTTTTCCAAACTGGCTGCTATATTTATATTCCCACCAACAATGAATGGAAGGATTCCGTTTTCTCCACATCTTCATCAACATGTGCTGTCTTCCATTTTTATTGTATTATAATTATTAAAATTCTAAGGGTTTTGTACTGGTATGCCATCATGGCTTTGATATGTATTTCCATAGTTACTAATGATTTCAAACAGCTTTTCATGTGCTTATTGGCCATTCATATATCTTCTTTGAAGAAATATCCATTCAGATCCTTTGCCCAATTTTAAATCAAATTATCTTTTTGTTATCGAGTTCAAGACCAGCAATGTATGAGAGTTCTACAGATCAGTTTAAATTGTGGTTATCTTTTTTTGGGTAACATATATACCTCATATCTAATTAGGAAAAACAAAATTTACCAGGTGTCTGGTGCTAAGCAATACTCATTATATAGGCGAATACCCAGCAAGAATGTATCAATTGCTCATACTACTATTTGAAGATATATAACTCCCATCTCCTTGCCAGCTGGTATTTCAGTGCCTTTCCAAAGGCAAGGTGTTTATTGTTTCATGAACTTTCACTCTAAAGAAAAAGGAAAGTGAAAATGAAGATGTTGTTACTATGGCTCTCATTAATGAAAGCCAATTTTAAAAGAAAAATTTACAATAAATAGTAGAGGACTATACATTTAGAAATCCAGTGTCTTTGATGTGCAGCAAGTATTTTGTTCATATATACTTTTGTTGGATGAGAAATGATGAGTTATCTGTGAGTGTAACTGATGGAAAACTAAGGTATTGGAATATTCTCTGTGAAGCTGATACTTTTTTACAGCTGTTAATTTTACTCACTTAAGAAAATATAAACAATTTTGTGCATTAATTTCAAGTCGCTGGACCATGGGAAAACTAAAATATGATTTTGCATTTTTAGCTTATACAGGTGGAATCTCATTATCTACCCTCAAGACCATTTAAATGAAAAACTAGTTGCAATCATAATAACATTCTGCAAAGTAGTGATGGGTTATATCCATACAGTTTCTGCTCCAGTGAAATCCCATTTTAAGAAAATACTGTATGCTATTCACTCACTGGACATTCATTGTAATGGAATGTCATCTGTATAACCAATATGAATTGTAATCTTCTGTCAAGTGGACATATGTTGAAGTATAGGTGAGTTTGAGAAAGATTCTGTACATAGTAACTGACCAATGTGTTTTTCTGGCTATGAAGCTCAAACAGGTTCACTGGGTAGCAGTGGTTGGTATCCTATCAAAAACAGACAAGAACATTCTAACAAAAGGTTTTCTGTTTTGTTTTGTTTTGTTTTTTTACTTTTTTACATTTGAGCAGATAGTATCAAAATAACATAAAATATGTGATGTCTGCCAAGCAATGACTCTCTCTGTGCTTTTACAACACCTTGTAAATTGTAATCAGAGCACTTGTCACACTGGATTTGTATTTTTGTGTGTGTTTGTATGTTTGAGTGTGTGTGTGAATGAATGTGTTTCAGAAAAACCTGAGAAATAATTAAGGGTAGAGAATGTGTGATTTATCTTCATTTTGCCAGCACTTAATACAATGTCTGGCATATGAAAGTTTCTCAATTATAGTTCGTGAGCTCATTAGTAGGGCTGCTTCTGAATGAATACTATTCCTACTGTTGATAACTGTTATTTATTGAGTGCTGATTATATGCTGTGATCTTTGTCCTTTACCACATTAATCCCTACCTATATGCATAATATCAGTACTTTTGTTATCCCAGTTTTATCAGTGGAAAAAAATGGGATCAGAGAAAATAATGCTGGGAAGAGGTCAAATATCCTTTTATCAAGGTGGATTTTTTGGCTTATTTTTGTGTTTGTGTATTGGTTTGAGAGTATGCTTTGCATATATCACTTCTTCAGAAAACATGACAGTAGAGAGTTAGGACCTAGTGTGTGTTTCAAGAATAAGTTACAGTTAGTGGTATTTAACCACATGAGAATTTATTCTATCCCTCATGTGTTGCTAGGGGAAGGAGAGTGGGAATGTACACGTGATTTTTTAGTTCAAGCATCTAAGAAGAAAGATCACATCTTCTTTTATTTGCCTTTCTGCTACAAACCCACATTACAAAGCTTGTCCAAAGTGAATATTCACTAAAGATTATTGATAGGCAGTCTACCTGCCACACATCGTCTTTGTTAAGTGAATCATAATGAAAATACTTCAGGTTATGATGTCTGCCCTTTGAGAGAAAGAGAATTTAAAGTAACCACAGGCTTTCTCAGCCTGCTGGAGATATGAATCTCTTGGCACCTATTAGCATAATCTACTTATGGAGGAGACATAAACGTGGAGCCGAAGACCAGCAAAATGATTTGCTGGGCACTATTGTTGAGCCCTAATTTAAATCACTTGGTTTTCTCCATTACTATTCCAAAGCCTCATCTGAATCCTTCTGATGCTAAATGTACTTTATAGGAACAATATATTTTCATAACTTGGAAAATCTTTAATGTAAGATTTATATATCTTCAGTGAGATGGATGAGAATAATTACTTTGAGTCTTGTTAAGTTCCTTCGAGCAATGCTGTTACAAATTTGTATAATAGAAAGAATCAAAATGTCACAAGATATATTTCTGGGTATAACAACCTTAGCATTTAAAAACATTCTTAAGCACACTATTTCTTTAAACAAAAATCCATGGATTATCTTTGCATATATTTACACATGAGGACAGTATGGCTTTCCTGAAACTGTCACTTAACACCTGGAAATACTGAGCCCCAGATTTCAGGTTCACTGGAAGTGTGATTGCTTTATGTGGAGGCAAACATCTCACCACAGTTGCAAGGCGCTGTAGTTTTAAACAGCCAATGTGAAATCATGCCACTGGTTTCTGAATAAACTTGACAAGAAAGGACACAAATTTCAGCTTCCATCAAAAGAAACTCAATTCAAAATGCATGCCCTTATAATAGTTAGTAGAACCATTTTTTTAATTCATAAGGAAGTTTTATTTTAAAGAAAGGTTTTCTTTAAGTGATATCCTTCTCTAAATACAGATGGTGAGACTTCATGCAAAGAAAGAGGTAATAGTTGCATAGTATGGCATAATTGTATTTGCAATGAGGAAAGCAGCTAGAGCCAGAAACTGTTCTGGGTGCTTCATTGAACATTTGGATGCTTGTTGAGCTATCATCTTTAGAAATACATAATTTGTTATGCCTGATATCAGTCTCATTTCACTTACATTTAAAAATTCATTCATTTATTCATTGCATATTTACTGAGCCTATAGCATGCCAGGCACTGATCTAGCTGCACAAGTATAGCAGCAAACAGAATGTATAAAGACCCCTGCCCTCCTAGAGCTTACTTGCTAGTGAGGGAGACAAGACAAACAGGTAAATCACAGCCCAACATTTGGTCTTTACTCCACGTGAGATGAGTAGGCATTGTTGAAGTATTTGGAACACAAGAGTGACACGATGCAACTCAGTTTTAATAGGTATTCCGTGGTTGCTTTGTGGAGTTCAGACTGAAGGAGAAACAGGGAGGCTACTCTAATAGTTCAGTGAAGAGAGACTGGCTTGGACCAAGGTGGCAACAGTGCAAGTGGCAAGAAGCAATTCAGATTGCCCATATGCTTTGAGGGTAGAGATCATAAATCTGAGTGTTGGTCAGACCAATGCAAAGAATTCAAAATACCAAGATTCCTAATGCAAAGAAGCAAGGGAAAAATATACTGGCTTCATTTTCAACTCATTTTATATATCCTCTCTATCAAAATTTCAGTATGGATTCTTTTATTTAAATCAAAGATCAAGATATGAATTCTATATCATGATAAATGTTTGGGTAGTCGAATGTGTATAGATTTTCATTCTCTTCAGGTTGTATTTAACTGTTACAAGTCATGGAAACAGACCTGACTTTGCAGATGCCTTCACAGATTATAGGCACGATCTCACCTTATCAGGGAAGTTTTTGAGTCTTGAGTAGAGAGAACATGTTAATACAGATACAAGCATGTTAGCAAAAGATTTTTCCGTTCAAATTAAGGAAGAATGGTTAAGATTATTGTGCAGGTTAAGTCTGTTTCAGTTTAGGCTGATGTGTGGTCTGTTGATTCTGCTGTAAATGTATTTAAAGGGATAAAGTACAATGTTGTCCAAGAAGAACACTCTGGCAGCTTAAGGGTCTTAATGGTGCCTACACAATAAAAGAAAAGAAAGTCAGCAGATTTCTGCCTCTGCAGATGTGAAACAAAGTTTTATTTCATAGTTCCCTTAAGAAAACTGAATTTATGGCAGGATAAGGGTCTAGGAATGTGTGAGGTTAGATGTTGAGCAGTTGAAAGAAGGGCTATGTAAGATTTACTTTGACTCTTTTTTATTAGCATATAATGTATTCTTTGTTTCAGGGATACAGGTCTGTGAATCATCAGTCTTACACAACACACAGCACTCACCGCAGCACATACCCTCCCCAATGTCCATCACCCAGCCACCCCATCCCTCCCACCTTCCTCTCCTCTAGCAACCCTCAGTTTGTTTCCTGAGATTAAGAGTCTTTTATGATTTGTCCCATTGGAGTTGTATCAGTAAGGAAAGTAGAGAATGAGAGTAATATAAATGACTCTTCTAAATTGAAAGAACTCTTTTTCTCATGATGTATTAAAATAACAAAGTAGTAGCATTTCATATATTAACAAAACAGGTTTGCTTCAAGTGTCAAAGATTTTCATAGATCCATTCATTGTTCCTATAACAGAAAGGGCTAAAGAAACAGAGGTCTCTTTAGGAAGAATTTAACTTTAAAAAATGAATAAAGATCCATATGGCATTTATTATCCCAGCAGAATCAGGTTTATAATGCAATGTTGGATCATTCAGGGTTCAAGCAGAGAAGCAGAACTGCTAGGAGATTGTGTTTGTGTCTTTGTGCACATGTGTGTATGGATACATATTAACATAATATGTATACATTATGTGTGGATGATATATATGAATATATATGGATTGTATAAAGATAGACTCTTTATATATGGATCTCTATATTCGGAATTTGTATATGGAATCTCTCCATATAGAGTCCCTATTTAAAATCTATATGTATATATATCTGCAGAGGCCAGAGTCCTTTATGACACCCTAAACACCTGTCCCAGGAATCAGGAAAGCTGAAGGATTCAGGGGACGAGGAAGTTGTTGTGGGTACAATTGTCTCAAGGCAATGAGGGGGATAGCAGGTCAGTGACGTGTGTGAGCTGCTCCCTCACCCCACTCTCCAGATCTCCCATGAGAATCTGTAGTGGTCCTTTGTAATTGAAAACATATAGGAAAGAAAATTCTAGAAAATGTAGTGCAGCCTAGCCACGTTGTTAGGCATGTGGGACCAAGAACAGAAAAATTAGGCTCAAGTTATAACTTCACTAATTAGAGGATTTGCATGGAGTCGTATAACCACACTGTGCTTACTTCCTTAATCAGTAAAATCTAGTTAATAACAGATAGTTGTGAAGATTAACGTAGATGCTGTGTGTTAAACATATTAAAACAGTGCCTGATTCTGACAAGCGAAAACACTGATTTTATTTATTTATTTATTTGTTTGTTTGTTTACTTATTTCCCATTAAAAAGGCAATGGACATAACATTTTTCTAAAATAACATTTTTCTAAACAATATGTAAACTGGAGTTAAAATATTCCTGAGACTCCTAAAACATCTCAGTTTAAAAACAATTGAGTCTTTTATTAATAAAGTTAAAATCTCCAATGAGAATTTTTGAAAGTATGACTAATATGCAAACTATTTTAGTACATGATATTTAAAACCACAACTTAGAGACCTTTGAGGGAATCCAGATTTGTCATCTTTTCTGAAAAAAAAAAAAATAAGAAGGAGAATTTGTTGTGAGAAAAATGCCTAAGGAAAAAGTTAAAACCCATAGATCTAGTCGTTGGATTGAGTACACAAGAAGTGGGTTGGTGGGGGATTGTTCGTAACACACATACAACCAGAGACGTAAAATTTATATGCGGCACTAAAACACCACATTATAGGTTCCCTTTTCTCCATAAGGAGGCTGACGCTCTGTGCCAATTTAAATATGGTTATTAAAGTTCTTGGTGCAGCAAAAAGCAAAGGAATTCAGAGAAAGTGCTATCCTCAGCTCTCACCTGGCTGCCTCAGCAGGTGGGCTGAGCTTGTGAGCCCACAGGACTGACCTGAGTCTTCCAAGAAAGCAGTGAGTGGATGATTTAACCTGACAAGTCTTGGTCGCAAGGGGTTTGCTGAAGATTAAATCCTGAGCACCCGGAGAGCTGGATAGATAAATGAGAAGTGGAGAGTGTAAAGCAGAGACCCAGCAGAGCTGAACTAGGGCAGGGTTTTTTAGAGGTGAAGCTAGCCCTTTGTTTTAGTCTCTGTGGGTCCCTATAACAAAATGCCATAGACTGGGTAGCTAATAAATAACAAATTTATTTCTCATAGTTGTGGAGACTGGTAAGTCCAAGGTCAAGGCACCAGCAGATTTTATGTCTAGTGAAAGCTCATGTCCTTATTCATAGATGCCCATCTTTTTGCGGCATTACATGGAAGCAGGAAGGCCAGCAGAGGGTACGAGCACAGATGCACTTAGGATGGACATGGTGGGGAGAGCTCTTTGCTGAGTGGTTTTAGGTTCTTGGTGGAATATGAAGCTGAGGATAAGGCTAATACTGAGGGTCTAAAGAGATAGTATTTGGTGAGAGAGTGAGGGAGAGAATGGACTAGAAGAATATGGCAGATTGCCAGACTGCACTGTGGCCCCGTGGAAGTCAGTACTGGGAAATTAAAGTGTCTCAGTCATCACCGTCTTGTGCTTTTCTCAACTTATCTATCTTCATCTGTGAAATGCAGCTAAAGTGTAATCAGGTATCTGGGTTTAACCAGGTATCTTGTATATCAAAATAAGTGTAATGAAATATGGGGTTGGGGGCAAGGAAGTGAAAGTATATGCAAAGGAATGGGTATGACTAATCATTTAAGCAAACAAAGTAAGAAGGAGAATGGAAAAAGGAGGGAATGTGGGGTAAAAAGGAAGGACAGTCAAAGCTGAGAGATCTGCACATCGCAGTGAAGTAAAAGGATTATCTCTATGTTTTCAAAGCTTCTTATTGATCCTAAAGCCCATTGGTTTTAGTTATTCCATCTGCTACAATGTCTTCAGCTTCTTTTTATTTTTATTGGCACTGCTTTGTTTCAGGTTATCATAATCATTATTCCAGGGGCATTTTCCTTGCCTCTAATCCAGTACTAATCAAAGTATGGTTCACAAACCAGCAGCATGAACATCACTTCGGAGCTTATTAGAAATGCAAATTCTTGGGCCTCAACTAAGGCACACTCAATAAGAATCTCTAAAAGTGGGGCTCACATGATTCTTTATCCACATAGCATGTGAAAATTACTGCCCTTGCAGCAACCCATTCGTGAACAACTATCCAGGCCATTTCCAAATAAGCAAACCTCATTATGTCATGTTGCCTCTCAAAATTGTTCATTGGGTCCTCTTTACCTAAAGCGTAACACCTAAAATTCATTGCTTAGTCTATTTCCTTAACTCATCTTACGGTCAAGCTTTTGTTTTTCCATGTCATTATGCCTTAACCTCTGCTATTTCGTTTGCCCTGAATGGGCTTGCCTGTCTTGCTACACAGACAGAAACAAATATGATTCAGTCTTCATATGTAAGCTGAGACCTTCTCTGGTTCTCCTACGTCAGCTTGGGTGACCTTCCTTCTTTGCTTCCATTGGACTGTATATAGACTTCTGTTTTAATAGGCATCTCATAATCTCATTATTTTTTTACATGTATTACTCTCCTCTAGAAAGAAGGGTCTTTGATGGTAAGGATGTTTTTCTTTTATCTTTGTAGGGCAGCACCTAAAACAGTTATTAGGCATTTGCTATATATTCTTGAAGGACGAGTGACTGAATGAGTTATTCCAGAGTAAAATGGTTTCTGAATTCAGATGCTATGCCATGTTCACATCTGATTCACAACGATTTATTATGTTATGCACAGCCAGAAATAATGAACAATCTGTTTATAGAATACATTTCTTTGTATCAGGCCATTTATGACTGTATTAAATAATAAAATATTCATAATACTTTCATTCTTCATGTGTTAAAACCAACATTTACTAATTTTTCAATAAGACTGTGTGATTTGAGTGAATTATTTTTTCTTGAACTATATGGAATTTGCTCTAAGTATTCAGATTCTTTCCCCAAGAGTACTCTTGTGGTCCCTAGAAATATTTGCCTATTCCTTTGTCAGGGCAATACAACTAGTCTTGTGGCTGTATAGCAGGGTTTTCCAATTTGAGCAATGATTGAAACCACGATAATGACCTCATAAATTTCATGTTCTGGACAACGGAGCCAACCAGGCCCATTCAGATTTGTTATGCAGTTCATTTCATGGAGCCATATTAAGCAAACACTTTATTATTAATCTCCAACAGCTGGGCTAACTGACACATTTAAACAAACGGTAAGATATTCTTAGGCATAGGAGATCTAAAATGGCAAAATGATTAATTTTTGAATATCTATATCCAATAGCATAGCTTAAGTCATTTTTTTTTTCATTTAATGTTGGTGAATTAATAAAATCCTCTGATGGGTAAACCACCAATACTTTTGGTTCATGTAATACACTTTTCAAATAGTAATGCAGACTCATATTAGCCTTGCATTATTACAATAAATGCATTACCTCTTTAAGACATCAAACTACATAATAGTCTTGTTTTAAAGGCATGTGTCGATTATGGGGCAACTTCAGATTCCTAACTGCAAGTACAGAGTTCCCAAGTTACCCACACTTCTTTCCAACTTGACTACAAACCCAAGGTTTCCATGACTCCCTCCTGAGATTCAATTATTTGCTATAATGGCTCACAGAACTCGGGGAAAGACTTTACTCACTGTAACTGATTTATTATATAGGATATTTAAAGGATAAAAATGGACAGCCAGATGAAGAAGTATATAGGAAGAGGTCTGGAAGGTTCTCATGTGCAGGAATTTAGGGCACACCACGCTCCTGGAACATGTGTATTTGTTTACCAATCCAGAAGCTCTCCAGACTCCTTTGCTTGGGTTTTTATGGAGGTTTCATTACATGAGCATGGTTGATTAAGCCATTGGCCTTTGATAATTAACCTCCAGCCTCTCTTCCTTACCCAGATTTAGGGGTGGGGTTGAAAGTTCCAACTCTTCATTTACAGTTATTTTCTCTCATATCCAGCCCCTATCCTGAACTCCCTATGAGCCCACCAAGAATCATCTCATCAGTATAAACTCAGGTATGGCTGAAAGGGGTTCATTATGAATAAAAAAAGATGCCCCTCTCACTCTTATTACTCAGGAAATTATAAGGAATTATAAGGAAGCTCTGTGCTAGGAATAGGGACAAAGACCAAATGTATATTTCTTATTATATCACAGTATCACAGAGGCAATGATGGGAACTTTTTTTAGAGGTTTTGAACTATAGGGATTTACTGATGAAAGCAATATGTCAGCAGCTCAGACCCTATGTAGCTCAACCATATTTTAAAAGCATCCCCCCTCATAACAGTGAAAACTGTTTCCTATGTTGGTAATATTCTTATGTCTAAAACTAAATCTTTTCCATTATGCATTTGATGTGAGTTATGTGTTGTCTTGGCACACTGAAGAGAAACTGGCAATAAGGATACATCAAAGGCTGGCCAGGTAGTGTCTAATCCCTAACACTTGGGATTATCATCATTAGATTATTTTCTCAGGACAAGGGGTAAGATCCAGGCATCTGAGTTTTGTTTAAAACCATGGCAGCTAAGGCTGCATGGGTGGCTCAGTCAGTTAAGGGGTCTGTCTTTGGCTTGGGTCATGATCCTGGGGTCCTGGGATGGAGCCCTGGGTGGGGGTAGGGGGGTAGGGAGGGTTTGCTTCTCCCTCTCCTACTGCCCCTACCCCTGCTTATGCTTTCTCTCTCTCTCCCCACTCTCTCTCAAATAATAAAATCTTAAAAAAAAAAAAAAAAAAAACCATGACAGCTAACCAGCAATCTTCAAATTCAATTTTTCTCTTAACTATACATATTAGCAAATATTTGGTTCTTAGTAGCAATGTATTAATGCAGCTTTGTTTACTTCACACCAAATTAAATTAGGATTTTGCAATAAATTGGTTCAATTTATTTATTCTTTCATTTAATCCCAAGGCTACTGATCTCTAATAACTAGGTCCCAGCCTTCAAGGAATTCAGAACTTAATGGAGTATATAGGCATGTGATAGATGGCTGAGTTAAACACAGGCTATGAAGGTAGCATGTAGGATGTGTGTTTAACTCAGACTAGGAAGTTAAAGGACAGCAAAGGGAAGGATTTGTTTAGGAGATCATTAGCATACAATAGACAACCCAACCTGATAAGTTGGACAATTATATTTTATAACATGCATTTTGGAAGTATAACCCAGATTTTGTGGCTCAATACATATTCAGTTTGAATAAAAGTGTGGAATTTGAGTACTCTTATGTGTCAGACACTGTGCCCAATGTTTTACTTGTGTTAACACATTTAGAGCTCACAGCAATTTCACAAAGTTGACACTCAATTTGAAAGATAAGGAAACTTATTCAAATTTTGATGTCACATTTGGATACCATAATTTATGATATGCTAGCCACTTTTAAGAAATTGCATTTTACAGCCATATATTAATTTGCCAGTAAATCATCTATTTACTTATTGTTTGGCAAAAAGATAAACTAGATTATAACCACATGGTATCCCTAATGGTCCCTTGGGAAAGGGTTTTCATACCCTCTTAAAACTGCTACCCCCTATTCACTTATATTTTGAATCTGGTTTAGAAGAAATAAGGCTTTCCGTCTATTATTAGAGCTATGGCTTTAGATGTAAAAACACCCCTGGAAGAAGCAACACATTAAAATCGATTCACACAGAGATATAAATGAATGTCAACCTTCGTTTAGTTTTCTGTGACTAAACAAAATTATACTAGCCGTATCGTGAATAAAAAATAGAAGTTGGAGAGGGCACGTAGACACTAAAGAAATGGAGAGGAAGATGCCATGAAGTTTTATGAGAAACACAGAGAAAAAAGAGGCAGGGGTCAGTGAATAAAAATTTAAGACTAGTTCCCATTTTCCCTAAGGCACAGCCTATTTAGATGTTTAATCTCTCATTATTAAAGAAGAAAACCAACCTTCAAAAATAGTTGTTTTCCTCAAATTTTTATATCTAATTTTCATATTGAGACAATCAAGTGTAATTCATTCACCTTCAGACTAATAATTTGCAGTAGTAAAATGGCTGAGGAGCATTCTCTGGTTTAATCATAAACCATTGTGAAAATCAAGCCAGCAAACTTGGATCAATGATAACATTTATCATACGAACACTTAAAAACCAAGTTAGGATACTGTGAATGAGTTGGTTCCTCATAGTTTATTCACTGTTTTGTTAAAAATCCCACATGGAATGAGATTGATTTAGATGATAATCACAACTAATTCCTAGTTGGGAATCATTCCCTGAGCTTCACATTTTGTTCTTGTCTTGGAGAATCATCACCTTTGAACTTGCTCTAATTCATTTTCCTAACAAATATTAATTTACATAGGGCTGGGTCCACCTTCAAAACCAATTTGAGTGACTTAATTTGAAATTTAGGGAAACTTCTGATTAGACCTCTGAATTTCACAGGTTTGGTGTTCAGTTTTGAAGATTAACAAAGGTAGAAAATCCATGGCCCAAGTATTTTGGAAGTATACTCAAGCACAAATTTGATTATTGTATTTTTTTTTTAATTTTATTTATTTATTTGTCAGAGAGAGAGCACAAGCAGGCAGAGAGGCAGGCAGAGGCAGAGGGAGAAACAGGCTCCCTGCCGAGCAAGGAGCCCGATGCGGGACTCCATCCCAGGACCCTGGGATCACGACCTGAGCCGAAGGCAACTGCTTAACCAACTGAGCCACCCAGGCGTCCCATGATTATTGTATTTTATGTAGTATGAAGGATTGAGGTTCTTGACTAGTGAATGAATAACTCGGTAAGGGTGCTTTAGGTATCCTACTTAATCCATTTGCACATACAGAAAAGACTTATTCATTCACCTAACAGGAATCTAGAGATATGAGGGGCCATAGTCTTGATGGCTTCATTGAGTCAGTGCCATTAAAGATTGACTACATTTCCCCCACAGTGTCAGTTTTGTCATATTGATTTTCCTAATGGTTGAAGGATGATTTCTATTAGCAACTAGGACTGCATGTTTTCTCGCATATATCTAAAGGCTGATTGGGGGCGGGGGGAGTGATCCTGTCTAGTAGTCTAATAAAGGAAGAGTTCTATGATTTAACCTGATTGGATTATCTAAATCACATGTCCACATTTAATCCTCCCTGTGGTTAGGGGAACACAGTTGCTAAAGCTCATGGGCTCCATTATGGAGGAGAAGAGATCTTGGGTTTCTTCTGGAAGGTAAAAGGGATCAATATCACACAACAAAAGTATCTGCTATAGTTTATTGCCCAGTGTCTAAAACTCAATCAGGCTTTGCTCTTTCTTTTCTTTTTTTTTTTTTTTAGATTTTATTTATTTTTTGACAGAGAGAGAGAGAGACAGCACAAGCAGGGGGAGTGGCAGGCAGAGGCAGAGACAGAAGCAGACTCCCTGCTGAGTGGGGAGCCCAATGCAGGACTTGATCCCAGAACTCTGGGATCATGACCTGAACCAAGGCAGACACTTAACCGACTGAGCCACCTAAGCGCCCTAGGCTTTGCTCTTCATTGCATTTTTGGTTTGTGCTTTGTGACTTAGTTTACTTATTTTTAATTTTATAGTTAATGAGTAGTAATACATATAATGATATTAAGAAATATATATATAGTAAAATATAATACATGGCAACAAAATATAGTAATCAAATGATAGGAATTTATCCTAGAAAGACAACGTAATGAAATATATTACTGAATATATTAACACGTGTGCTATTTTTTGGTAAATATAATTTCCAACCTCTTTCCATGTATATGCAGGTAGAACAATGGCTAGATAGATATATGTAGAATGAAATGCAGAGTAAAGAAGTAATTTATAAGGACGAGGTCATACTTTACATGCTGTGTTTTCTAAGTAGTGCAGTGGAGGCTTGTCTGCCCTGACATCCATTTAAGTGACTCCCTATGGGGCAATAGATGTCCATGGTTGGCAGGTACTTCTAGAATAACCATAAACTTACATTCCAACCAGTTGAGCTGCCTGTTAAGAATTAGATAAGTTTATTCCCAAACCTGCTTATGCAGGTTATAGTTGTTATTTTAATGAAATATTATATAAGCTGATGAAACATGAAGTTGAAAATATATGATTTATATCTATGAAAATTAAATGGAATGTTTTTGAAAGACGTGTTAGATGGAATGTTTTTGAAAGATGTTGTCAGAAAGTTTTGTAGAATTAGTGTGGGAGAGGCAACTCTAAACCATTCAGATGAGATTTAAGAAAAAATCTAGAAAGCTTTGCATTCAGACTATTTTGCAAACATTTTTAATGTTAATGTGTTGCTCTTCGTTAAAAA
>CM052883.1:84553981-84674772 GCA_028534135.1 Potos flavus | reverse complement strand
TTGTCAAAATCTTGTTTATCTTTGAATTGGGCAGCTCTGTCCATACCTTCTATTTACTTTGATACAATATGAATGAATTCTTCTTCATTCTTTCGTCGTCTTATCCAGTACCTTTGTCTTTCCCTTGAAACTATAATTCGAATGGTAGATGTTCAATGTAAACTATTTTTCTATACCTGGGGTCATGAAGACAGGGAATGAATGGGCTAATCTTGGATGAAGCTGAGATCAATTCTTGCTGGTGCCCAGAGCTCTGTTCTCTTCTTTGAAATAATATTAAATGTTTAGAACTAGAGTCAACTCTCTTAGATAGGCAACTCTGAATCCCTCTTGCTCGCCAAGACAGCAATCCCCTTAGGCTTTTCCTATCTTGGCCAAAGTCCTATACTGATATGTAAAATTTTCCAATCCCAAGAACTGTTGTCATTCTTAAAATTGTTCCTGCTTACCTACTTGCATTCTTAATACTTCTCTTTCCAAACTGGAAAATATTATTAAAGTTCCGGCCAACTCCCTTTCTTTTCTCAGTAGTGCTATACTCAGTTCTAGATTCTTTCTTTCTGTACTTGGCTGCCACTTTTAGATACTTATAATTATTTGCTGCTGGTGAATCTTGGCAATTTATTTTGATGAGTTTCATGCTTTTTGCAAATTTGGAAGAGAGAGATTTTTCAAACTGCTTCCCTTTGACACCTTAACCCCCAATTCTCTGGTTTCCAAGATAATCTGATCCTGACAAAAATGAAATAAAGAGAAGTAAAAAAGAATGAGGGTGTTAGGAGTTTTAGAATGATTGAAGGTAGCATGATGAAATCAGCAGTGGTTTGGATCATGGACATGACCTAGGTAATGTTAACCACTAGAAATCTCTATGGCCATGGAAATGTTCTGCATTGTTCAAGAACAGAATTTCAACTGAGTAAATTTGAAGATCTAATTAGCTTTATTAAGTGATTCATGAATCAGTCAGCATCTCATCTAGGAAGTTGAGGGGAGCCCCAAGTAGTTGTACATAGTGGAAGACGTTTATAGGAAGGAGGGTGGGGCAAGAAAGTTATTAGCAAAAGAAAAGAAAGATCCTTCCAAGCAAGGTCATCTTTCCTTAGGTGGAAAGTTGGAGGGTCTTATTAGATGGATTATCTCATCTTCGTTTGGGGGATGGAGAGAGTCCTCGTGACAGGTTACCTTTTTGTTTGATTAACAAATTCCTGAATGCAGGTTAAGCCTTACTCTGGGACAGGTTGAAACTGCAGTTGGGTTAGGTATTCAGCCTCGGTGAGTTGACTTGGCCTGAAAGACACCATTCTGAGTCTGTGGTTTTCTTTTTAACAGTATCTTTACTCTACTATTTTTAACAGATACCATTAAGTATTTAACAGTATCTTGACTCTCCACTGTTAGTTACTAGCCAAATGTGGTTATTAATCACTTGAAATATGACTAGTATAACTGAGAAATGGAGTTATTTTATTTTATTTTAATTAATTTAAATATAAAACTGAATAGCCCATGTGGCTAGCTGCTACCATATTGGAGAGATCAGCTGGTTGGTCTCACATTTTATATGCATGATAAGTCCCTTTGCATGGATTGCTGGGCTCCAACAAAAGTGATTTTCATTCAGTAGGTCTGGGATATGGCCAGCGATGATCATGCTTTCTGTCCAGGGTACCACACTTTGAAAAGCACAGCTCCAGATAACCAAGCTTTCTTTACAGATTAAGAACCCACCATTCATAAAACTGTCAGAGGAAAAGTACCAGTTCATGAAAAATAGTGGTATTTAACGTAGAGAGATTCCCAAGAATATCAGAACATAACCTCCAGTAAAAGAGCACTACTCTTTGTTCTTTCCTCACAGAAAATAACTACCTTGACTATGTCCCATCCCTTTCAATTTTTACTGGTGTCCTATGGTTATAGAGTTTCAATCCTCCAATTCCGAGTTTGAGATTCAAAGGCTTTTTGAAATAAGAATTAGGTTTATTTCCAAACAGAAAACAATGATAGTAATGTTTGAATATAGACATATATTCGAATGATTCTTCCAAGACATTACTAGATATTTTATCAATAAGCCAGTAAAGGCAAAGCTTTTGAAAATGGGGAATCTTTTATTTCATACCTATGCATCATCATCAACAATGTAGGGATTGTGATTATTTTCTCCCCTCACATCTACTCCTAATACACTGTTGACATTTCATGTTGCTGGACCATATAATTCAGTATGGCTCATCTCACACAACTAGGACACTTTGTCATGTTCATTCACAGAGAAAAACACAGCCCTGTGTTTCCTAGATAAATAAAATCGGCAGCATTTTCTTCCATTGAAATAATCTCATCACATAGTTTTATTAGTCCAACAAATTATTTTTCATAAATCAGTTTGGATTTTGGAGCCATTTTTCAGTAGTATTTTGCAGAGAGATTCATTCCAGTTCTAATATTTAAAATGGGGAATTTCTTTATCTGCCTTATTGAAATGCTAACAATGTACATGGGAAAAGAGAACCAAGATAATCAAGACAGCTCTTTTGAATGTTTCATTTATAATTTTTTATCTTTAATTATATGACAGATCCCATTAGTTCTCCCCACCAATTTTGATGTTCCTTATCATTTGTATTATTGATACTTTCCCCCTATCACATTTATTATTATTTGAGTTTATTATTTAGTAGGCTTTCCCAATTTTACCTATGGATTTGTACTCAGTTATCTGGGATTTCTGTCACTAGTTGAGTGAAGGTACTTGATACTCGGTGGCAATTACTGAACAATCAGTCATATTAATGTGTAAATATTATGGATATATAATCTCACAGTTTAAAAAACTTTTATTACAAAAGATATACTTAATTCTGCAAAAGGTCAGAAGTGAGATTTATTTAGGGCACATTTAAAATTTTTGTATGCCTACATGTATACATGTATGCCTCCATGAACAACTTCCAAGAATCAGTGGTAAACAAAAATTATTTAGCTACATTGATAAATACATTAGAAAATTAGTAGAGAAGGGCGCCTGGGTGGCTCAGTCAGTTGTGTCTGCCTTCGGCTCAGGTCATGATCCCAGGGTCCTGGGTTCGAGTGCTGTATCGGGCTCCGTGCTCAGTCTGCTTCTCCCTCTGCCTCTGCCCCTCCCCTCTGCTCATGCTCTCTCGCTCTCTCTCACTCTCTCTCTCAAATAAATAAAATCTTTTAAAAAAAGAAAACTAGTAGAGAAGAATCATTTAAAACTTATAAAATGTACTTTTAATTATATAAACTATGCGTTTAGATAAATTTCTTTTATAATATAGGTAAGCCTGATCGAACACTAATTTTCTGCCTTCTGGCACAAATGTCAATTTATTTCTTCCTAAGAAAATTTTGTCAGTTTTCATAGTCTTCTAATTATTAATATATATCTTAATAATGTCCATGCGTGCTAAAATCTCCATCAATCAACAGTGAAGATAATCTCTTTTAAGTTTTTATTTGTTTTTTTGTTGTTGTTATTGTTGTTTTTAAGTAACTTTATTCCCTTATCTTCTATTCTTTTTCTTGATTTCTCAATCAGGCTGCCCCGCTATGAGGGCAGTGATATGAATGCAATATGTTTCTGTGTGTCTGCTTTATTACTTTATCCCCAGTATCTAGAAAAACATATAGGAGCAAGTAGAAAGACTAATATTATATGAATAACTATGAGTCTGATCTTATTTATCTTATAAAAGTTAATATAGTCACAAATCTTATGCTTTCTAATAATATCTATAAGTGACTCATTACATTTTGGTTTTTTTTTTTTTAATATTTTATTTATTTATTTGAAAGACAGAGAGAGAGAGAGAGGATGAATGGGGGGAGCAGCAGACGGAGAGGGAGAAGCAGACTCTCTGCTGAGCAGGGAGCCCTACCTGGGGCTCTATACCAGACCCTGAGATCATGACAGACCCTTAACCGACGGAGCCACCCAGGTGCCCCTCATAATACATTTTAAATATCACTGTTACATGACACTGACACTGAAGTATGGATAAGAGTTATTACTCTACAGATACCAAGGTTCCATAAACAAATTTCAGAGACAAGTGACAAATTTGGAAAATTACTTGTAACTTATATTAAATACAAAAGAGAAGCCACACTTTTTATAAAGAGTTCCTATAATTTGGAAAGAACAAAACGATGCTATAGAAAGATAAGTAAAGAATATAATTAAGAAATTCCCTAATATAGAAATACAAATGGCCCAAACCCAATCCCAGTCTCAATTAAATAGGTACAAGTCCTAACAATGATGACACAGCAAACTTTGAGCAAGAAGATTGACAAAATGTAAAGAAAAATGCTATCTGCTGTTTGAGAAAGTATGAGGAAGACAGGCACTGTCAAACACATACATACATTGATAGGAGAGTAAATTGGCCCAACCATTTAAGAAAGCAATTTGTCTGTATTTCTCAAAAATTTAGATGCTCAAATCCATTTACTGATTAATTCTACTTCTGCAAAGACCATCAACCGGTGCTTCAATGTCTGTGCAAATGACCTCTGCAACATTGTTTGTAATAGTAAAATATTGCAAGAAACCTCAGTGTCAATCTTTGGCAACATAAATTATGTGAAATCAATAGAATGGATTACTTGCCATCATTAAAAATAAGAAACTCTATGTGAGAATTTATCTTTTACTGAAGAAAGCAAGTTGAAAGACAACAGATCTAGTTATAATTTTTTACAGAAAAGATATATATATTTATGAATATGTATTTATGAGCCCATATATTTTTATAAGTGTAAGGAAACGGTCTAAAATGGTATGCTCCAAATTGTCAACTATGATAACCTTTGGGAATTGGACTGGGTGGCTAAGTGAGAGAATTTAACATTTTTATTTTTATTTGTTTTTTTAAATGAGCATGTGTTATATTTATAATTCTTAATGCCAATAACATTTTATATTCCGTAGTATAGAACAATATATTATTGTTTTTTATTTCAAGAAAAATATTTAAATGCATATAGTTGTATCTAAGTGTGTAATATCATTCTTTTGTCCAACTTAATGACATAGACAGTCAAATTGATTGCATACATCATATCAAGAAAACTACCAATAACATGCAATATGCTCTTTTTTTTTTCAGGGAGAGTGCAATACATTAAATTCCTAACTTTAAGCATTGTAACTAAAATAGATTTTAATTTACAACATTGTAGACCATTAACATTCCCTATTTGCCTATTTTGTCCAGTTATTTATTGTAGAAATGCTTCAACTATTCCTTATCAACACAAAATTTATAATGATCTATAAAAAAAATCTCACAGGAATAGAGCCACTAAATTGTAATAAAACCTTTTATAATACCATTTTTAATTTTCTCATCGTATTCATCCCACACATTTTATTGTTTTAGTGATGGGGCGGTTGTAATAAAACTGCCTTACTGCAGTAAGCATAAACTTTCTTTTAAAACTATTGAAGTTTTAGCAAAATAGTAAAATATTAAAGAAAATTTTAAAAAATTGTTTACTTTGAATATAATATAGCTTTTCAAATTCAACTTTGCAAATCTGAAAGATTATTTTTATTACTTAAGCATTGTTCTACTAAAATATTATTTCTGTATATTAACTATCCTCCAGTGATTTTAGGTTTGATATCAAAACCCATTTTCTTTGAAACAATATTAATGACACTGATGCAGAGCTAATGATGCATTATACACATGATTATTAATTTTGTGTTTTTAAGTGAATATGAAAATTGAATACGAAAAGAATGAAAATGGTCTTCATTGCTGTGGAGATTTCCTTTCCATGATTTTAAATCAGAGTTACCAGATGATACAATTTCTCCCTAGAAAGATTTAATTAGTTACACTTGTTGGAAAGTTTAACATAGTTCCTAGATGTTTTATATTTAAGGCTGTTTTATAATTAAATGTCATATTATAAAGGCCCTTCTTGGTCCTGAATTAATTTATTAATGAATATTGAATTAAAAATCATAAAACTTAATACTAACTGGTGAATATTTCTTGACTCTTGACTAATAAACAGTTGGCATATGAACATTCTTGTTGAAATATAGGACATTTTTACTGGTGAATACATTTTTCTATTTAAAATTTTTTATGCTGATATAATATAATTGGTTCCATTAAGCCATTATAATATAAATTGCATTCCCCTAAGGTCATTTTAGCCTTTACACATGGTTAAAGACATTCATCAGTTATATAAAATTGAGTGCTGTCAATGAATTTTACGATTGAATAGGGAACTGCCCAGTAGACTGAATAACTAAAAAAGTTGAGAAAAAGAAAATACGATTGACCCTTGAGCAATGCAGGGGTCAGGGGTGCCAACCCCTTACACAGTTGAAAATCCACGTATAACTTTGACTCCGCAAAAACTTTACTAATAGCCTGCTGTTGACTGGAGGCCTTACAGCTAACATAAACAGTAGGTTAACATATATTTTGTATGTAATTATATACTGTATTCTTATAGTAAAGTAAGCTAGAGAAAATAAAATATTAAGAAAATCATAAGGAAGAGAAAATACACTTACTATTCTCCTGTGTTTATAAAGAAGAAATCTGCGTGTCAGTGAACCTGCTCAGTTCAAACCTGTGTTGTTCAAGAGTCAACTGTAAACTTAAACCAGTCATGCATTTTTAAAATTGTCTTACCCATATTAAATAATTCAGTGCTTATAAAACTTTCTAAGAGTTTGATCCTATTATCATGCCCATGTTAGAGTTGAAGAAACAGGCCCTGAGAGGCTAGGTAATTTCCCCAGTGCCAGAAAGGTAATAGGGAATTAAGCTAGAGTGCGAGCCCAGATAGTGTAGCTCTACCAGCCAGGTCCTGACTTAACCATTAACCCACACAGCCTCTCTGTACAAAATAGTTTTAAGTGACTGAATTAGGCACTTGGAATCAAGTGACATATAAAGTTGCAGACACAGAGGGACTAGATTTTTCATAACTTTAACTTGCGACCAGAAATCCATTTGATAGAAAGTCTCATTCCTCTATTAAAATTTAACACTTTAATAGAGCCACTCCAATAAATCTGATTTGGTTCAATTTTGCTGCCACTCGGCATTCAACTCTTTAGAGATGTAGCTGGTTGCTTCTAAACTCCTACCAGACAATTAATGCCAAAAAGGATAAGCTTTCTCATCCAAATCACAGATGCTTTGTCTTCTTCTAAGAGCCTCATTGTTCTCGCATTTTTGTTAGAAGACGTATATTTCATTTAAAATATAAACCCTGGGTTTCAGAATGAATCTGGTACACATTCGGGACTGCTATCTCTGGTTTCAAAAGGCCATCTTAAACTAGGAGGACTCTTATCTAAGGTGACTACAGTTTATAACACATTTGAGCAAAAAGAAAAGGGGGAAAAATGGTCCAAGCTGCAAGTCAGCAGAGTGTATCAGCCCCACAGGCATGGTAAGAATGAAAACTGCTGTTAAAAAAACCCATCCATTTGTAGATAAAAATAGGTGGGACCCTTGGGTGGCTCAGTCGGTTAAGTATCTGCCTTCGACTCAAGTCAGATCTCAGGGTCCTGGGATTGAGCCCCATGTCAGGCTCTCGGCTCAGCGGGAAGCCTGCTTCTCCCTCTGCCCTCCCCGTGCTTGTGCTCTCTCTCTCTCTCAAATAAATAAAATCTTTTTTAAAATGTGTTCTTTGTAATGAAAAGACCTACCAATTACAAATAATACCAAAATATTGGTTTTGAATAACCTTTGTATTGTCCAACATGTTGTTCTCCTATATTCTTCTCTATGAACAAAAAATAAAAGGTTGAAAAAGGAAAGAAAAAAAAAAAACACATCAGACACCATTTCTGTCATCAAAAACCTGGCATTCTCTTAGTTTTCCCTTTCCCTCATTTCTTTGCTGTGACATCAGAGCCATTAGGAAACGCAGAGGTTCACGTTGAAAATGAAGGTAGAAGGTAGCCACTTTCTCCTAGTTCCCTTCCCCAGCTCCCCAGCCCAAGGTGTGATCCTGTCTTCCCTAGAGCATAGCCAGGGCCACCACTGTATGCAAATTTCCATGGCTTTCACTCTAGACCTCCCCCACTGTGCTCCATTACACACTCTAGAGAACTTTAAGTTAGAAATGAGATCATATCACCTGCCTGCTTAAAGCCAAGTTTAGTGAGAAACAGAAAGTTTGGTACATTCCCATAGACCTTAGTATAAAATCCAAATTCCTCTTCAAGGCCTGATTGACTGAATCATCTTGCCTTTTTCCTCTTCAAGGCCTGATTGACTGAATCATCTTGCCTTTTTCTAATTGCATCTCCTTTTTAATTCCACTTCCCCTCCTTACCCCATGCTTACTTCTTTACAATTATATGGTAGTCCTCCTAGTTCTCCAATGAGCCTACACATTCTCTTGTCTAGGGTCTTTGCACTTTTCCCCCCTTTTGTCTGGAGTGTTCTTCCCAAGCCCTTCAAATGCTTACCTCAGTCTTACTCAGTTCTCCACTCGGTATCACCTCCTCAGAGAAAGCTTTGCTGGGCAGCTGTTTAAAAGAAGGGCCCTAAACTCCTTCCTGCCACCACTCTGTTTTTTCCTTCACGGCAACTGAGACAATCTTAATTCTCCTCCTTCCTTCTTTGATTATGTGTGTTGTCTGCTCCACTAGACTGTAAACTCACCAGAGCAGGGTCTCCTTCTGCCTCATTTGGGCTGTGCTGAACTAAATACTTGGCATATACAAGGAGAAGGGTAAATGTCATTAGAATAAATGAAATTGGTGGTGAGGTAGATCAAAAGGAATAGTCCATGACTGAGACCAGGGATGATGAACATGTTCTTTGCATGTTCATTAGAATCAGAAGACAGGCTGGAGGAAGCCATATTGGACCTGAACCCCCTAAATGTATTAAATGAAGAGGACACACTAAAAGAATGATTTTGTGTGTACGTGTGCGATATTCAGTTTTATCCTCTCATGAAAATGCACACTGTATTTCAAATTTAGTCATAACGTAGCCATAATTAAAATAGGAAAATAGAGTTATAAAAGTGAAAAGTTAAAAAGATAAATGTATACAATTCTGAGTGTTCAGAAGTTGAAAATTTAAATTATGATGCCTTGATCCTCAGTGTCAGATTAACTGAAGATATATGACGTGGCTGTCAAATTACGTGGTTAAGTAGTCTGTATAATTGAAATGCTTATACATAATTTGTGTATCATTATTTGAGATAATGAATCTACAGCAGCAACTGAAATAGTATTGGATAAAAGTGAACCTGTCTTCTTGGAAGTTAAAATAATTGAGTAAAATATGGCAATTTAATACAGGTTATATTTATACGGTATTTTCCTTTCATTTAAAGTCCAGTAAACCTATTCCAGAAACCTTTAAAAGCATTGAAATGTGTGATTAACTGACATCAAAATGGCCATTGTTTGTAAGTGTAGGTTTTCCTTTCGGTTTGGGCTGGGCCTTGAGTGTGCAGTAATTACCACAAAACTCAATTAAGACTTAGCAAGATTTTAAGGAGGAGATCATTGCATTCATGTTCTTTTCAGAATTCTAATATCATTTACAGCCCCTCCCCAAGGTTTCATCTCATAAACCCTTTCTGGATATAATTATGTAGGGAGTATAAAAATCTTTGCAAACCACTCCAAGAACATGGTCATGATTTTATTTTAACTGCCGCAACCAATCAGATCTAAAGAGTAACTTACTTAATGAGCAAAAGTCCATAAAAATAACAAAGAAATTACCAAACTCATCATTTAACAAACAGCAAAAAGGCAAATAATACAAATAAATAGCATGATTAAATAGTAAGAGGTAACGAGAATCTAGGCATTTAAGAATATCTGCAAAAAATCTAAAGCTGACTTTTACAAATGCATTGCTATAGGACAGACTTTCTAATTGCCTTAAAGGATTTTGGGGGAAAAAAATGTGTGAAAAGCTCACTGAAGTCTAAACTTATCTGGATGAATTTTATGGTATGCAAATTATACTTCAGTAAAACTGCCAGCACATTTTTCCAGCTTCATCTGTATTCTACATCTTCATCTTTGTTCACCCTATGCCCTAGGCACTATCTTCCATACTCACCATGGCTTTCACTTCCCAGCCTTCTCTTCAACCCAAATACCATCACCTATTTAAATAATTGGTTCTTTTTGAGGACCTTGCACTTGATATAACCTCTCCACTATTAAGCAAGGGTTTCTATAACTTGGTACAACTTCATTTCGTAATTTCTCCTCTTCTACCTTCCTTCCTTCTTTCTTCTATTATTTTATTTCTGTCCCTGTAATCCACTTGTTCTCTCAAAATGTTATCCTTCCTAATGTGTTTAAGAAGTGAAAGGTGGCATTTCTTTGAAGTTGCCCTTACTTTTGAATGGAAATTAGTTATGAAGCACTTTCTTAATGCTGAAATTAGTAGGAATTGCCATTAATCTTGCTCATGGAGAAAGAGCCAGAGATATCTTGTGTCTTCCTGGGGTGTTATCTCTCACTACTGGTCCAAGACTGTGCTCCTTTGGATGCAAAGGTTGTCTGAGGAAGAGATGGCAAAAAGCCAAGACTGTCCCTTCTGCTAGTACACTGATTGCAGATTCTTCAGGATTTTTATACCATAAATCTTCATTTTTTTCACAGTGCACTCCTATTTGATCCACTTTCTGAGCATGCATTCATACTCAGAATCATGCCTCTTAATAAAAAATCTTTCCTTGACCCCTTTCCCCTTAATACATTTTTCTCTTCTTTTCTTTATCAATAGCACACCACCAATATTATCTACACTTCCTCATCTGTCAGCTTCAATCTGGCTTTTTTCTATGTCACTGTTAGGACACTTCTGCAGAAAGGCCATATATAACCTCTTAATGGTTAAGTTGTATGGTTGATAATCATCCCTTTTGTCTATCAAAATACATTGCTTCTCACATTTTGTTTGACCCAAATAAATATTTAGAATTTTTAATAATTGAGACAGATCTAAAATCCCTGAGATGTTTTCAGAATCGCTCATCTTCAATGGCAAGCAAAACTTCAGCCTAAGTTGACGGTGAATTGATGAATTCAAATCCAAGGTACTTAGTAATAACCACCTGCCATATAAAAGGTATAGCAAGAATATAGCAATAAATGAATAAACCAAACAGTACTTTTCCCTGAAAAGAGTATGATGTAGTGGTAAAAACAAACATAGAGTAAATTGTATTACAAACCAGATTGTGATGATAGAAAACTGAGAGCTACATACCAGGAGAATAGTTATTCTGCCTGGGGGGCTTGGTGGTGGGAGTGGATGTTTTATATTTCTTTTTCTCCTTTCTTTTTCTTTTTTAGCATTGTTGCAGTTGGCATTAATCACGTTTCTCTCTTTATGAAACAATATCATTATGGATCTCTACAAGGCTCTCTTATACTTTATGTATTTATTTACTCCCTGTAACTTCACTCTCCACTGAGAAAAATTTTATAAAGGAGATCGTTTATGAACTAGACCTGGTGGGGTGAACTGGATGAACTAGCCCACAGTTAGACGGAGTGAAGGAGGCTCCAGAGGGAGAGAGAAGGTGAACAGAGGAAATAAGAACTGATTGCTACTTAAGTCTGGGGGTAGTGACCGCATATATATCTGGAAAGATTGTTGCAGCCCAGTGGTAAAGGTCTCAGATTTATATAATATGATTCGAATGGAGATACAGAAAATCTATTTGAGTAACTGAACTAGGAAGATTAGTTTGTAGGTGGTCCATTATTGAAATCATAATCACCATGAAGATTTTAAGTAATATTTCCCACTAGAACAGCAGTTTGGGATAAAGCAGAAGTCTATTTGCAACTAATTTTTTTTTCTCACATACTGATCCTATAGGCTTTTTAGTAAAATTCTTTTTTTTTTTTTTTTTTTTTTTTTAATGCCCGTGTTTTCCCTATAAACACTACTAGAGTTTTTGGTTGCCTTCAGAAATATAAGAGTGAAGTTTATCATCGTAATCATTCCTAGTACTAAATCATAATGAATCAAGTTGTAGACTAGCAGATTCAACTTCTCTAATTTACCATGTATCTTTTATGACTTTTCCTCCTTCTGCCTCCTCCCGTCCCCTTCCTCCTCTCTGTCTTCTTCCTCCTTCCCTTTTACTTTTACATTTTATAACAACCATTCTCACAATCACAAGTGATATGTTTCCTTGGTATCTGTTTTCTTGTAAACTGTCTTTTCCTTCTCTCCTCTGAATTAGTCACTATCAGGGTGAAGAGCCGATCAAACCTGCATTAATTATTAATGCTCCTGTACCAAAGCTAATTAGTTTTCTTTTGTTGCACAACTTAAATAGACTGAAGTTTTATAAAGAGAAACAGCTTTTTCTATAAAACTGACACATGTATAAACATATAATCAGAGTTTGGACATATTAACAATATAGCTTTCAACACAATCACATAGAGAAACTGGAGAGGGAGATGTTAAATCTTCTATGATGACAGTCCATTAAAATCCAATTTGAAATGTGAGAAAAAATTACTTTTGTGCAGATGTGTGTCTGCCTGTCTGTCTGTCTGTCTACCTAGGTCTCCCTCTTCAGTCTCCCTCTATCTTACCACCTTCCTGATTTTAAATTTGTTTGCGACTCTCTAATTTCCTGATTTCCATATGTTATATTTATCAGTAGCTGAGATATTTGTTCAGATTTCTTCATTATTGTAAATAAATTCAAATTACTCTTTCTTATTCTAAAAAAAATAATGATTTTTATGCCCAACAGTTACCTGATAACTTCCTTTTATTAATATCCTTTTCCCCATTCAAGTATGGGGAAGTATGTAAAGCAATATTCCTTTTACTTTTTCCTCTCAGCATTTTTTTATAAAAGAACCTCGACTACTTTCGATCTGGGAGCCTCTCCGGTCAGAGTTCAGGCATCCCTTTGAAGTTAACATCTTGTGTTTTCTGGGAGAGAGTTTCTACTCCTTTCTCATATTTTTTACCTCAGCGTAGCCTTCAATAATGCATTGAATTTACTGTTTCTAGCATCACCGTCACTGACACTTCATCACGGTTTCTCTTGCTCTGTGGGGACTCAAAGTCTTGATTATTCTAAAAATATTTTAGTAGGTTTTATTAGCACTTAACATTTATAAATAGCAAACAGCCAATGGCATGTCTGTTCCATGTGCTGGATAATAAACTTCCTGTACATTAAAGGATACATTTGTTGAACTTTTATGATACCTCCATAAATGAATAACAGGTAAGACCAAATCACAGTTATACACACTGAGATAGTTTGGAAACTGTTAAGGATATTTCATATTTTTGTCAGTAAATATAGACTTGGTTAGGCTGCAGTAAAATGTCAACCTCAAAATACCAGTATCTTAAAGTAAGAAAATTGTACCTGTATCCCAAAGTTTGCCATAGGCCTGGCCAACTATCCAAGGCAGCTGTCTTCTCAGCTGTAGCTCAGCAGTCAAGACTCCCTGATCATCAAGAGAGAGGTAAAGAATTCTGGAATATTCACACCAGTAATTTAAGGCATTGACCGACAAGTGATCAGTTATTTCCCCTAAAAATCCATTAGCCAGAATTATTCATAGGATTTTTTTACTCAAGAAAAAAGGCAAAAAAGAATAAGGAAGGATAATTTCCTTGAGCAGCCATAGAAATTCATAGACAGATATGGGTAATGACTAGAAATTTCTACCACAACATTACACAATGAACTTCCATCTTAGCGCTAACACCATGTTAACTTTTTGAACTCCATGGCTGCCAACACCAGGGGGCAAATGAAATTATTGGCAAGTATTAAAGGAAGAAAGAAAATTTATTATGGACAAGGCATTACAGGTCTGATGAATGTAAATAAATTATCTGGGGCTCGAATAAGTCATGCAAATACAAGGAAAATAAAGTGGATGTATCAACTAGAGGGAAGGAAGCATTCTGAGAACTTTTTGGAGATAAGCATGGGAAGAACAGAGAAAAAGGTAGCAGGTGGGAGGCATGGCATGGTGGCTTCATAATGACTATTATAAACACCAAAAGACAGTGTCTGACTATGCTTATGTCCACCGATGGGCAGGGATCTCACTGGAGCAGAAACAAGGAATGGGCCATAGAGTATACGGGAACAGATCACCAGCATGTGTTTGAAATGAAAACCAGGTCAAATAGAACAGATATGAATCCAAAATCAATGGCCAAAAAAACTGACTTATGCAGCATAGAGCTATTGTAGAAGCAGGGGTGAATATGGAATTGTAGTGGAGGAAATAAAGAAGTGTCAAAGAAGAGGAACTTTTGGAGGTCCTCACAGAACTACTGTGAGTGCCCAGAGTGGAAGTATATTCTTCTGCAATCTGCTTATAGTATCATCTAGCTTTTCTTGTTTATAGTCAATAAAATGCGAGCCATCTGCCTCATCACAAGATAGCCTTCCCTAGTTCCCTCTTCAGAGCTCCCCAATGGGAAGTTTTGAACCTGAGATACATTAATGTCAGCCTCCTATGGAGAACTTATACAAACTCCTGCTGCTGTGGCTTCCAGATCCAACCTAGGTCCTGCCTTATACCAACTAGTTGTTTAACACTTACTCTGATTTATTTCTTCCAATAAATCCCCTCTTGGGTTATGTTATCCAGAAGCAGTCTCTGTTGATTGCACCCAAAGAACCATAATTAAGACTGCCCTACCCACCCCACAAACACTGAGATTTCTGCACCCAGGTAACTGAGAAGCATCTGAAAAATGAGTAGCAGGTTTCAGATCCATTATAACAGCAGATACAAGAGACATTTAAAGGAAGAATGAGCAGGATTTGATGACTAAATTGTTTTAATAAGGAAAACAATAAAGAAAGAGAAAAGGCAAAAGCAATTAAGAAAAGTTTTAAAATTGAGGCCATCCAAAAGAGGTGGTCCTATCACTAAATACAGAGCATTAGCCTGTGGACTATGTTGAGTGTTACCACCTCAACAATTCCACAAGGAAGGAGGGGCCCCTGGCTCCTTTCCCTTTCTAGTTTTACTTTTCCTTACAATCCCGATTTCAACGACACGCAGCAATTTCAGTTCTCTGAATATTCCTTACTCTTGAACACCTATGTATTTGCACCCAAGCAAGTTCTCCCACACTGGAGCATCTCTTTCTCCTTTGCTTGTCCTTTACTTCTTAGAGTAGTTGTCACTCTGTGACCCCTCACAAACAACAATAAGAACAACTGGAGAAAGAATTACTCACTGCTTTATTGGTACAGTTCCTGGAACCTGCACCTCATACTCCATTTGTCAAATGTCAGTCTACCCTTTAGTTGCATCTGTTCTCTCTACTCCACAGAAAGTTCTTAGAAGGGAGGCTGTGACTTATTCTTCATGGCATCTCTGGTACTTAGTACAGTCAGAGTGAGTAATCCTTTGTTTAGTTGTTATTATTACATGAATGAACGAATAAATGACTGTTCTACCCTTCAGGTTCCTCGATGTCAAAATCTGATAGCATGTACACACGGGTTTTCAAACCTTTAAGTTTAAAAAAAAATCAGTAAAAGTGGTACTATCCTATTATATTTTGGCCATAAACTCAAACATAGATGTGGATGAATTCTTATTGTATATTTATACAATGTGATTAGTGCTTTAATGTGTCTGTTCCTTTTTACATAAAGCCAAATTTTATCCTATGCATATAATTTGCATGGTATGCATGTGCTTGCAAATCATTTATGTTATCTTCCTTTAATCTACTCATGGGTTGTATGACTATCTGTGTGTATGTGTTTGTGTGTGTGCACGTGCATGTGTGCACACGGGTCTACACATGGGAGTGGATTTTAAGAAGCAATTGTTAAGCACAGTGAAGACCAGATTGACTCTCTGCATATATCTGTGACAGCTAAATCATCAATCTCGTCATTTCCTTCTTGATTAGCCTTATCTCTCATCCCCATCTTCTCAAGAAGTATCACTTCATGTTTCAGATCTGCATCTTTATTGCCTCATCTTCTCTCCATCTTAATGAGACTAACTTGGGCTCTATTTTAGGACAGTGATTTTATTTGTGTTAAACCAAGCTAAAAAACCCAATTGTCTAAAGATTCTAGGTTTTGTTGTTATTGTTGTTTAACTTGCAATCTTATGTTTTTGTTTTGGATTTGCACAATCTAGTGGTTAGCCTATATGTATGAAGTAGAAAAGGGAATTTTTAATACACTTGAAAAAGTGTATTAGAACTCTGGATAAAAGATGTGAAGTAAATGTAATTACTATGTAAGGTAGCATAGTATTCACCAATTACATGAGAAAATTACCTAGGGAGAAAATTCAAATGACTATTTTCCAGACTAAGTCTCAAAAATACTGTGAAGCAGTAGAATTTATATTGGGTACTTCCATGGCTGCTTTTTTACATCCATCCCTCCCCTTTCATATAACCAGTGCCCTCCGGGTACCTCACTTTTCCCCTTCTCCCCATCCTGTTAAAACCTACTCTACTGAGAATTATCCACCATGGCATGTCTGCTCTCCAGGATACAACTCCCAATTTTCTGTAACTCAGATCCTCAACACTCAGGCTATCTTTGTGATCCATATCTGCACTTGATACTATCATATGCTGTCCCTTAGTTCCATTTACTCATTATACTCTTTCCATATATTCACTTTCAATACATTCACAATATCTGAAATGCCCTTATCTCCTTGGCAGAGGACCATTTTTCTTTATGTCTCAGTTCCTCTGAGATCACGTACTCCAGAAAGATCTTCCAATGCCAGAACAGTTTTACCAATTGAATTACCTCTATTGTCTACCTTATCAACTCCAATATTGTACTTACCACAGTGGATTTATTTCTGTGTACAATTTTTATATTAGACTGAAAAACTGTTAGATTGAAATTCATTATCCTTCCCTGTTTCCTTTTGCAATGTTACTTTGTGGTATCTGCCCTCTTTAACTCTGAGTTCAACCATGTGAATCACTTTGGCCAGTAACATGTTGGTACATAAGATGCAAGCAGAGGTTTGAAATGGATTTGCACACTGAAGCTTATTTGTTCTTGCCTTTTGACAAGAGATGACATGAGAACCTGCCTAGGCTAGCCTGCTGGAGGGTGAAAGACATTTGGAGTGGAACCATATTGTTCTCGTTATCTCCACCATGGCCATCTTGAACCAGCTGATAACCAGCTGACCAGCAGATATGTTTGCTATACAACATTATTGTAGCAATCAATAAACAATACGATTGCTCTGACTCCATCCTCTGAGCTACTACGGAGTGAGGACTGTATGCCTTCAGTAACTCTGTTTCTTTCATACACAGAACTGTAGTTGACCTAATATGTTTCGGTTGAACTGAACTTATTAATGCCATTATTTTCCCTTTCCCAAAGGTAGTGAATCCTATATATTCTTTCTAATAGGTAAATTAAAATTTAGTCTCCTGCTTAAAGAGATTCTAAACAAAAATAAAGATATTGGAAAGAGAACTGTGTTATCTCCCTAAAGTAATCAACATATGCACATGACTAATTTACATACCTCTATAGCCAATCTGAAGCTTGTCAAGGAAGTCAAAATTATATATTTTTTCCGTGGTGGTCTTAATATAATGTCTTGCATTTCTCTAAAACCAATTGTAAGAATTGTGCCTATTTAGGGGTGGAGGAGGAGACAAACCTTAAAAACAGGGTCAGTGTTCTTTTTTCATCCTCCCTCTAGTGAACATATCAGGCTCTTTCTGTTTTCAGTGTAAACTGCATGTATAAATTTTCTCTTCTGTTTCGTGTACTTGATAAGGTACTACTTCTCATATACATTTTTAGACTAAAATTATGTATAAATTTGCAAGTCTGGCAGGTAAAACCAAATAGATAAGTCTCTCACTTTTATATAAATAATGAAAACCACACACTTAAGATATAGATGTAGAAAGATTAGGAATTCCAGGATTCAGCTATTTGGAAAGATTGCTCTGACCCCCCTCACAAAGGACTTCTCTTTCAAGCTTTGAAAGAATCAATCTATGTAAGGATATTTTTCTAAGCTGCTAGTGCAAAAGTAATAAACATCAAGCTTATGGACGGGTGTGGAAACTGAATGGCTTTGCTTTTCTTCCAGGGATTTAATTTATTTTTAATATCACAGGTGGCTTGAGGCAAGGTGTAATCATCTGTCACTCTTCAGTTAAATCATATCCCCTCACTTCTGAAATATTCTTTGATTTCCCTACCTGTAAATCACATTCTACTTTCTTTGTCATAGACTGTAGTATATAGATATAATAATGACATTATAAATTGCCTAAGAAGGTGGGGAGTACATCCATTTAAAAGATGATTGAGGGACAAAACACATGCAAATATTAGCTCAGACATTCTCTATTTTTTAATGTTTTTTCTTCTTTTCTGACTTAGTTACCAGAAAATAGAAATTACATAAAATAGAGGTCAAAGGCAGTTTTTAATTTTCTTTAAAATGCACCAGGCATTTTATTTTATTTTATTTTATTTTATTTTATTTATTTATTTATTTATTTATTTATTTATTTATTGCTGGCTATATATTTTAGGGAATATTGATTCCTTAAGCCCACAACTCTCTGTTTAGACTATATAGCTTTAAATGTTCTGATAATCAATTGGGCAGATCCTTGTCCAAACTAAAATTTTCTAGATGTATACTACTTTAATAATATTTTGGTTTGTAGTAAGAAATCTTAGTTCACACGAATTTCCTAAGGGAGTCACTGGATATAATATGTACTACTAGTTTAAGTTAGAAAAGATGATAGGTAGAATGATAATTTTTGTTATTCCTAGATAAAAGGGTGCCTTTGATTCTCCCAGTCAATGTAATTTTCAAATTAAGAACTTGATAAACACACATATGTGGTTCCTTTCCAAAGCCAGGACGACCATATTGCCAAATTCAGTCGGCTCACAGCAAATACAGGAACAGTTTCACTCTGATTGTGCCAAATATTAGAAATTAATAAAGTTGTTTTAGGTCGCTCTTCCTATGTCGTTTTGTTGGTTTGGATCAGTGTTATAGTTCTCTGTAAACTCACACAATTAGTTGTTCCGAGCCCACTCAAAACTGCAAATTTTCTTTGTGAATGATTATTGTTCCTATTAGAGAAAAGAAGCAAGCCATGATGTGACAAGAACCCCGACATTTAAAATCATTCATCTTGGAGAACCGGAGTGGCTTAGATGGTTAAGCGTCTGCCTTCAGCTCAGATCATGAGCTACAGCTCCTGGGATCCAGCCTGACATTGGGCTCCCAGATCAGCAGGTAGCCTACTTCTCCCTCTCCCTCTGCCTCTCCCCTGCTTGTGCTTTCTCTCAATCTCAAATAAATAAATAAATCTTTGAAAAAAAAATCATTCACAAGATGATACCAAATTCAAGATTATTTGTCCTTAAGAATTATTTGTCCTTAAGAATAGAAGCAGACAAGGATTGTATAGGACTTTTCCTCTCCTCTCCAGATCTCCTCCCTCATGGAAATTCAGAGAGGGAAGCTGCATGGGGAGGACCCTCAGAGGGACCCAGCCAGGCCCATCTCTGCCTCCTCCCACCCTCCTAAGTCCTGCCCATTCCACCATTTGGCTGAAACCAATCAGAAGCCCGTGGATTTGAGAGGCTAAGGGTCACATTCCTAGGGCATAGAACTAAGGGAAAAGGAGTGGAGAGTGATTTAAAGGCACAAACAAAAAAGCTCAATAGGTTATGGCTCATATTCATTCTTTTCATAATTTTAAATTTTATAATTGTTCATATCGCAACAGTTCTTTATAAAACAGGTTTTCATGGGGTGCCTGCGTAGCTCAGTTGGTTAACTGTCTGCCTCCAGCTTGGGTCATGATTTCAGGGTCCCGGGATCAAGCCCCACATCGAACTCCCTGTCAGAGGGGAGCCTGCTTTTCCCTCTTCCTCTGCCCCTGCTCATGTGCTCATTGTCTCTCAAATAAATAAATTAAATTTAAAAAGCAGGTATTCATTTTATAATTTGGGGGAAAACACTTTTTAATTATCATAGATTAAGTGTGAGGGTAGACCTATGCACGCGTACCCAGCGAATGTGGCAGAATTCCACATACTCCCCACATCTCACCAGTTCCCAAAACAACACACACATCTCCTGTACATCTCCATCTTCTCATCTCTTCTTAAGGGAAAACTTCTCTGCTTTATAATAAACTTTCATTCTAAACCCAGTTCTGCCAAATTATTTATTGATCATGAACAAGTTGCTTCAAAGTTAGGTTTCAATTTTCTCTTCTGTACAAAGTGAAATCTCCTTTCAGTAAAACTTTGAATTAACCAATCGTCCTATAAATTCTTTTTCCAGACACTGAGTTTTCTTTTTTGGTTCCCACATCTAGGGTCTGGAAATAATGTTTGAGCTCAAAATTGTCCTATCTCCATGAAACATATCAGTGTCATTTTTTCAGAGGACACAATGTCTACAAAATAATTTCTCAGTACACCCTTTTAAAGATGGAAATTATTTAATACAAGAAACCTAATGCTTAAACCAACCAGGGTTTATGATAGAAGAAATAGTACGGACACCAAAACTAGAGTATGTTAGGTTCAAATCCTAGCTCAGTCACTTAACTGTCTCAAATGGGAACAAAAAGTATTAGGCTCTAGTCTTCTCATCTATGAAAAAATAAAAAAAAAACATATCATAATTCTTAAATGAGTTTCCTATTACTGCTGTAAAACAATTATCACAAATCTAGTGACTTGTTCAACATAGCATGTTCTGTAGGTCATGAGTCTGGTACCAGTCTCCCCAGACCAAAACCAACATCCTGGCAAGACTGCCTCTCCTTCTGGAGGCTCTCGAGCAGACTCTGTTTCCTATTCATCCAGGTTCTTGGAAGGATTCCATTCCATGAAGTTGTAGAACTAAATTCTCTGTTTTTTTTTTTCCATATGTCAGCTCAGAAAGTTCATAGAGACCTCTCTCTGGTCCTACCCCTATATCTTGGAACCAGCAATAGGAGTCCCTCCCAAGCTGCCGTTTCTCAGACCTTTCTTCTATTGTCACATCTACTTCACTGACCACAACCAAGGAAAATTTTCCACTTTTCAGGGTTCATGTAATTGTACTGGACTGACCTGAATAACCCAGGATAATCTCCCTACCTTAAGATTTTAACTTAATTAGATCTTCTAAGTCCCTTCTGTCATGGAGTATAACATATTCATAGGTTCTGAGGATTAACATGGAGACATCTCTTGAATGGTTATTATTCTGGCTATCATAATCCTGAATTTACTATAAGAATTGAGATCATGCATATAAAACATTTAAGATAGTGCTTTGAAAATAGATTGAAAATAGATCATCAATAAATATCGAAACTGTAATAGTACATGAAATGTTACAAGGAGGAAAGCAAATGTGTGATAGAACTTCAAGAAATTGAAGTGAGGTTTTTTGTTTTTTTTTTTGATTCATAATATCTCATCCTTTGTCTTAGTGCTCGAAATGTCACCAAAAGTCATGTTTTCCTTTGGGTACTAAAAAGAGGAAATTGTCCTCAATAACCAAGTACTGAAGCAGACATTTCATTAAGTGTGGGGAAATTGTACTTGAGAGAGAGCAGACTTTGTTTTGATTAGTGCAGTACCCTCAATGTTTATAAAAAGAGCAAAATAAGTATTAGTTAAATAAATGAATGAATGTGTGAGTGAATGAATGGGAAGAAAAACCTTGAGTGCACAGATACGTAGTTTTGGGGAGTGAGAGAGAGGTAATTTCAACTGCATAGCTCCTGCCACTTCTTGAGGCTTTCATTCTCTCTCTCACATATTGCTTCCAAGAGTCCCTGTGAGTTCTTCTGGATTGTACTCTCCACCAATCAATTCCTCATTTTACAACTAGAATGAGATTTCCTTAGCCAACTCTCATCACTCACTTCTCTGGTTAACTTCCAACTGAAGTTTCCTTTGGCCTGTTTAATAAAAACAGGTTCCTGCAACACCCCCGAAGATCTGGCTCTGGCCACCTGTTTTCTTACACTTGGCTCTACCTCTACTTGAAAAGTATGCTGTTTGTTTGCTTATCCCTACTTATCGTGACACCTTTGTCCATGCCAGTTCCTCTGCTCTATGTCCTCCTCCATCTTGAGATGCCCTTTCTCTGGCACTTTGTTTCGGTTCCAACACTCACCACAGGTGCCACCTTCTCCAAGAAGCTCCCCCACCCCCGGCACACGAACTCCAATGCTACTTCTATAGCACCCTGTGTAGGGTTTTCTCCCACCTTAGAGGATGCTGTGTCTAATTACTTGGCTCTCTCTCCTTCCTCCTTGTGGGGGAAAAGCAAAACAAAAGAAGACAAACTTTATTTTGTTTTTTGCATTCCTTTTGCCTGGCACAGGACTCAGCACATAATAAGAGTCTTAACAATAAGTGAGCTGACAACTACCAAACAACAGATATTCCACTTTGCCGCAGATAAATAGACATTAAGAAAGCCAGACATTAAAAACATAAAAACATAAAGAATGCCTTTGTACTTTGAGATGGAATCCTGATGCCCCCAGCATACAGAAGTGGGGAAAAAAATGACAAAGATAAGTTTATCCTCCCTGCTTTGCAATTTTGTGAGACACCTAGCAGCTATACTTAACCTCCAGTTCCTTTCTGTTTGACATATGTGTATATATAAAGGTTCCCCAGGGGGAAAAGAAGAGTCTAGCAATAAATGCTGCTTTTCTCCTCACTCCCAGTATTCAACACCATTTCCATGGGTGGGAAGAACCCTGAAGGGCTACTGTAAAACCAGAAAATTTGACAGCCAAAATTAGGAGAGGAAGCATGTTTTAGAAAACATGATATGGTCTGAGATGGTGAAATGCTTAACTGCAAACAATGGTTCCTGTTCCTCTCTGTTGACCCGATGCCTAACCTTGCCTGGCTCATAGCTAGAAGTCAGGCTGTATTTGTTCAACGACTGAGGATTCATTGGAAATGAACTTTAGGGGCAGAATGACAATTAACGGTATAAGTTGGAACAAATTTGGTAAATGTTGAGCTTTGGTGTTCTCATTTGCCAAACAACAATAATGTCTAACTGCATGCAGAGAATGGTGATAGGAACATATGAGACAACAGCTGAGAAGTCCCATTTAACTATTAGCTTCATATGATATGTATATGGCTTCTGAAATTTATTTTTAAACAACAAACTCACAAGTGAGTAGATAAAATAGCTGCTATATCTGTGAAAAGATTCTCAAATTATCTGGCAGTCAGAAATCTGTAAATAGAAACAAATATGAGATGCTTTTTTTTTTCCATCCTTCATATTGTCAAATATTTTTGAAGATTGATACCTGGTTCTAGTAAGAAAATTATACCAAAAGCAGTTGGGAAAGTGCTATGATATTCCTAAAAGAAGCAGGAGTTCCAAAATTTTATTTAAAGATTCTGTTATGTAACATTTTAAAAGCTGTACAATGTTATCATCCTGGGAAGTCAGAGTTGTGTTTGGATTTTCTTACATTTATTGTAATTTTTTATTTAAATTACATATGTGGAAGTAAAGAGATTCTATAAGATTTTTCATATTAGAGTTCAAAGTTTATTCTACCTTTAGGTAGAAATGCAAATTACTATAACCTAGCAATGTCAGTTGTAATTAAAATGTATAGAGTATTTTACCAGCACTTCCAATTTGGGGGATCTGTTTCATAACAATACAAACGAAAATAAATCGTTATATAAAAAGGCATCTGCAGCAGTATTGTTTGAAGACAGATATCTAAAATCAAGCATATTTCATCAATAATAAAAAGTTGACAAACATCTATTTAAGGGAATGAGTTATATGAGAATGAATCTGGAGAGAAGCCCATGGTGTGCAATTGAGAGAAATGGAAAAGTCAAAGAATAAAAGCAAGTTGCAGAGTGATGAAAATGGCAAAATAACACTTAAAGAAATAAAAATTTTCGGTATATGATAAGCATTCAAGTAAATATGAAGATAGGTAGTTTTGTAAAGTTAGGCATCTCAAACTTCTGATATGGGTTACCTCAGTGGGTGAACTTAAGGGTAGAATGTTAGAGGAAATATTAACATTTTTAAAAGTAAATCATGTTATATTTCCCAATTTCAAGAGCATATGTTACTTTTTGATTAAAAAACTAATAAAATACAAAAATAAAGTTTAAAATGGTAAAACTTGCTGGAGGCATAAGTATTAATTGGAAAGAGGAGTGAGAAAAATCTTGGGGCTTATAGAAATATTCTTTATCTTGACTGTGGTAGAAATTACATGACTGTATATATTTAGCAAAACTCATCAAATTGTACATTTAAAATAGGCACATTTATCATTTATATATTTAATTCAATAATTTTAAAATCTGGGGAGGGGTTATAGGGTTTATTGTTTTGCCCTCCACCTTCTATTTACATGTGTCCAAAAGCTATTGTGCTGCAAAACCCCTGGCTTTGTTTCAGTGTTGACAAAGGAGTAAACAAGAGGGTAAGTGCTCCCAAGTTTTTGTTATTCATCCCACTAATCAATCCAAATTTCCCTGTGGAAATATGCTGTGTGTATGTTTTTTTTCCTATTGTTATTTGAACAAGAATTTTTTTTAATTCATCAGTTTCCTTTTCCCTCTTGATCATTCCTAAATTCAGCCCAATTTCCCGCTCAGTTACATTTAATCTATGGGGTTCCCATTTGTGTTTTCTTACCTTTCAATCTCATCTAAGTAAGAATCTAGTGTTGAGTCCCTTTTTAATTAGTTTTTTTTCTTATTTTTACAAATTAATTATATTTATATACTGTAAAAAAATACATGGCCTAAAATAATTTATAGAAAAATAAGAGCAGGAGTGCCTGGGTGGCTCAGTTGGTTAAGCGACTGCCTTCGGCTCAGGTCATGATCCTGGAGTCTGGGGATCGAGTCCCGCATCGGCTCCCTGCTCTACAGGGAGTCTGCTTCTCTCTCTGACCTTCCCCCGACCATGCTCTCTCTCTCTTTCATTCTCTCTCTCTCTCAAATAAATAAATAAAATCTTTAAAAAAAGAAAAAGAAGAGCATACAGTTTAAAAATTTGATTCATCAAGTTTCAATTAGTGTTTGTTATACATCTAGGACTGCTTGAGTTGAAAGAGAAATAAACAAACACATACACAAACAGACTGATTAGGAGTCATAAGTCCTAGAGTTGAAAATTGTTGCCATCAACATTTTTCTTTTTTTTGAAATTACGAACTCCAGAAAAAAAAAATCTTCCAAAATAACTGTGTTATGTAATGTGGAAAAGAAAAACAAACCTGGTTAATTCTTTCTGAAGATTTTTCAGCACCTGTAGTTAAGAATAAATTTGCATCTTTTATAATAGTTTTTTGTCATTACCGCAAATAGCCTCAGATGGTTATAACCTACTCTGTTGCTCAGAAAACCCATTTGATGTGTGTTTATCACTTGCTCTAGAAGTAGCTTCTCATTTGTTTGTTCCTACCATGGTTATAAAATATACTATTATAACAGTTCTTAAACACACAATAGCATTATAAAACAGTATCTTTGGTGGATATTTAAACAATTTTAATGTTGAGGCAAAATAATATAATGTCCTACCCATATGTTGAATGTTCCTAAAAGCATGTAAAAAAAACCCAAAAAACAAAAAAACGAAAACCCTCACCCTTGAAAATACCCCAGATTCTTTTAAACATGTTCAGACTTGTGAGTAATTCCATCACCAATCAAATCATGGCATTAGACAAGAAGGAGATAATTCATGCGTGATTGTGTTCTCTAACATCCATTGTTTCAGAGCTAAGAAAATGAATAACAATTACAGATCTGGGTTTTGTGACATCTATGACTTCCATGCAGTAAGAAAAGAAGGAGAACCTATCAAATAAACTTTGAGGTCCATTTGTTTGTCCTGCTCCAATATTTTCTATATAGCTAAATTAACGTCCTTTGTATTATCAATAAAAATGTTATTTCTGTTTATACTCATGACCTACCTTTCCTCCTTGTCATTGCTAACCTTCAACATCTAAATAACTAATGTTAGATTTGACATTTTGAGTTTTGTGAAAATTTTTTAAAACGTCATTATGAAGTGAATTGTGTGAAATTTTTAATTTGTAAATTAAATATTTAACCTAAGGATACAGAGAGTTTTAGAACATTAACATTAGCATTTACATCATTTATGTAACATGAATAACTGACAAATAAATTTCAAAGCATACATAATTCTTAAAATTGCCACAAACTACTGGGAAAGAAAGAAATGTTTTATATTCATGCAGATATTCACCAATATTTTCTCATATATGTGGGAATTAATATGTAAATTTCAGATAAATTTGAATAGCAATCTTGCCAAAGTTATATACTTGATTTATTATATTTTTATAATAGTATTATATTATTAATATGTATTACTAGATTATTCATCAGTCCAACAATTATTTTCTTAACCCTTAATGTAAGTATGGATCTGTGCTATACACTGAGGGTATAAAGCTCAAGATCATTTTTGTCCTCCAGTAACTTTATTTTAAAGAAAATAAAATAGATATTTAAAATGTAGTGTGATAGGTACTCTGACAGTGGATGATAGGTCTTCCAAAACTTTCCAGTTGACCTGTCTTCAGTTTGTCCTCTTCTTCATTTTGTTAAAATAAAATGTAGTTAAATATTTTTGTGTTTTCCTTGATCATTTTGCCATTCATAGTTGGTTTCTGCAAGTATATAACTTTATGATTTTATAAATCTGTTTTTAAAAACTCTATGGTCAATCAAGTAAAGGTAATGCAGAAAGCTAGGCATTAAGCTTGTAAGAGATCGTGACACACTGTGAAAATGTGTACGTATGAATGTAACAACAACATTGACTTTTAATGTATTCCTGCTGGTAGATAATAAAGGAAGTCAGGTAGAATGATGTGCAATTGCTATTTATCCAGTCACACATTGTTTGTAACTAAGCACAATGCCTGAGACCTTTTTTCTGCCTCACTAAATAAGTTAATCATGTAAATCGGAGGGAAATTTCTTTAAAAATATGGATATAGTTTAAACGCAAATGATGCACTTTTCATTGCTGAGAATAAAAACAGATGTGACAATGCCCAGGTGTCAATTATAAAGCATTATCATTCTTTAGTATCTATGTGAATGAATGGAAAATTAAAAGGTCAAATTGATATATACTGTTATCTGTAGAACATGATCACCAATACGAATCATTCTGCATAATTAAAATAAGTCTAAAGGGCTCAAATGCTGTGATAAGAATCGAAAATGAGTTGCATATCATTTCTGTAAACTGCATTGAGATACTTTTGCAACAAAAGCTCAAATATCCATCATTTAGTCAATGAAAAATCCATTAATGTATGTTTAATGAGTTCATAGCAATACACTTGGCATGGCCAAATCCTTTTATTTTTCCCAATCCCTCAGTGTTCCACATGCCTTCCACTATTATAAGCAGTTGTAGCCAGACAGGAGAGGCAACACCTGAAAAATTGATGAAGAGAAAGGGAATGAATGGAGAGGAGGCTATAGAGATGGCCATTACAAGGCAGATAATTAAGGTACTGCCTCAGGAGAAAAATACGGGCCCGAATTCATTGATATATTATACTTTCATTTCCAACCAGCTCAAAATTCTTTCAAATTTTCCTTTGATTCTTTGATTAACAGCTTATTTAGACATACTGTATTTCGTTTCAAATATTTGGGGTCTTTTGCATATATTCTGTTTTAGTCCTATTGTGGTCAGAGAATGTGCATTGTATGGTTTTAAACATATTAGATTTATTGAGACCTGTTTTGCAGCTCAGAATATGGTCTATCTTGATAAATCTTTGTTGTGCACTTGAAAAGAATGTCTTTCTGCTTTTGTACAGTGTTCTATAAATGCCAATTAGAGTCAAATTAATGGACAACGTTACTCACATCTCATATGTTCTTGATTTTCTCTTTGTCATTTATTGAGAGAACAATCTTGAAATTTCCAAGTATCATCAAGGATTTGTCTATTTTTCATTGCCTTTCTACCAATTTGCTTCATGTATTCTGCTTCATTATTAGGCATATAAAAATTTGAAATTGTTTTGTCGTCTTAGGAAATTGACTCCCTCTTTTTGGTTTGGTATTAGCATGATACATCTTATTTCATTATCTTATTTTTAACTAACTTCCATATTTATATTTCAAGGGAATTTCTTATAGACCATATACAGTAGAGTTTCAGTTTTAACCTGATCTGATAATCTCTTATCTTCGGTTGGCATTTTTAGTCCATTTTCATGTACTGATGTGAATGTTAACATGCTTGCTGTTTGCTTTCTATTTATCTTATTTTTCTTTTGCCCTATTTCCCTTTTCTCTATTTATATTAAATTATTTTTTAATGATTCCAATTTTAGCTCCTTTTTGACTTATATGCCGCAGCTCTGGTTTATTGTTATTTTTTGTGATTGCTTTAAGATTTATAGTATTCAGGGCGCCTGGGTGGCTCAGTGGGTTAAAGCCTCTGCCTTTGGCTCAGGTCATGATCTCAGGGTCCTGGGATCGAGCCCCACATCAGGCTCTCTGCTTAGCAGGGAGCCTGCTTCCTCCTCTCTCTCTGCCTGCCTCTCTGCCTACTTGTGATCTCTCTCCTCTCTGTCAAATAAATAAATAAAATCTTTAAAAAAAGAGAGAGATTTATAGTATTCAGACATCTTTAATTTAATTCAAATGATAAGCCTATTTACATATAGTATGCAAATCTCCCTAAGGTTACTTCAATTTCTACCATCCAAGCCTTTGTGCTCGTGTTGTCGTATGTTTTATTTCAACAGTATTTTACATTCTTCAGTATGTTTTTACTACTATAGTTTAAACAGCTGCCTTTTACAGAGAATTAAATAGTGTGAGAAATAAGTCTTTCTGTTTGCTCACATAGCCACCATTTTTTGGCGTTTTTCATTCTTTTGTGCAGATCCAGGTTTCCACATCATTTTCCTTCTGCCTGAAGGGATTCCTCTAATATTCCTTGTAGTACAAGTCTGCTGGTTATTAAATTCGGCTTTGATATGTGTTAAAAATTCTTTTCATTTCACTCTAAATTTTGAAAAACATTTTAGCTCAATATAGAACTTTAGGTTGACAGTTTTTTTTTTCCCCCCAATACTTTAAAGGCTTTACTAAATTTCCTTCTGACTTATATTGTTTCAGCTGAGAGATTGGCTGCCATTACTGTTCCCTTCTGTGTAGTGTATTGTTTTACTCTGGTTGCTTTTAGTTTTTTATATTTATCAATTTTTTTTTTTAAATTACAGTATAGTTAACATACAGTGTTATATTAGTTTCAGGTGTACAATATAGCAATTCTACACATTACTCAATTTTCATCATGATAAATGCAGGCTTAATCCTCTTCACCTATTTCACCCATCTCCCACCTCCCTCCCCACTGGTAACCATCAGTTTGTTCTCTGTAGTTAAGGCTCTGTTTTTGGCTTGTCTCTTTTTTTGTTTGTTTGTTTTGTCTCTTAAATTCCACATATGAGTGAAATCATATGCTATTTATCTTTCTCTGACTTATTTCACTTAGCTGTACACTCTCTTGATCCACTTGTGTTGCTTCAAATGACAATATTTCATTCTTTTCTATAGCTGAATAATATCCCATTTTATATATATACAAATTATATATTAGAATTATATGTATATATTAGACATTGGACTGCTACCATAATTTGGCAATTTTAAAAATGTTGCAATAAACATAGGGGCACATATATCTTCTTAAATTAGTGTTTTCATAATCTTTGAGTAAATTAGGGGCTTACTGGATCTTACGGTAATTCTATTTTTAATTTTTTGAGGAACCTCCAAACTGTTTTCCACAGTGGCTACATCAGTTTGCATTCCTACTAATGGTGTATAAGGGTTCCCTTTTATCAACATCCTTGCCAACACTTATTATTCTTATCTCTTTGATAGTAGCCATTCTGACTATCTCATTGTGAGATAATTGTGACGTGATATCTCATTGTGGTTTTGATTTGCATTTCTGTGATGATGAGTGATGTTGAATGCCTTTTCATGTGTCTCTTGGCCATCTGTATGTCTTCTTTGGAGAAATGTCTGTTCATGTCTTCTGTCCATTTTTTAATTGGACAAAGCTTCCTTCTTTGGTATTGAGTTGTGTAAGTTCTTTATATATTTTGGATATTATACCTTTATCATATATGTCATTTGCAAATATCTTCTCCCATTCTGTAACTTGTCTTTTAGCTTTGTTGACTATATATATTGATGCAATGTCAATATTTGTTTTTGCTTTTGTTTCCCTTGCCTCAGGAGATATATCTAGAAAAATGTTGCTATGGCCAATGTCAGAGAAATTACTGCCTGTGCTCTTTTCTAGGATTTTTATGCTTTCAGTTCTCACATTTAGGTACTTAATCCATTTCGAGTTTATTTTTCTGTATGATGTAAGAAAATGGTCCAGTTTCATTCTTTTGCATGTAGCTGTCCAGTTTTCTGAATACCATTTGTTGAAGAGACTGTTTTTCTCTCCTTTGTCAAAGATTAATTGACCATATAATTGTGAGTTCATTTCTGGGCTTTCTATTCTGTTCTATTGATCTATGTGTCTATTTTTGTGCCAGTGTCATACTGTTTTGGTTTCTACAGCTTTGTAGTGTATCTTGAAATCTGGGATTGTGATATCTCCAATTTTGTTTTTCTTTTTTAAGATTGCATTGGTTATTTGGTGTCTCTATGGTTCTGTACAAATTTTAGGACTATTTGTCCTAATTCTGTGGCAAATGCTGTTGGTATCTTCATAGGAATTGCATTAAATCTATAGATTGCTTTGGGTAGTATGGACATGTTAACATATGTTCTTCTAATTCATGAGTATGGAATATCTTTCCTTCTGTTTGTGGAACCATTTATCAGTGTTTTTAAGCCATTTGATTGTAACATCACTTGGTACAGATGCCTTTATTTTTCTTGTTTTAAGAACTTTGGACCTCTTGGATCTGTGGTTTTATAGTTTTCATCAAATTTAGAAAAATTTTAGCCATTAATTTCTTCAAATATTTTTTTCTGTTTCTACCCTTCTTTCTTGCAAGGACTCATATTACATGTATATTTGACAACTTGAAGTTGTCACACAGTTCACTGATACTTTGTTTTTTCCTAGGACTTTTCTCCCTCCATTTCATTTTGCATAGTATCTATTTATTTGTCTTTATATTCACTAATCTATTTTTCTGTAATGCTAATCTACTGTTGATCCTATGCAATATTTTTAATCTCAAAAAATTGCTTTAGTATCCTTGTATAATATTCTATCCTGGTGTTATTTCTGGGAAGATTTCAATGGATTTTTCTACTCATTATGAGTCATATTTTCTGCTTCTTTGAATGTCTAATTTTTTTTTTAAGATTTTATTTATTTGGGAGAGAGACAACAGGGGAATGGGCAGAGGCAGAGGGAGGGAGACTCTTAAGCTGACTCCACACGGAGCATGGAGCTCAACACGGTGCTCCATCGCACGATCATGCGATCCCGACCTGAGGCAAAATCAAGAGTTGGATGCTCAACTGACTGAGTCACCCAGGCACCTGCGATTTCTTTTTTTTTAATTAGATGCCAGAGATTGTGAACTTTATCTTTTTGGATTTCTGGATATTTTTGGATGTAATTAAATATTATTGAGCTTTGTCCTGATATTCAGTTAAAGTTATTTGGAAGTAGTTTGATTCCTTTGCATCTTGATTTTAAGCTTTGTTTAGGAGGTCAGAACAGTGTTCAGTCTAGGTCTAAGTTTGTCCCACTGTTAAGGCAAACTCCTCTGAGTATTCCAACCAGAGCCTTGTATAGCATGAGGAGTGGTTTCTTCCCTGATTCAGGTAGTTTCTTCAGCTGAAAACTGAAGGGACCCTCTGCAGGTGTGCTCTGTTTATGCAGATCTCATCCCTATGGTACTCTCACACAACTCATGAAGCCTTCCATGACTCCCACCAACTATTTTTCTGCTCATGGAGACCTCAGAGTTCTGCCTAATTTGTCCTCTCTGTACCATGTCTTGGAATCTCTCTAGCAGCTAAGTCTTAGAGCTAACTTAATTTACTCACCATCTCTCAGAATCACTATCCTTCACTGCCAGACATTCAGTATCTTGACAACCATTGTTTCATGTATTTTGCCTGGTTTCCTGTTTTTGTTTCTGGTTTGCTTTGGTTGGATTTTGGTTTCTGTTTTTAGTTGTTTCAACCATGATGTTAAATCTGTTCCCTGTTACTCAATCCTATCCTGAAATGGATATCTGAATTTTGAAATTGAATATTGACTTTCGATCACATTTTACCTCCTAAAGGCAGAAAATACTTAAGAATATAATTTTCTAAGAATGAGAGTCAGTATATAATGTAAGGAATTATTCTCTAATCTTTAATCAGGGTGCCATTTCAGAGCATAGCCTCACAACTCTTGAGATTCCACTGTCATTGAAAATCTTTTGACACATTGGCCCTGGTTAGAGGCTTTTTTCGCATAAATCACCACTTTTCTCACTCAGACTTTTCTCACTTGGAAGCCTTCTAAACACCACACAAAAGGTTTCTTCTATACTCAAGAATCCCAAAGTGTCTCATTTAACTTCTTTTCCTCTAGAAGAGTATGTCCCAAGATCTTAGAAAAATTACTTTGGGAGAATGATGTCTCCTATCAGTTCAAAGTATATTTGGAGACAGGAGAAAAGAGCCTGGAATAACTTGATGAGATTCAAACTCTGGAAAACCTCTGTGTGACATTATGGCATTGATTGCTCTACCTTTGTTGATAGCTAATGTGTCTTACAGGCTCTCTCAATGGCTTATAGAAGATGACTATGAGTTTGCTTGGTTTACGTCCAATCAAGATGCATCGGGCATCCAATTAGTTAACATTTTTTTCACCCCTCTTCACCTTTAAGAAAATAAACACAGGAAACTTCCTAAATCATTGAATCATTGCTTTCTCTAAATTGAAGTCATTCTTCTGCATGCAGATTGTGTATCAAACATAAGCAGTTTCATAGATGTTAGAGTGCTGATGAAAGAAACAAATAGAAAAAGTGAGAATTTGTTCTGCTTATCCTTTTCTTCAGTGATTTCATGGAAGAGTAAATCTTTACAAAAGCTCTCAAAAATAGCTTAAGAATAGCTTTTCACAATGTGAACAATGCAGCTTTTAACAGTTTAGCATTTCTAACCTTGCTATCTGACTTAGGGGAAATTTTCTTTGCTTTCATCATGTCAGATTTCTCACCTGAAATATAGCCATAATGTATTTTGCTCTTGCATGGACTACATAAGATAATAGTTGTAAAAATCACTTTGAAACACAGACTGCCCATTACCTACATAATATACAACCACAATGGTATGTATCATTGCTGAATTATTCCTTTATAAATGCTCAGTATAATGGAAGAACGCAAAGCTTGAGTTTATCATATATAATTTTCTTATAAAACCCTATAGAAGAGTCAAAATAAGAGAACAAATTACTCTGACTTCAATGTAGTCTTCATGAGAGTGAGAATAAAGTGGGTAAAAATAAAACAAATAGGCAGTGTTTGCTAACAATAGAAGGAAATATCCTGGAATCCATTTTTCTTAGCAATGGGCAGAGTCCTTTTCAAATCATATTCACTCTGAAATTGCCTTTTTTTCCTATTAAAATGCCAAGAGTATCCATACAGCATGGGACCATGCAAAGCAGAGAAATCAGTCCCAGATTATATCACTGCATTTTGCAGACAGGGAGATGAAGTAAAAACCTGAAATTTTAGTATCGTATATTTCTATGTAGTTAATAGAGTTGCTCATGATTCTTGACGTTTGTGTCTTGAACCATTATCTAGACAAAGACTTAAAAGCTTTGAAATTAAGTAGTGGTGGTTAGTGTTACTCTGAATTAGAAGAAAGATATTTATTTCCCTTAGCAATGAATAACTGAGTGTTAATATTCCTTAGAGATATAGAATGTTTAAAAGTTACTTTATAAACAATATAAAAAGAATAAAAGAATGCTCCATGTGTATTTAGAATATAGGTTCATTGTTGGGTAGCCTTTGCAAAGTTTTTTGTCTCATTTTGCCTTCTTGCTTTATCACAAACACCAGTGATTCTGCTCCTTTCCACAATAGTTCCTTGCACTTCTCTCTTGAATATAAGAGTTATTTCTTGGAGGACACTTACCCAGTAGTGTGTCCTGTTCTCACAAGCTTTATCTCATTTGATCCTTCCAGGAACACTGGGGGTGGGGGCGAGGGGGTATTCCCATTTGACAAATATGAAGCCGATGCACATAGAAGTTTAGTAACTTCTTGGTTCACATGATAAACGAGAGAGTCAGGATTAAAACTGAGCTGCTTGACTCCAAACACTGAAGCCATAAATACTGTGAGATACTGCATTTGTTACATAAACCTGTTCTCTCACTTTGTGGCCTCCCCCGAGACTTCACTCCATCAATAATCACTCTCCACTCCACTGACCTTCCATCACTACCTTGTACCCTTAGCTTCTCCATCCTCAGTGGCTCCTTTTGCAACATGCTAAAGTTTTTCTTTTTCTTTCTTTTTTTTTTTCCAAAACTTTAATAATACCATGGTCCTTACCCTCTAGCTCTAACTCCTTCTGCTGTGTCAAAAGCCTTAAAGCAGTAGTCCACTTGGCCTCTGTCCCAACTTCTCATTCACTTTATCACACTTAATGCAACTGAAATGTACTCCTAAAATTTACCACCCACTTCCTAATTCCCAAATTTTTACTTTCATCCATATCCTACTTAGATTGAATGAAAAACTTGGCATTTTTACCACAATATCTTTCTTTAAATGTTCTCCTTTTTTACCTTTTTCCTCCTGATTTTCCTTTTATTTCATTTTGCTCATCTTTATTTTTTTGTATCCCTTTCCTTAAGTATTTATGTTCTAAGAATTCCAAACTTGACTAACCCCCCTTTTTGTTCTACAAAGCACCACTGATGCATGGACAGAAGAACCATAAATTTATATCTCTATCCCTGATCTGTCTCTTCAACATGGGATCTAGGTCACCAACAGCATGGTATACATCACCACCCAGAGGGTATGTAGAGGACAGAAAGTGCCCAAAAACAAATACGTTATCTCCCTCTACCCTTAGTATTCTCCTCATCTCCTTTACTCCCTCCATGTGAAATGGGAAGCATCATTCAATTATCCAAGTTCAAAACTCAAGGCCTTCCTAAATAAATTAGAATTTGTAAAATGTTTGAGTCCCTGCACCTTGTAAGCTCTCTATATTTATGAAGTAATGGTATATACTTTACCTTTAACTTTATCACTCTTCCTTACTGCTATATCCAACTGATTTTCAGTCATGACAATTCTATCACTCTTCAGTCCCTGGAATTTTTACCTCCTTTCGCAATGCCACTACTTCAGTTCTTTCACACTGCTAATTTGAAAACAACTGAACTTGTCTCCCTGACTTCAAATTCTAGCCATGTATATTATATTTATATTTTCCCACTGCCTGCAGAGTTACCTTGCTAAATTAAGTGGGATCAGTTACTCCATGTGATAAGTTCATGTAGTCATACTACATAAGGTCTTTCTAGTCTAAACACAAATTAACATACAGTCACACCAGTTGCCATTTACCCCATAACACATTTCATGCTGTGCACTAGCCAAGATTGCTTCTCAACCCTGAAACTAAACTTCCATGCATCGTGTTCTTTTTATACGTTTATTCCATGCTTTCTCGTTTTGGCTGGAAAACTCCTACTTGAATTTTAATTTTAAACTTAAGCATAAATCTTTCCCTATTTATCTCCCTACCTACTTCCATTCTTAGCCCCATAAGGCAGAATGGAGTGCTAGCTCCTCAGATTTCTATGCAGATTCTTAGAAACTAATTTTATAGCATAAACCCTTTATCCATCATTTCCATAATACTGTATCTTTACAATATGCTATTTTTATTATACACTAATGGACCAATAATTAATTATAATTACATATATCTTCGAGGAGGAAATTCTGTCTTGTTTAACTTTGGATTTTCAGAACAATTCATGTATTTAGCACATAACAATTCTCAAAAAAATATTTATGGAATGAATGAAATTATACAACTCTGAAATTTCACCTCCTCAGCCAACCCAGTGTTGAACTGTGATTACAACAGAAACTGCCTTTATACTTTACGTCCTTCCTTTGCATCCTTTAATACTCCAAGTGTAAATGTGGTAGGAAGCTTGAATCTATATCTGAAGACTGAATTCTTTATCTCATTTTTTTAATCGTAGAATGATGCAACTACTTCATAAGATTGTCATGGGATTTTAGTAAGTTTATATCTATAAAATGATTAGTATTAAAATAGCACCTGACTAGAATCTAATACAATTAACTATTAGTTTTATCACTTATTTATTTTCCTGTTTTTACTCCTCTCTGGTATCTTTGTGCACAATGCTTCCTAAAAATCATATTAGGTCTTCCTACAAGGTAGAGAGATCAGTGATCCCTCTTAAATGAAAAGACATATATGTATTTAAGCTCTGGAATGCTCTTTGGTGAAAATGATAAGAGTTGTAACAGAGTACAATAATTATTTTTTGTTTATTATTACTCTGTTTTTATTATGATGAGAGCAAGGAGCTTTTAGTCAAATTATTATAGTTTCCTGTTAAAAATTTTAAAATATTTAAAAAGTCATATTTAATTATCACATAATGCTAAAGGTTAACAAAGGAAACATGAGGTGTTGAGATGCTTGCTCTTATTTTCTAACTTAGCACCTCCATTTATAAACTACTTGTCATTTTCTAGATTCTCTTCAGTTAATGCTGCATCTGTCCACAATTGGCTTTCTGTTGTCATTTACATTGCTGTTTTTTTTTCAATGTACTTTATGCTCATTAACCCATCATCTATATGCATTTACAATTTGATACCTCAACATAAAAGTTTTCTTGTTACAAGTTTTTTAGGGAGAATTAAAGAAACCCCAATCTTCTATAGTAGAAACATATTAAAATGTAGAAGACATATCTGTGAGTTGCCACAAATCTGCGAACTATGAACCACCTCTCATCAGTCACTTTTTAAGGTCTTAGGATTGAACTAGCTCTGAGAGAAGACAATGCAATGTTTTTTGAGAGGGAGAAGCAGTGGGAGCCAGGGCCATTCTTCTCTGTTTCCAAGTGGATTAAGCTGCCAGGAGAGTCATTTGTCTACCATTACAGACCAGAACTCAGTAGCTAAACACAAATCACGTGAAATGCAGTGAGCAACCCACAGAGGAGTGTGTGTTGACAAATTTAAAAATAATGTGTGATTACACATTTTTAATGGCTATGCTTTATCATTTAGTTTATACTTCCTGAATATTATTATTTACCCATATTGAAGAACTAGAATATTATGAAGGAAAGATAAATAATAAATATTCTGAAGTTGTTACAGGAAATCTGCCGACCAACATATTTAACACACATGTGTGTGACAACAATTTTTTTTTCTTTCTGTCCTCATTTGTTCGAAAATTTCCAGTGAAGTACTGGTCCATTTATTCATGTTTTTCTTTGATTTATTAACAAAAGTATACATTTAGCAGCCACTAAGTTCCAGGAGCTCTGCTAGGCAAGAGAAACTAAAAGCAAATAGGATTGCCCTCAAGAAGCTTGTATTTCCTGGGGGTGCCTGGGGGGCTCAGCAGGTCAAGCCTCTGCCTTCGGCTCAGGTCATGATCTCAGGGTCCTGGGATCGAGTCCCGCATTGGGTGCTCTACTCAGCAGGGAGCCTGCTTCCTCCTCTCTCTCTGCCTGCATCTCTGCCTACTTGTGATCTCTCTCTCTGTCAAATAAATAAATTAATTAATTAAAAAAAAAAGAAGAAGAAGCTTGTATTTCCTGTGTAGTGATGTTCAAAGTGTGATCCTAAGACCACTGACATGAGTAACTTAAGTATTTGTTAACATTTGTTAACTATGTAGATGCTTGATGTCACTCTGAATTATAATTTCTGTTTATAGGCTTCCAAAAATCTCTATTTTTAACAAGCACCTCAGTTGATTCTTTTGCTCTTTAAAATTTGCACACTGGAGCACCTGGATGGCTCAGCTGGCTAAGCATCTGCCTTTGGCTCAGGTCATGATCTCAAGCCCCATGTCCCACTCCCTACTCAGCGGGGAACTTTCTCCCTCCCCCCAGCTAGTGCTCTCTCTCTCTTGCACTTTCTGTCTCTCAAATAAATAAATAAAATCTTTAAAAAAAATTAAAAATAAATAAATAAAATTTTCATACTGAACTGCCTTTGCTATACAATGTATGGTTTCAGAAACAACAAATTTATCAGCGCTTCCATCCACATACCTTTTTTTTAATGTTACATTATCATTCACATACCTTCTGAATCAGACTCTACATTTTAACTTCTCAGGTGATTCATATGCACTTTATTTTTTTTATTTTATTTTTTTTAAAGATTTTATTTTTTTATTTATTTGTCAGAGAGAGAGTGAGAGAGAGATCACAAGTAAGCAGAGAGGTAGGCAGAGGCAGAGGCAGGCTCCCTGGTGAGCAAGGAGCCCGATGTGGGACTCGATCCCAGGACCCTGGGATCATGACCTGAGCCGAAGGCAGCCACTTAACCAACTGAGCCACCCAGGCGTCCCTCATATGCACTTTAAAGACTTAGAAGCATTGGTCTGGTCTATAGGATATGTGAGGCCAACCATATAATGAAGCTTTGTAATTGAAGAGTGATATAGGAGACACTAACTCAAAGGTTCTCCAGAACTTGAATTCCACCATCACCTATTATTGTGTTTTTAACATTTCTCAAGTGAATCTGTTTAAACTACTATACTTTACTTGGGTTTCTTGTTTGTTTGTTAAGTTCCTATGGACACTGAGAATTTAGAGTAGTGATGTGTTGCCTGGGCTGATCAGTTAGTGTCTGGATACCTATTCTCTGCCTGGTGCAAGGGCGTGTGGGCAATGCATACAGATGGAAGGTCTGTGTTACAAAAATAAGAGAAACAACAGAAGTCAGTGCAACCTGTCTTCAATCATCCGTTTATTCATTTTATTCAACAAATATTTATTAAGCTTCTGCTATGAGCCAGAGATTTAAATAGAATTTAAAATATCAATATAAACGAATATTTACAGAATAGTTTTTACTATGTATCAGTGAGTCTTCTTAATTGCCACATGTATCATTGTATTTAATAGTCACAACCATATAATGGAGGGACTGTCATTTATCCTGTCTTATAAATGAGGAAGCTGTAGCTCAGAAATGTAGAATACTTGCTCAAAGTCACCCAGCTGAAAAAAACTTTGTTTGGAACTTGGATCCGCCTCTCTTCTATCACAGCCCTTCCTTTTTAAACTCTATACTATATTACTATATACTATATTACTATGTTATATTATTCCTAGCACCTTGTGCTTGGAATTAGATCATCATGGTTCTTTTTTTTTTTTTTATGTTATGTTCGTCAGCATACAGTACATCATTCATTTTTGATAGTGTTCCATGATACATTGTTTGTGTATAACACCCAGTTCTCCATGCAATGCGTGCTCTCCTTAATACCCATCACTGGGCTAACCCATCTTCCCACCCCTCTCCCCTCTAAAACCCTCAGTTTGTTTCTCAGAGTCCATAGTCTATCATGGTTCATCTCCCCCTCTGATTTCCCCACAACCTTCTCCTAATGTCCTTCATGCTATTCCTTATGTTCTACAAATAAGTGAAACCATATGATAACCTGACTTTCTCTGCTTAACTTATTTCACTTAGCATAATCTCCTCCAGTTCCATCCATGTTGATGCAAAAGTTGAGTATTCATCCTTTCTGAAGACTGAGTAATATTCCATTGTATATATGGACCACATCTTCTTTATCCAGTGGTCTGTTGAAGGACATCTCAGCTCTTTCCACAGTTTGGCTATTGTGGACATTGCTGCTATGAACACTGGGGTGCATATGGCCCTTTTTTTCACTACATCTGTATCTTTGGGGTAAATACCCAGTAGTGCAATTGCTGGGTCATAGGGTAGCTCTATTTTTAACTTTTTGAGGAAGCTCCATACTGTTTTCCAAAGTGGTTGTACCACCTTGCATTCCCACCAACAGTGTAACAGTGTTCTCCTTTCTCCACATCCTCTCCAACATTTGTTGTTTCTTGCCTTGTCAGATTTTGCCATTCTAACTGGTGTGAGGAGGTATCTGAGTGTGGTTTTGATTTGAATTGCCCTGATGGTTAATGATGTTGAACATTTTTCATGTGTCTGGTAGCCATTTGTATGTCCTTTGGAGAAGTGTCTGTTCATGTCTTTTGCCCATTTTTTGACTTGATTATTTGCTTTTTGGGTGTTGAGTTTGAGAAGTTCTTTATAAATCTTGAATATCAGCCCTTTATCTGTAGTGTCACTTTCAAATATCTTCTCCCATTCCGTGGGTTGCCTCTTTGTTTTGTTGACTGTTTCTTTGCTGTGCAGAAGCTTTTTATCTTGATGAAGTCCCAAAAGTTCATTTTCACTTTTGTTTCCCTTGCCTTTGGAGATGTGTCTTGAAAGAAGTTGCTGTGGCCGATGTCGAAGAGGTTACTGCCTATTTTCTCCTCTAGGATTTTGCTGGATTCCTGTCTCACATTGAGGTCTTTCATCCATTTTGAGTTTATCTTTGTGTATGGTGTAAGTGAATGGTTGAGTTTCATTCTCCTGTATATAGCTGTCCAATTTTCCCAGCACCATTTATTGAAGAGGCTGTCTTTTTTCCATTGGATATTTTTTCCTACTTTGTCGAAGATTAGTTGACCTTAGAGTTGAGGGTCCAGATCTAGGCTCTCTATTCTGTTCCGTTGATGTATGTGTCTGTTTTTGTACCAGTACCATGCTGTCTTGGTGATCACAGCTTTGTAATATAGCTTGAAATCAGGTAACGTAATGCCCCCAGCTTTGTTTTTCTTTTTCAACATTTCCTTGGTGATTTGGGGTCTTTTCTGGTTCCATACAAATTTTAGGATTGTTTATTCCATCATTTTGAAAACTGCCGGTGGTATTTTGATCGGGATGGTATTGAAAATATACATTGCTCTGGGCAGTATAGACATTTTAACAATGTTTATTTTTCTGATCCATGAGCATGAAATATTTTTCCATCTTTTTGTGTCTTCTTCAATTTTTTTCATAAGTGTTCTATAATTCCTAGAGTATAGATCCTTTACCTCTTTGGTTAGGTTTATTCCAAGATATCTTATGGTTTTTGGTGCTATTGTAAAAGGTATCAATTCCCTAATTTCTCTTTTTACAGTTACATTGCTGGTGTCTAGGAAACCAACTGATTTCTGTGCATTGATTTTGTACCCTGCCACATTACTGAATTGCTGTGTGAGTTCTAGTAATTTGGGGGTGGAGTCTTTTGGGTTTTCCATATAAAGTATCATGTCATCTGTGAAGAGAGAGAGTTTGACTTCTTCTTTGCCAATTTGAATAATTTTTATTTATTTTTGTTGTCTGATTCCTGTTGCTAGGACTTCTAGTACTATGTTGAACAATAGTGGCAAGACTGAGCATCCTTGTCATGTTCCTGATCTTAAGGGAAAAACTCTCAGCTTTTCTCCATTGAGAATGATATTTGGTATGGGCTTTTCCTAGATGGTTTTTATGAAATTGAGGAATGTTCCCTCTATCCCTATACTTTGAAGAGTTTTAAATCATGAAAGGATTCTGTATTTTGTCAAATGCTTTTTCTGCATCATTTGAGAGGACAATATGGTTCTTCTTTCTCCTCTTGTTAATGTAGTCTATCACATTGATTGACTTGTGAATATTGAACCACCCTTGCATCACAGGGATAAATCCCACCTGGTTGTGATGGATAACCGTTTTAATGTACTGTTGGATCCTATTAGCTAGGATCTTGTTGAGAATTTTGGCATCCATATTCATCAGGGATATTGGTCTGAAATTCTCCTTTTTGATGGGGTCTTTGCCTGGTTTGGGGATCAAAGTAATGCTAGCCTCATAAAATGAGTCCGGAAGTGTTCCTTCTGTTTCTATTTTTTGAAACAGCTTCAGGAGAATAGGTATTATTTCTTCTTTGAATGTTTGGTAGAATTCCCTAGGGAATCCATCAGGTCCTGGACTCTTGTTTTTTGGGAAGTTTTTGATCACTGCTTCAATCTCCTTACTGGTTATTGGTCTATTCAGGTTGTCAATTTGTACCTGTTTCAGTCTTGGTAATTTATAAGTTTCCAGGAAAGCATCCATTTCTTCTAGGTTGCTTAATTTACTGGCATATAGTTGTTGATAATAATTTCTGATAATTATTTTTATTTCCTTGGTGCTAGTCATGGTCTCTCCCCTTTCATTCATAATTTTAGTAATTTGGGTCCTTTCTCTTTTCTTTTGGATTAGTCTGGCCAGTGGTTTATCAATCTTATTAATTCTTTCAAAGAACAAGCTTCTAGTTTCATTGATTATTCTACTGTATTTCTGGTTTCTAATTCATTGATCTCTGCTCTAATCTTAAATATTTGCCTTGTGTGTGGCTTAGGCTTTATTTGTTGTTCTTTCTCCAGTTCTTTAAGGTGTAAAGATAGTTTGTGTATTTGGGATTTTTCTTTTCTTTTCTTTTTTCTTTTTCTTTTTCTTTCTTTCTTTTTTCTTTTTTTTTCTTTTTTTTTTTTTTTTTTGAGTGAAGGTTGGACGGCCATGCATTTCACCCTTAGGACCGCCTTTGCAGTATTCCATCAGTTTTGGACCGATGCATTTTCATTCTCATTGGTTTCCATGAATTGTTTAAGTTCTTTGATTTACTGGTTGACCCAAATATTCTTAAGCAGTATGGTCTTCAGCCTCCAAGTGTTTGAATTTCTTCCACTTTTTCTTGTGATTGAGTTCCAGTTTCAAAGCATTGTGGTCTGAGAATATGCATATTCTCAGATCATCATAGTTCTCATATAGACACACTTGTGGAAAAATATGGCAAGCATGCTACATTTGAGGCACATAGGAGTTTCAATGGAAGCATGGGAGGAAGTAAGAATCATGGGTTTATGCAGGAGTCGGAGAAGGCAGAAGGTGTTTCCATGGTACATGCATGGAGAAGGGGGAGCAGAATTCTGGGAATATAGAGCCGTGTGTACCATAGCACAAAGCATGAAAGAACACATCATGTTTAGGTAACTATAGCTGACCCTTGAACAACACGGATTTGAATTGGGCAGGTCCACTTAAAAGTGGATTTATTTTGATACAGCACTGTAAATGTATTTTCTCTTCCTTATGATTTTTTAAAATAACATTTTATTTTCTTTAGCTTACTTTATTGTAAGAATACATTATATAATACATAGAAAATGCAAAATACGTTAATCGACTATATATGTTAATCATGCAAAATACGTTAATTGACTATATATTACTGGTAGGCTTCTGGTTAACCATAGGCTACTAGTAGTTCAGTTTTGGGGGAGCAAAAACGTATATGCACATTCTCAACTGCGTTGGGTTTGGCGCTTCTAACTACTGCGTTGTTCAAGGGTCCATTGTATAAAGGTCTTGGTTTTGTGGGACTGTAAGTTTTGAGATGGGAGAGAAGTGGGAAATGATAGAGAAAGTAAGGGAACAGATATCATAGAGAGTTATATGCCATTCCAAGAATCTCAGATTTATCCCATAGAAGGTACAAATCTATTGAATGGCTTTTAATAGATAAATCACTTAAGAGAAATTAATTTTTAAAGAAGTGTAACTTATAGTGTGAACTTTTAGATACTAGTGAATCCAAATTTTTGGTGACTGCATTTTTTGGCTTCTGGAGAATAAACACATAAAGGAAACAACTAGTTATATTGCGAGCGTTTGTAGGCATTCTGGCTTCAAGGAAAGAGTAAGCAGGATATGATTTCTTACATGAGAGAGCAAGACCTTCCCAGCAGTTTTTTGACCTGGCAAATTATGTGTGCATACTTTTTTTTTTCCCATGAGTTAGTGACTTTAGTTGTTATTCTTGTAGGTCAGGTGCATTAAGAAAAAAAAAAAATGTGATTACCTCCATAAGCATGGCCAATTTTTAAACAATCATTTTAAAAATAATTTTTAGGTTGTTTTGTACTTTGGGATCCTAGAGACTGCATATTATTGGGCACAATAACTAATGGTGCCAGACTCTATTGAGATAGAGTGTACATATCCATCAGCAAGTGTCTAATGGGAAATTTTCAAGCAATGCCTTACCAAAACCACTAACTCCTAGTACTCAATATCATACTTAGAAAGCATCATCTGATGAATCCATCCAACTAACCATTCAAAAGACCATATAAATATAAACATAGATGATATAGAATCTAATTTGTTCAACCTCCCTCAGATCAGTTCAAGCCACAGACATGTATCTTATTTTTAAAAGCTTCTAGTTCTAACTTGCTTTAAAAATGGGCTAAATTATCATCGACTTATTTTTATAATTAAGTAAGTTTAGTCGCAATTTCCAGTACAAACCAAGAGAGGAGATTTTACCAACATATGGTCTTGTCTAGAGCATATATATATATATATATATAGTATTCTGTAATCACCTGGCCAGTGGAATAAAATGACTATTAATGTATTCATGGGATATAGAATCCCTTTTCATTAACTAAATTTCAAGGAATACCAGTTCTGCTCCCACTGATACGATTTTCAATATCTGGCACTTATGTCATATGAGACAAGTAATCGTTGGTTTCTTACTTTGAGCTTGGCCTGGCATTCACCCAGGAGAGAATGGTTGTTCATCATCCTTCCTAACACGAGATGTTGCTTATCTGGTAGGATAAAATAGAGAAGATTTCCAGCTCAGTGTTTTTTTTATGACTCAAGTCAGGATATGAACTTAGGGATCCCTTCTTTCATGCATTAATAGTTATATTCTTTATACATTTTTCATAGTAACAGTGCTGTTTTCTTTGTTGTGTTTTTTGTTGTTTCTTGCTGTTTCTTTTCTTTTCCTCCTTTTGTATCACAGTGGAACTTCTTCACTCTTTTTCTTCCACATAGTATATCTTTCTAGGTCACACCATTGCTGCCTCAAGAATTTTAACGAGAATTATAAATCTACAGTGTCCACATACCTGGAAATTCTCTTCCTGACCTTATCCTTCATCATTTTCACATGAGAATTTGTTATGACTTTGAGTAATGGTGTGTTTTAAGAAAACATATTCTATAAATAGGTGGTGCCCTTTGGTACACAATGAGGACACCATGACCCTATGGGCCCTCTTTCAATAAGGCATCTGTTGTTTGTTGGTTTTCCACAATGGAATTGTCACTATGAAGCTTGCATCTCCTTTTCTCAAATTAAGCTACGTTTTGTTTTTGTTTTTGTTTTACTGTCTCATTATTTTTCTCTCAAAAACTTATGATTTAGCAGAAAAAGCATTTCAAACAAACAAACAAAAAATGCAGGTTTCAATTTTGACTTGATCACCAACCTACTAAATGATTCTCAGTTCCCACATCTGTTAAATGGATAAAATAAAGCCCACCTCAAAGGATTACTATAAATTTCAAATTATGCAATATAGGTAAAATGCTAATATTTTATCTTATAGACTAAGTTTTCATAAAAACCTGGTGTCATTGCTATTGTAATATTGTGAACACATTTTATTCTTGATTGCTTATTTATAGAGTGTTAGAACTGAAATATTTCTTAATTTCAGCCCTTCATATAACAGACTAGGAAAGGAAGGCATACAAAGGATGTTGTTCAAAGAGCAGAGGGCAAAAATAGACAAGTCTCGTCAGACCATCATGATACTCCAGTTTCAATTCATGCCATAATCTATTTTATTTTATTTTCCCCATGCTGGTATTTTTCTACCAGTAGACTTCTTCCTCTTCTCTCTTCATAACATTCACTTGTGGACCATTTTAAATTTGAACCTAATAATCAGGGACTCCGCCTAATTAACTAAATCTGTCTAATGTTTCATGTGAAACCCCTTGGACCTTGATATTTTGCATATTAAATAATTTCATAATTTTTAGTTTATTTCAGTAATGATATGTGCAGAATTACTTCACCAAAGAGTGTTGTTTGACCAGAGCTATCCTCTACCACAGACATAAGCAGGTTTCCCTGGCTCAAGAGTGCTGCAATCTATTTAAGCCTTGCTAGGCAAACTAATTAAAATATTTCTTTTAAGAAGTTCAGAGTGTCAACTCGTTTTTTGAGAGTCTCTAACTGATACTTCATGTGTTAATGAAAAAATTATTGTGTTGATTTTTTCTCCTTAAAATATAATGTAATGTTGCATGATCGGTTTAGCCAGTTTTGAATATTAGAAAATGACACATAATCACAAGAATCTTGAAAAGGTTCTATTTATTTGAAAAATCAGTTGATTGGATTTAAATCAACTCACTTTCCAAGATCACAAAATTCGAGAGACCTTATGGGTTTGCTAGGCTATTGTTTGTAAGCACCCTTATCACAATATGTAGACATATAAATATTAAGAATTTGTGTAGCCAGTAATTTAAAATGTCTCCTTCCACAGAATGCATATCAAGCCTCATAACTTTCAGTTTCAAATACCTATCAAAAAAACTATTAAAGGAAATATAGTGAACTCTCAATTATTCAGGGATGGACCAGTAAGTTGATGTATTCACCAGTTGCTTAATTTTTCTTTCTGTCTCCTTGCTGCTTGTCTTGTGATCATTATCAGTACTCACTAGCAACTCAGTCAAAATGAAGAAGAGAAACAAAGAAAATCCAATTTAAGTATTGTTTTTAATTAGCAAATTATCTTTTAAATTTGAAATTGTAGAGAAAACATTTGAAACATTGGCTTTTATTGGAAGTTTTGATATATCTGTATGTGTGTGTGTATATATTTACATCTTTTATTGGAAGTTTTTAAATATCTGTATATTAAATATATCAAAACTTCCCCTTCACTAATTCTGTGCTATTCAAAGATATATTTTGGTTAGAGAAAGAAGGTTACAGATGATAATTTTGATTTATCAATTTTGTTAGTTCATGTTTTTTTTATTCAGCTTTGTTCCATTTTGTTTCTTAAACTAATTTGATGAGTAATTTTCTCAAGTTAGTGTTTACACCAGAGAGACATTTGATGTCTGCTGGGAGACTGTGTGTGTGTGTGTGTGTGTGTGTGTTTTGATTGATGTTAAATAAATTCGCACCATTGGTAATTTTGAATCAATCAACCAGCTATTTTCATGTAAAAGCAGTAACAGACATTTTTGTGAGATAAAAAGAGACTTAAGGTTCTAGCAATTAATTAAAGTGTAAACAACTCTATATCATCTCCATCTATAAAACTATCATTTTCACAAATGATACTGTTTTAAACCAAGGACAAAATCCAGTCCTGGTTACAAAGGATATTAATTTTTATCTAATGAAATAAAGATAACTACTCAAAACCATACCGTTTGAATTCTTGGAAACTTTTAAAGCTTAAATAGATTTCTACCCTTCACACCCCATGGGCATTTTTAATAATCCACATGGTATGATTCTCAGCTTGGGTGAGGAAATAAAATGGGAATCTCTCTCTAGAGAACCCTTATATATATTACATCCAATTAGGCCTGTGCTGGCTCTGTGAAGTCGTCCTAAATCACAGTGGATGATAACAGTTTGTAATTTTCAACCAGAGAATCCACCTTAGTTTGTAACTTCAGTAGTCTATGCTTGGCAGTAGTAATTTATTTTGATATAGCAGATATCTAGCAAATACCTTGTAAAGGCTGAAGACCAAAACATTCAATTGTCCAAAAATATTATGACTAGGGTATATCCCAATATACTTAATTTAAACATGTGATGACACTATATTTATGAAAAATGTATTATTATTTTCCCAATTCTTTTCAATTTTTGCATAAAGTTACTATATATGAATTTAAATTATTTTAGCTTATAATTTGTTTTTTGTCTCCTAGGAGCTTTTTTTAAAAAAAAAGAATTGTCATTTCCTTAATATTAGTACAGATTCAAATGTGTGGCTATATTTTATATTTTAATTTTGTTTTTGTTTTGTAAACTTCATCAGCAAAACACCATCTGGTACATATTAAAAGTGGACCATATCCTCATTCACTTTGGTTGATGTTCAGAATCTAAAGTTGAAGGGATGTCCCTCCATGTTATTTTTTAATCATTTGTTGTTTGCAAGTGTATGAGAATTACCAATTTTAATAGTAGTTACATGTATATATCATTCTACTGAATAAGATATTCCTTAATCCACAGAACATATTGAAAACTTTATAAATTATAAAGATGCCAGAGAGGTGAATCTCATGCCAATGTTGAATCAGTCAAATGGTGTGCCATTTTCTCGATTCGTCCAACCAGTTATGTGATTTTTACAAATATATTTATACTGTATACTTTTAAGTCCATTCATTTTGTCATTGTTCTTTGCCAGCAATGTTAAATATTAATTTATTATAAAATTTAGTATAAAATTTAGTATAAAATTTATATTTAATTAATATTTAAATCTTCACTATATCAATTGCTATTACGTTGCAATTGAAGAAATACTGAATATTAAGTCTAATGTTAATATTCTTCAAGTTCAGAAAATATTTGTATATGGTCATATTTTCCTTAGTAGAAATTATTTTGAATAAGATCTTAACTATTTCTCTTTCATTCCTTTAAATCAGTAAAACTTAAGTATTTTTCCTCCTTTCTTATAAAAGTCTAAATGTTGTATATAACAATAATTAATGTGATTTACGTCCACATTTAAATATGTAAAAGAAAAAGGCAGTGACCTTGATATCTGAATAATAAATTAATAATGAAAAAAATATTAGACATGAAAAAAAACACGTATCTTCCAAATAATATTAAATAAATAAATAAATAAGCAATAAAGACAGTTTATGAAATTAGAAAATTTGAAAGTAATACATATGATAGATATCAGTAACTAAAAGAGAGGCTAGAATATTTCCTGCTGATCCTCACGTAAAACAAGTATCTTTTGCCAGCCCCCAATAAATTTCTCTATTCTCAAACAACTTCCCCCTACTTACCCAAATCTAACTTCTTATGCATGATCCTTTTCAGTCCTCCAGCCTTCACGAATCAATCCCTCATCTGCTGTGCCTACAGTTTACTCTGCCTTGTAAATTAGTAATATCCTATGTGTATATAGCTCAGTTGTATTATTTTCTTACTCTCTAGCAAAATCTCATCTTTTCGTTTTACTTTTACCTATAAATGTCTTGTTCCCTCAACCTAAGCGTAAAGCCACTAAGGACTAGGGACATGTTTTATCATTTAAGACTGCCCATGACATCTGATACAGTGTTATAGCTAACAACCTATTTTATACATACACTTGGATGTTCTCAAAAGATCTAAAATTTCACCCATGATCGCTTCTCATCTCTTTTTCTTTGTTTTTCAACTGAGTAGCTCCAGCATTCTTCTCATTGGTAAAATCAGTTAAAGAATGTCATCCTCCCTATCCAATAAATTAGTAAGTTTTATCGGGTGTTATTTCAAGGTTCGTGTTTCTCCCAGTTATTTGCAAGTTAAGTAAATGCAGAGAGCTAAGCGTCACAATTTTATCCCCAACAATTAAAGAGAATACATTTAATAAATATTTTAATGAATAAATGGATGGTTGAATAGATAAATGGTTAGATAAATAGGTTTTAATACCTAATAAGTAGTGTCAAAGGAATGAGCCATAAAATTGTATACCACAGATATAATATCATATTATTTCTTTTTAAAATATATTTTAAATCCACTTAATAATGCATTAATTTTATGATAGTATAAATAATGATAATGACAATAATGATAAGTTGGGAATCCAATATCTTAAGAAGTAACATTATTAAACATTTAGTGTATGATTAATATTTCACTATGTCCATTTATGCCAACATCATATATGTCACTCTTAATTGTTAATTTTCCTACCAGTCTTGAAGAACAAGAGTATATCAGACTGTAGAAAGTTAGCTCTGATTTTGTATCATCACCAAAACTACCAACTTATAATTTTTCATCCTTTGTCCTTATCTATGAAATGGTGATACTATTTGCTGACTTTATGGCAATATAGTTATGAGAAGTGAAACAAGATGGTGGAAATGATTTTAAACTCTTAGACTACAGACATTTGATAGAAATACATTCCTTTTCCCAATTTTATGTTTTTTAATATCAGAAAGATGTCACTTTTATTCATATCAGAATTACTCCACATCTGAATCTTTCATTCCAGCCAGTTTGGTACACTTACTGTATCCCAAATAGTTGTTGACACCATGTGTGAAGCTATTCTTACATTGTACCTTTTTGCACTCTTCTTCCTGAGTTCAACTGACAATTTGACTCTGATAGTTCCCCTTTTCTAACATTTTTAGTCTTAATAGATGTTTTGAGTGGCATATGGATATATGTAAGTAACTTCAAATCTGTTTCAGAATAAGCTAGGAGAGAAAATGAGCCAGAAGTTGTGAAAATAAAATGCTGCTTATAACTGGAAAGGAATGAGGATTGTCTCAGCTATTTAACCAGCACATTAAATAAGAGTGACTTATTTCAAAAGAAGTTTCTAACAGAACAAAAATGGCAGAGGAAGGAAGTTCAAAATTTCGTTTTTCCATAAAAAACATTTAAAAAGCTGGCAAAGGCTATCTAAACTGATACTTTTAGATTGCTGGAAACTAACCAAAATCCTGCAGAAATCAGGGGAATTCTTATTCGGGAAACAGCAGCTGAATCTTGGTAAGGGTAGTGAGTTTTGTAGTATTTTAATTTGCTCTCATCACATCACATCCCTTACTCTTCAGCTTAGTGGTGGCACTGAAAAACACATTCTATATTTCTACTACAAGTATCAGTACAGGAGGGAGCCAAACAGACCTCATTCACAAAGAATGGTGATTGCCTATTTTGACCTGCCTGGTAGTTCTCTGAAGGACCAGCTCAAAGGGCTTGCCTTAATCTCTCATAGCATGAAACTGTCCAAGTGCTGAGGCTGGTATCAAAGGGGAATTTGTCAAAAACATTCACAGGCAAATATATTAGTCACCATTACCTGGTGTAATAAATAACAGGTGGAACAAACAATACACTAACCAAAAGCTTGGGATAAAAGACTAGAGAATGAAATGTTTGGGGGGAAAAAAGGCTTTGAAGAGCACCAATATATTCCAGGAGATCGAGAAGGCTACACATAGGCATAGGACAGTGCAAATGCTCAGAAAAGACCTAAAAATGCTTTAATCTTTTCCTTCTGGCCAACCATCAGCATGAAGTAAACAGATATAAATTGTATTAAGGCATGTCATGACACATACAGAGACCCATCTCCAGTCTAGGAGATGTTTTTGGTTCCAGACATGTAAGGAGATCATCATCCAATGATGAGCTGATTGCTGACATAACTGAAAAGGGAGTTCATTGATAATACATGATAAAGAATACAGATTTTGCAGTATTACTTTAGAAAAGTCACTAAGTGAACAAAAACAACTACCACAACAAAGGAGCAAAAACAAACCCTGAGGAAGGGAAAGAATCTGAATTCCATGGTTGTCATCTGATTTAAAATGTCCAGTTTTCAACAACAACAAAAATATTAGATATGCAAACAAACAAGAAGGTATGGCCCATGTACAAGAAAATAATAAATATAAACAGCCCCTGAGTAATCTCCGACATTGGTTGTGAGTAGACGAATCTCTTAAATGAACTATTTTACATATATTCAAAGAGCTAAAGGAAGTCATGACTAAAGAACTAACAGTGAGAACAATGTCTCACTAAATAGAGAATATTAATAAAAAGTTAGAAGTCATAAAAATAAATCAAATAGAAATTCTGAGCTGAAAAGTACAATAACTGAAATGCAAAACTCACCAGAGGCACTCAACAGCAGATTTGAACAAGCAGAAAAAAATAATCAGCAAATTTAAATATAGATTAATTAAGTTTGTAAAGCCTGAAGAACAGAAAAAAAAAATGGAGCAAAATTAATAGAGCCAAAAAAAAAAAAATTAATAGAGCTTAAGAGACCTGTGGAACATCTGCAAACATTAACATACACAAAATGAGTTCCAGACGGAAAGGAGAGAAATAGATGGGGAAAAAGAATATTTGAAGAGATAGTGGCCAAAAACTTTCTAAATTTGATGAAAACATTAATTTACACATATGAGAACCTCAAGAAATTACAAATATTATAAATCTTAAAAAGACCCACATTGAGAAACATTGTGATGAAACTGTCAAAAGCCAAAGACAGAGAAAATCTTGAAAGCAACAAGAAAGATGTATCTTAACTTGAACAAGGGGTCCTTAAAAAGATTAAGAGATGACTTATCATCAGAGACCACTGAAGTCAGAAGACTGTGGGATGACATATTTGAAGTGCTGAAAAAATAAACAAGCAATCTATCAGTCAAAAATTCTATATCTGGCAAAATAAGTCTTCAGAAATGAAGGAGAAAATAAGATGTCCCAAGGTAAACAGACACTGAGAGTTTTTCACTAATAGACTTGTCCTACATGAAATGCTGAAGAGAGTCAGTTCTTCAACTGAAACAAAAGGACACTAGGCAGTAACTTGAATCCACATGAAGAAATTAAGAATTCTCATAAAAGTAAATTAATAGATAACTATAAAAATGTAACTACATTTACTTTTTGTAAGTCCCCTGATTTAAAAAACAATAAATAGGTAGCATAAAAAAATAATCATTAATCTGTTATACTGATGGGCACACAATACATAAGTACATAATTTATAACAATAACAACATACAGGTGATGGATGGAGCTGTATAGGACCAAAGTTTTTGTATGCTACTGAAATTAAATTGGTATTAACCCAAACTAGATTGTTAAAGTTAAGATGTTAATTGTAACCCACAAGGCAACCACTAAGAAAATAAATCAAATGTATGAGTAAGGAAAATAATAGAGAATTAAAATGGTACATTAGAAAATATTTATTTCACAAAAAAGGCAGTGAAGAAGAACTTTAGGAACAGAAACAATAAGACATAGGGAAAATAAATATAAAATTGAGAAAAGTAAGTCCTTCCTTACCAGCAGAAATTACATTAAATAAAAGGAATAAACTCACCAATTAAAAAGTAGAGATTAGGGCCGCCTGGGTGGCTCAGAGCCGAAGCCTCTGCCTTCGGCTCGGGTCATGATCTCGGGGTCCTGGGATGGAGCCCCACATCGGGCTCAGCGGGGAGCCTGCTTCCCTCTCTCTCTGCCTGCCTCTCTGCCTACTTGTGATCTCTCTCCTCTCTGTCAGATAAATAAATAAAAATCTTTAAAAACAAAGTAGAGATTAGAACAATGGATAATGAAACATGATTTAACTACATGTTAGTTGCAAGAGACACATTTCAAATTCAAAATGCAAATGAGCTGAAAGTAAAAGAATAGAAAAGATATCCCAAGCAAATGTAATTTAAAGAGAACCAGATACTGGCTATATTAATTTTTGGCAAAATAGATGTTAAGATGAAAATCGTGTAGGAGATAAAGAAGGTTATTATATGATGACAAAAGGCCAATCCTTCAAAACAATGTAACAGTGATAAAGTATATATGTATATAAAAATAGAACCCCAAAATACTTGAAGCAAATATTGACAGAATTGAAGGGAAAAATAGATAATTTAACAATAACAGAGAATTTAACCCCACTTTCTACTATGAATGGAATAAGATAGAATTAAAAAAAAGAATAAAAAAATAAATTAAAAAAAGAATAAGATAGAATATCAGCAAGGGAGTAGAAGACCTAAACAACATTAAAAAGCAAGAAGACCTGTCAGGTATGTCTACAACTCTCCACCTGACAACAGCAAAATATGTATTGTTCTCAGGCTCACATAGAATAGTCTCCAGGGTAGACCATATGTTAGGTCACAAAACAAGTTGCAATAAATTTAAATTGATTGAATCATACAAAGCATGTTCTTTGACAACAATAGAATAAAACTAGAAACTGATAAAATATGGATGTGGAAAATTCACAGGTATCTATTTTATTTTATATTTTACATTTAAAAAAAAATAAACTCAGGGCGCCTGGGTGGCTCAGTGGGTTAAAGCCTCTGCCTTCAGCTCAGGTCATGATCTCAGGGTCCTGGGATCGAGCCCCGCATTGGGTTCTCTGCTCAGCGGGGAGCCTGCTTCCCCCTCTCTCTCTGCCTGCCTCTCTGCCTACTTGTGATCTCTTTCTCTCTGTCAAATAAAATCAAAAAAAGTCCTTTAAAAAAAAATTAAAAAAAATAAGTAAATAAACTCAGTGACTTAAACTTCTACCTTAAGAAACACCAATGTTTATCCACAATAGCCAAACTATGGAAAGAGTATAGATGTTCAACAAATGAATGGATAAAGAGATGTAGTATATATATATAGTGTATATACATACACACACATATATATATACATATACACACACATACACACACAGTGGAACATTATGCAGCCATCAAAAATGAAATCTTGCCATTTTCAATGACATGGATGGAACTAGAGGATATTATGCTAAGAGTAATAAGTCAATCAGAGGAAGACAATTATCATATGATCTCATTAATATGTGGAATTTAAGAAACAAAACAGAAGATCATGGGGGAAAGAGGAAAAAATAAAACAAGATGAAACCAGAGAGGGAGAAAAACCGTAAGAGACTCTTAGTCATAGGAAACAAACTGAGTGTTGCTGGAGGGTAGGGAATTGGAGGAATGGGGTAACTGACTGATGGACATTAGGGAGGGCATGTGATGTAATGAGCACTGGGTGTTATATAAGACTGAAGAACCAGAGGCCTGTACCTCTGAAACCAATAATACATTATATGTTAATTAATTGAATTTAAATAAAATGTTTAAAAAATAGATTTAAAAATTAAAAAAAAGAAAAGAAACTAGAGAAGAAGAACAAACCTAACCCAAAGCAAGCAGAAGGAAGCAAATAATAAAATTTAGAGTACAGAAAAATGAGATAGAGATTAGGGATAAAGCCAAATCAATTAAGCCAAAAGTTGGTTTTTAAAATCAGCAAACATTTAGCTAGACTGCACAAAAAAAGAAAGATTCAAGATTACTAAAATTAAGAACAAAAGTGGAGATATTACTACTGACCTTACAGATATTAAATAAAAATAAAAATCCTATAACAAAGTTATATCAAAAATACAGACATCTAAATGACAACAGAGTAAGATCTAGAAACACTATAAACTACCAAATCGATTCAAAAACAGAAACTCTGAATAGACTTATTATAGATAAGGAGACTAAACTGGTAATGAAGCACCTCCCAACAATGGCCCATAACCACTGGTGAATTCTATAAAACATTTGAAGAAAAATACCATTATTTCTCAAACTCTTCCAAAAAATACAATGGGAGAAAATACTTCCTAACTCATTTTATTAGATCTCTAATACCTTAATAACAAAGCCAGGCAAAGGCCACACAATAAAATTAAACTGCAGATCAATATCCCTTCTGAATATAGATAAGAAAATCCTCAGCAAAATATTAGCAAATTGAATCCAGCACCGTATTAAAAAGATTACATACAATGACTAAGTAAGATTTATCCCAGGAAACAGCAGGTGGTTCAACATTTAAAAATAATTTAATGTAATACACCACATAAAGAGAATGTAAGAGAGGAAAAAATACCATATGATCTCAGTAGACCCAGAAAAAGTTTGGCAAATTCTAATATCATTTTTATGACCAAAATATTCAGCAAAATAGCACTGTAATGGAACTTCCTCATCTTGATAAAGGGCGTTTATGAAAAACCCACAGCTAACTTCACATAAATAGTAAAAGACTGAAAACTTTTCCACTACCATAAGAAACAAGCCAAGGATGCCTGCTTCCATCATTCTATTCAACATTTACTGGAATTTCTAGTCAGAGAGGCAAGGCAAGAAAAACAAATAAAAGGCATCCAGCATAGAAAGAAGCAAAACTATCTCTATTCATAGAGGACATGATCTCATAAATAGAAAACTATAAATAATCCACAGAAATACTTATTAGAGCTAATAAATGAGTTCAACAAAGTTTCAGGATACAAGATACAAAAATTCAGTTGTATTTCAATACACTTGGAATGAACAATTCAAAAGTAAGAATATTAGAAACATTGCCATATGTAATAGGATCACAAAATGAAATATAAGAAAACATTCCTATATATAATAGCATCACAAAGAATAAAATACTTATGAGTAAATTTAACCAAGGAAGTAAAAAATCATTCATTGAAAAACAAAAATTATTGTTGAAATCAGCTAAAGATTTAAATAAATCGAAAGGCATCCGGATTTATGGTATGGAAAATATAATATTGTTAAGATGGCAGTATTTCCCCAAATGATCTTCAGTTCCAATACAATCCTACCAAACTTCATCTTCTTTTTTATTTCTAGAAATGGATAAGTTCACTACAAAATTTACATGTATTTGCAGGTAATTCAGAATAGCCAAAACAATATCGAAAAAGAAAAAATTGGAGAATTCACAATTCCTGATTTCGACACTAAGTCCAAAACTACTGAGATGATCGTATAGTATTTTTCCTCTCCTATATTTTACTTATGTGACATAATACAGTAATAAAAATTGGGTGGTATTGGAGCGCTTGGGTGACTCTGTCTGTTAAGCATCTGCCTTCAGCTCAAGTCATGATCTTGGGGTCCTGGGATGGAGCCCTGCGTCAGGCTCCCTGCTCAGTGAGGAGTGTGCTTCAACCTCTCCTTCTGACTCTCACCCCTGCTTGTGTGCTCTCTCTCTCTCAAATAAATAAATAAATAAATAAATAAATAAATAAATAAATAAAAAGTAAGTAAAATAGTGTGGTACCGGCATAAAAATAGATATATAGATCAATGGAATAGAGTGAAAGTCCAAAAATAAATCCATATATGTACAGCTAAATTGATTTTCAGTGAGAGTGCCAGGGCATCTCAATGGGGAAAGAATAATCTTTTTAACGAATAATGCTGGAGCAACTGGACATCAACAAGAAAAAGAGTGAGTTTGGACCCTAATTTCATACCACATGCAAAAATTAACACAAAATGGATGAAAGACATAAAGGTAAGACCTAAAAGTATATAGCTCTGTGAAGGAAACACATTTATAAATCTTCCTATGCTCGGGTTAGGTAGAGTGTTCTTAAATATGACACCAGAAGCACAAACAACAAAAGAAAAAAATGGGTAACCTAAACTTAATGAAATTAAAAAAATTTATTCCTCAAAAGACATTACCAAGAAAGCAAAAGGACAGCCCATGGAATAGGAGATCATTTTTGCAAGTAATATATCTGATAAGGATCTGGTATCCAGAATATGTAAAGAACTCTCACAACTCAGCAGCAAAAAGATAGCCAACACAACTGAAAAATCAGTAATCAACGGATATGAATAGATATTTCTCCAAAGATCTACAGATGGCCAGTAAGCACATGAAAAGATGCTCAGCATCAAGAGTCATTAGGGAAATGCAAATCAGAACTGCAATGAGATATACTTCAAACCCGCTAGAATGGCTATAAAAAATAAATAACATGGGTATTAACAAGTGTTACTGAAAAAAGTAGAGAAACTGGAACCTGGCACATTGCTGGTAGTAGTATAAAATGATGCAGCCACTGTGAGGAACAATTTGACAGTTACTCCAAAACTTAAACAAGAGTTATAATGTAACCCAGCAATTCCACTCCTAGGTATAACTAGGACCTAGGAGAGAATTGAAAATATACTTTCAGACAAACACTGGTACATAAATGTTCATATCAAAATTAGTCGCCATACATTAAAAGATGGAAACAACACAAATGTCCACCAACTTGTGAACAGATAACAATATGTAGAATAACCATGAATGGAATATTATTCAGCCATAGAAAGAGACAAAGTGTTGATACATTCATGAGCCCATAAATTATGCTATAAAAAGCCAGATGCAATAGGCCATATATTGTAAGAGTCCATGAATATAAAACATCCAGAATAAATAAGAAATTCATAGACACATAAAGTATATTACTGGTTATAAGGGGAGAATTGGTAGTGACGAATGATGATGAGTTTTCTTTTGGGGGTGATGAAATGTTCTACAATTAGATAGTAGTGATGGTTGGACATCATTGTGATTTTAGCAAAGAAGACTGAATTTTATACTTTAAAATGGTTAAAATGGGATATAATATCTCAATTTTTAAGATTGGAAAAAGAAATATCTAACAGAACTTTTGAAAATTAATATAAATGTAGAAAACATATCTCATGTGCTTTCAGTGTAAAGTGTATTTACATGAAAACTCAATTCTTTCAGACTGTTTCTCTAAAATTTATAGCATGTTATATTAGGGTTTTCCAGTATCTGTTTGTAGAATACATTAGAGTATGTTATCTTATATGCACCTTGAGGAGAACAATCATTTTTTGTTCAATTTCGTTTACTGTTTGCAACTAGCTTAGTCACAACTTACTGCCATATCAATAATACTTGTTAAATGACTTATTAATGTTTTGATTTGGAAGAAGAAAGTTAATATGCTATCATCGGCAGTACCTTGCCCAATTTTTGCCTTCAAGAAAATGTTTTTTTGTCATAGTTATGAAATGAATGGAGCAGCCCAAACTTGTTAGGCTCATGGGGATCATTCACTTGATGAACACACATAAAATCCAAATTAATCTCCTGGTACTTTACCTTTTGTAATATGATCAGTTATATTCATCTTTGGTTTCAGTACTAAATGCTTTGTGGCTCCTCAGATCCTAGAACAATGTAAAAGAAGAGAAGTGGTCTACTTTGTAGTCACAGAGACTTTCAGGCCTTGATGTAGTTGACATTGATGAACACCATATTTGACTCTTGCTTCCTAAAGGCAATTCTTAAAAGCTCGAGTCTGTTGAACTCAGCTCTAGCATCATTTGCATATATGGCACTTCATTGCAAGTGACAGAGTGGACTTCTCTTCAGTAACATTCTTATAGAAAAAAAAATGTACTGTTGGGTTCATTTTTGTAATTTCTTGTAGCAACCAGAGTTAAACTCAAGTTTTAAGTAAACAACTAAAGGTAAAATTCACTTCTTAATTCAATCTTTGGTCTATGTTATTCTCATACCTGCTCTGTATTAGAAATATGTGTCATACTTGCTATACACAATTTCTTTTCAAAATAGAATGGGTTTGGCTTCCACTTTTCACTATATTTCTTTGCTAACATATGATTATTTTATTTTAGCATTCCTTTTGAATTGCCCACACTCCTTTAATAATAATGCTGCTATTTATTTTTGTGGTGCTTGAAATAAAACTGTGCTATTGGTCTGTCTTATCTGCAATTTCTCATGCATCTTGTTTTCTTTCATTCAGTCAGGCTTTTACTAAAACAAAAAGATGGCATAAACCACAAATGTCTTGACTACTCCAGGCCCCTAAAAATGTTTTTTTTCCATCATTCTCTTGAATTTCCATACAGCCTGTCCTGGTTTAAATCTATTTTTCACATGTCGTAGAGCTATAATACACAGGAAGTAATAATACAAATAAAACTTACTCCAAAACTACCACCAGAAATTTTTATTGTTTTGAAAGTTACTCTAAGTGATAAGTATAACAGAATTCCAAATAACTTATCAATGTCATTCTTGGAAAAAGCAACTTTCTTTTTCAATGATGGTAGAACTCATGTTTTTTGACAAAGTGTTTGGTAGAAGATAAACAGCAGACTAGAAACCACCTGACCAGGTGATTTTTAAGGAATTTTTCAAACTTGAAATTCTATTATTCTCTCCATTTCATAGTTTTTATACTGAACCTCGGAAACAAAATGAGTATTTAAAGAGCAAACTGTCTGAAAAATGCACATTTTCAGCTAGTTGTCCAAGAGTGATTTGAAGGGGACTCTGCAATTGATGATAGAACTAGCATAATTTGTCTGTCACCCACTTCCAGAATGGAGGACTTGCTGAATCTCGTTGTATCCAAGCTACTATAAGAGAAAATTTGCTCAGAATTTAGTATTTATTATTTTGTAATTTTTAGTCTCAAACATTTGGCCTTTCCTGTCATGTGAAAAATGTAGGGTTTTATTGATGTAAGACTAAACTACTGTGTCATATTAGAGTCACTCTTTTAAAAATTAACACATCATGATGCATTTAAGACTTAAAGAATTTATAAAGAATACAATGAGTAGCTATATCTACTGCCCAGCTTAATACATAAAATATTGCCCCAAGTCAAATCTTTATTTCTCACTTCCTGAAATCTCTCCCAGAGGTAAACATGATTCTGTTTATGACTCCCTTGAATCTCCCTATCTGTTTACTGCATACGTATGGATCTATAAATAACATCCTGGGGTTGGAAGGAGGAGGATATAGGCTATATTTTACAAAAAAGAATGTATGAGTCAAGGACACTGTAGTGTGAAGACCAACATGAGCAGATTATACCTAAGATGCTACTGAGGTACTATTACGTCAAGTCTGAGAAATGTGGGTCACTGAGGAGTACGTAACAGTCATGTCCCAGATAACTATGAACCATGCCAGCGTAAGTTCAATGCATCCAGCTCTCCAAATAGCCCAAATGGAGGACAGGGAGTGGGACAGTGAATTAGAAAAGAGTGGTTGGGAAGAAGAGGAGAAACAGAGTAGTCAAAATGGGGATATCAGTTCATCCTCATGTTTACCTTTACATTAACCCTGCTCATTAAAGTGGCCTTTATCCCTTTTCATCGGCAACAAAATCGCCTAAAATGTTTGTAACCAAGAATGAGAGGTAAGTTTTCATTTTTCTTACCACTATGGCATCTAACGGCATGTATGAACAAATGAAAGCAGACTGATAATAGAAATAATTCTACTGATAGCTTCATTTTCTCAAGTTTAAAAGAGGAGAACCACTCCCTAAACAAACAATAACAAAACTATATCTCTTTTCAATGTTTCTACCAAAGCTGGTATCTAGAAAGTTTTACAACTGAAGCTGTTACTTCCTGCTCAGCCATTTTGGACTCCCTTGGATAGGAGTTGCAAGAAAATATACCGGATACCAGCTTATCTCAGTAGTATATCTCCTACCCTGATGCTCACACCATGTGACAGTCTACCTATTCGACTCCTAACATGGGAATAGTTTTGGCTGAAAAAAGTTCCCTTCTCCTGGCATTTATTATACATAAGAAAAAATTATTTTAGAATTGAAGGGTGGAATGGAGAGACCTTGAAAACAAATCCTTACATTTAAGGATTTATAAGTTTCTTGATTTTTCACATTAATTATTTCAACTACAGAAGCAGGTAGATGTACCAGACTCTTCTATGAGATTAGGAAGCTGGGAGTGAGTGACATGCTGAGAAGGTGTGGAGTTGCAGTTTTTACTGGGTGAAATTACCTTCCTATGGAAGGACAGAAGAGGGATAGGGTTTTTGTTTGCTTTATTTTGTTTTGTTTTAGTAAGTGTGCATGTTATAACAAAGAAAAAACAGCAAGGATGGTAAATTATTCACTTTATGACTTCAAAGAACTTCTACTTTAAATTAGTCTCATAGATCAATAGATCATGGGAATGAGTAGGAGTCACAGAATTTAGAAGATAGGGTTTTTGAGGTCATTCAGAGAAACCCATCCTAAGGGGTGATATTGTCCCAACATCTCTAAGAAAATGTGGGCTAGGCTATACCTTCCAGTCTGGTCTGGGTTTGAATTTGGGTGAGAATTTTTACTTGGAGTTGGCACAAGCTTACTTTCTCTTTGGTTTATTTGCAAAGTAGCAAATAAGCAGTACAAAACTGTACGGGAGCTAAGAATGTTTTGAGTCTTCAAATTCTTGCCGTGTTCACACTGGGGCCTTCTTCTCTCATGCGCACCCACTCTGGAGGGTTTAGGAGATTCTATTTTGTTTCTCTGTTTGCTTCCGTGGGCAGAATTGCCCACGATTTAACACAAGAAATAACCCAGACTCTATGAGAACATTCCCTGTAATGAATAGTTGACTAACATCATAGTGTTTTCTCTTTCAGTTTAGGAAACATGATTGTCAGCCTTTCTTTGACAGTTTTCATATTAAAACCAAGGCTGAGTTTGAATCTTAGAATGACAAGAAACATACTCCTTAAAAACCCACAGCTTCTGCTGCTTGCTAACAGCTCCTTTCTCATGGAAACATGAAATCCCTCTCTTGAATTCCAACTTTTTGTCCTATTTTTGTAGTCTGAAGCAGCACAGAAAAACCCAACAATCTCAAAACACCCCCTTCAAATATTTCAATGAATTACCTCCTTTCCAGAGTCACTTCTAGCCTTGACCTTAATCTTTGTTTTCCAGTCCCCAAATCCTGATACATCTCTTCCCATAAGACAGACTCTTTTGCCTTTGTGTTTTCTCACTAGAACATTCTCCAATGTGTCACTTCCAGTTTTAAAGTGTAGATTTCTTAGCAAACCCTGGCTGAGCCCTAACATTCTCACAGGATATCATATCTCTACCAAGGATCCATTCCTATCTAAATTGGAAATCTTTTATTGTTAGTATTCCCACTAATAGTGGTACTTGCCCCATCTAACAATGGTATTGAAGGAAAGATGGAAGAAAGGAGGGAAGCAAAGGGAAAGGAGAAGGGGGGGAAGGGAAGGGAAGGGAGAAGGGGAAAAAGGGAGGAAAGGAGGAAGGAAGGAAGGAAGTTAAGAGGGCAAAAGGGAGGGATGGAGGGAGGGGGGAAAGAAGGAACAAAGGTAGGAAAGGAAAGAAAGGTAAGAAAGAGAGTGGGAGACAGAGAAGGAAAGAAGAAGGAAAAGAGGGAGGGAAGAGAGAGAAAGAAGAGGGAGCCTGAGGAAGGAAAGAAAGGACTAAAAAAAAAAAAAGAAAGAAAAGAAAAAGAAAAGAACAGGAAAAGAGAAAGAGTCTACTTTGGCATGATATGTTCCTAATAAATCATGCAGATTTTAAAGTTTACTTCTTTTGTCTTCTAAGTTCTCACGAACTATTTGATAAATACCGCAGTAGGTATTTGTTATTTGCCTATGTAATATCCATTCTTCATTTTTCTGACAATGCCCAAATTTCCTAATGGATCCAGTCTCCCTCACTTCCAGGGCAAGTGTTTTGGGAGGGCTCTGGTCTAATGTGAGCTTCAGTAGGATGCATGAAGTCTGAACTGACCAGTCAAAACACTTTATTCCTTCACCCATGATGACTAGTTCAGAGATGACAGCTGACCCATTCAGAGCCAATCAGAGCTAACCACAAGATTTTGGGTGAAAAGATCAATTGATAAATTCTATTTCAATAAGATTTGAAAGAAAGCTTGGGGCTGCTAGGAGCTCCAAGAGGAAAAAAGCAGATGTAGGGGGAAAAAAAAGACAAGGCAAAAAAAGGAAATCAAGAGATGGGAACAGCTTCCGGATAACCTGGAAGTATAGAGAACACAACATGCCCGGAAGTCATTTCTACCAGTGAACTTTTCAGTTCCTTACACTTTTTGTTTAAGCCCCTTTTAGCTTGGTTTCTTTTATTTGCAATACAAAGAGGCATGACTAATAACATTAACTTTCCCAAAACAGATGTCAAATTGCACTAGGGTTTCCAAAGTCAATTATTTCCAGTTTAAAACATGAGGATGATGTTTGTGCATCTTTAGCATTATTTCTTTTTCCAGTCCTTACCCTTAATATCATTTATCGTCTAATTATTTAAGCAACTCTCTCCCCTACTATTGAGATTACATGAGAGTAGGAAGCATTATTTGTTTCGTTGACCCTTATATGTCTAGTACAGTGTCAGGTACTCAGTTAACACAACACAGATATTTAGATAATACATACATACATACATACATGCATATATACATACATACATATATGCATAGGAATAATTAAACAAACTTTCTATCAACTCTCCCATTTTCTACCATTCTTCAGAATTCGGTAGCATATTCTTTAGGCACTCATTCACAACATTTTGTGAATAATACAACATCTTGTATTATTCTAACAAGTTTCATCTTTTGATCATATAGTGTCCTGAAATCTTCTCCATTCTTATTTCGTCCTGTCTAAGAAATGTTCATTTTATGTAAATAATTAGCTGAGCTCAGAGGGATGTTTCTCCAACTTTTTAACCTTAGGAAATGTCCTTGGTAATGTGTAGTGAGGGTGCTCATCACATTTAGGAGAACAGATGTGCTATCTCCACACTTACACACTTCAGTCTCTTTGAAGGTTTATGCTGTTATGCTTTCTGTTGCATGTCAAGATGAATAAAAAATCCCCTGTGATGGCTTACTCCCCTTTAAACAAATAACCAGGATCTTTTTGGTTACTTTGGAGATTCTTTTAAAACTTAACATTTAAAAAAATAAAAATAAAACTTAACATTTTAGCGTTAGAGCTACAAAGCTACGAATTATCACAATTAACAATATTGTTAAATGCCAGAATTATTATTCAACACCATAAAAACAATAGAGGGGAGGGGATAGGGGGATGGGGTAACCGGGTGGTGGACATTGGGGAGGTTATGTGTTGTAATGAGCACTGGGTATGATCTAAGACTGATGAATCACAGACCTGCACTTCTGAATCAAATAATACATTATATGTTAATTTAAAAGTTAATTAATTAGTTAACTAAAAAAACACTGGAAGAGCAGACATAGAGATTTCCCTCCTATTTAGGCACTATTTAAGAAGCATCTGACCTCTGCAAAAGCTTCTGGGAAAACTTTTATTTTGTCTATTTGTTATTAAAAATTCATAGATAAATGCAGATGAAAATGACTCATTTACCTTTTTTCAGTTATGCCAAAATTACCCAAATGGCTTTTGAAGCTGGTAATTTCCAGTTGCTCTTTGCAATGGAAAAGTGCTACCAATATGGTGGGGGAGGCATTATAGTGGTATCCAATAATGCAATTGAACAATAATTTACACACAAGTAATGCATTTGTTACTTTCTGTGCAAAAGTTAAGCCATTTGTAAATATAGTAAGGAATTTGTAAATATAGACTTACATTGAGTTTGTTCTTAAAAAACTTAAAAATACATGCTAACTAAAGGAAATGCATAGTATCTATAATTAAGAAAATAATAATAGTAATGATGATGATAATGACAATAGCTAGAGAGCACTTACAGGTTTTTGGGGGTTTTTTTGGGTTTTTTTTTTTTTTTTTTTTTTAGTTTTCCAAGTGTCCCAGGCATGTTTGTAAGTGCTTTATACAAATTAATTTAACTTAAGCCTCCCAAATACCATTTGAGGCAGGTAGTATGATCATATTAGTTGAGAACTGGGGAAAATATTACACAGATTAGGCAATAATCAGCAAGTGTCAGGGGTCAGAGATGACACTTGAGCACAACATGGTGGACAAACCAGAGGATCAGATGCTTTCATATAATATTTTATAATTTTGGTTTTCATTTTCTTTCTAGTAAAGGGTTATTTTAAAATATATTAAAATTTTTAAGCAAAGAGATATTTGTTACTTTTGTTGGCTATTTCTGGATGTTTCTTTTTGATTTTACCTTCAAATAGCTTTTCAGCCTTTTGGCTAAGATCAAGTGTGATTTTACCTTCAAAATATTTTGCTCTGTTTCATTTCCACCCCCCCATAACCCCCAGCCCTGCCTCTCAAATTCTTCATATCAGAGAGATCATATGATAATTGTCCTTCTCTGATTGACTTATTCGCTCAGCATAATACCCTCTAGTTCCATCCACGTTGTTCCAAATGTCAAGATTTCGTTTCTCTTGATGGCTGCATAGTATTCCATCGTATATATACCACATCTTCTTTATCCATTCATCTATTTATGGAAATCTAGGTTCTTTCCATAGTTTGGCTATTGTGGACATTGCTGCTATAAACATTCGGGTGCACATGCCCCTTCGGATCACTACATTTGTATCTTTAGGGTAAATACAAAGTAGTGCGATTGCTGGGTCATAGGGTAGCTCTATTTTCAACTTTTCGAGGAACCTCCATACTAAACAGAGTGGCTGCACCAGCTTCCATTCCCATCAACAGTGTAAGAGGGTTCCTCTTTCTCTGCATCCTCGCCAAGATCTGTCATTTCCTGACTTGTTAATTTTACTATTCTGACTGGTGTGAGGTGATATCTCACTGTGGTTTTGATTTGTATTTCTCTGATGCCGAGTATTGTTGAGGACTTTTTCATGTGTCTGTTGGCCATTTGGATGTCCTCTTTGCAGAAATGTCTGTTCGTGTCTTCTGTCCATTTCTTGATTCGATTATTCGTTCTTTGAGTTTGAGAAGTTCTTTATAGATTTTGGATACTAGCCCTTTATCTGATATGTCATTTGTGAATATCTTCTCCCATTCTGTCAGTTGTCTTTTGGTTTTGTTGACTGTTTCCTTTGCTGTGCAAAAGCTTTTGATCTTGATGAAGTCCCAATAGTTCATTTTTGCCCTTGCTTCCCTTGCCTTTGGCGATGTTTCTAGGAAGAGTTGCTGTGGCTGACGTCGAAGAGGTTGCTGCCTGTGTTCTCGTCAAGGATTTTGATGGATTCCTGTCTCACATTGAGGTCTTTCATCCATTTTGATTCTATTTTTGTGTGTGGTGTAAGGAAATGGTCTAGTTTCATTCTTCTGCATGTGGCTGTCTAATTTTCCCAAACACCATTTGTTGAAGAGACTGTCTTTTTTCCATTGAATATTCTTTCCTGCTTTGTCGAAGATTAGTTGACTGTAGAGTTGGAGGTCCATTTCTGGGCTCTCTATTCTGTTCCATTGATCTATGTGTCTGTTTTTGTGCCAGTACCACACTGTCTTGATGATTACAGCTTTGTAATAGAGCTTGAAGTCTGGAATTGTGATGCCACCAACTTTGGTTTTCTTTTTCAACATTCCTCTGGCTATTCGCGGTCTTTTCTGGTTCCATATAAATTTTAGGATTATTTGTTCCATTTCTTTGAAATAAATTGATGGTATTTTGATAGGGACTGCATTAAATCTGTAGATTGCTTTAGGTAGCATAGACATTTTCACAATATTTGTTCTTCCAATTCATGAGCACGGAACATTTTTCCATTTTTGTGTCTTCCTCAATTTCTGTCATGAGCACTTTATAGTTTTCTGAGTACAGATTCTTTGCCTCTTTGGTTAGGTAGATGGAATCAGGAGGGAGACAAACCATAAGAGACTCTTAAACTCATGAAACAAACTGAGAGTTGCTGGGGGAATGGTGGGTAGAGATAGGGTGGCTGGGTTATGGACATTGGGGAGGGTATGTGCTATGGTAAGTGCTGTGAAATGTGTAAGCCTGATGATTCACAGATATGTACCCCTGGGGCAAATAATACATTATATGTTAATAAAAAATAAAAAAAATATTTTGCTCTGAGAATGCTGCCTTCTGTTATATAATTTGCTCTCCTTTTAATTGTGATCTATTACATGAAAATTTTAGATAGTCTTTCATGAGTGTTTGAAAAAATTGCATTATTGTCTTAAGAGTACAGCTCTCTCTGTCTCTCTCCCTCTCTCTGTACATATAAATTGAATATCCAAATATATACACAATATATATGTATAGAAATCAGATTGTTTTTGATTTTTACTATTTCTCTGTTTTGATTTTAATATCCTTATCAAATACATTTAAAATGAAGTATCCTAGGGCTCCAACATTTACAGATTAGTAAATTTCTCCTTATATTTCTACCAGCTTAGTTTTATACAGTTCAATACTATATTTTAAGTCCATAAGGTTTCATTATTTTACTTTTACCAATATAAAATATTTTTAACTTGTCTCATTTATCATTTTGTTTTCTGCTAACATGATTGGTTTCATAATGCTGGTGCAATGCTTGTTTGTTTTTGTTGTGGTGATTGTTCTTAAAATTTGCCATAAATACTTGTCCCATTATTTTATTATCATATTTTTAACTGTCTCACTCTCACACAGCATCAAGCTAGATTTGGGATTGTTGTTGATTCGACTTCTTTCATTTATTTTTCTTTTACCTTTTACTTTTTTTTTGTATTTGCATGATGCTAGGGCCTTTTTTTTTATAATAAGGAAATATGTTATTTGTGTTTATGGTATGTATTAACTGAATTAGTATTGCTTAGCTTGAGGTCCCCAGACAGGACAGCCAGAAGCAAAGGTTTAAATGCTTTCGCTACATTAGAGAGTATGATCCCAGGGAGAAGCAGTGAGGTCAAATGGAGGGAGAGCCAGTAGACAATGTGTTATTGAGTTGGCTAGCACAAAGTAAAACTGATGCTTGACCTTCAGAATCACTATCCCAGAAATTATAGGATTTGGAACCATATGGTCTAAGGAGACAGAAGTGAAAATTTATCTACTCACTCTTGATACCACACTACTCAAAATTTTAGTTGATGGGGTATTACTTCCCCATAAGCCTCCTACCCACCGCTCCACATTCCGGCTGGACATAGATGGGCATTGAGCACTTATACGTGAGAGACAAAAGGTGGAAAGAGGGGGCATGAATGGGGCACAAAGCAAGGGCATTGCAGTGATAAGCCATGAGGTCCCACCTGTAGAAGTTGGTCAAAGTCTACTTAGAGCTTGTCATCACAGAAGGGGCCGAGAAAAGAGCAGGTGGGTGTGAGGAGGTAAATTAATGGTGCATAGGAGGTTTTTAAGACAGGCTTCTTCCTGACATCTAATTGGGTTTCTTTATTTCATTTTACTACATTGAAATCTCTTTTCCCATTTTTTTTTTCTAGTTTAAGGCATTATGCATCACATGCAGATATATATGTTTATATTATAATTTTTGAAAGATACTTTAAATTAGTATGTATTTAGAAAATAAACGTTATATACATTCACCATCCTTGTACCCTACATATGCCATCTCCATTAGTCATTCCCTATGTTGACATTCTCAGGGTTTAATTTAATAGGAACAAAATTTTTGCGACATTCCTAGATTGTTACACACAACTGTGTTACATATTTCTTTTCTGATTTTTTGGGAAAAAAAATCTATTTTTGAGCTCACTAGTTTCTTTTATAGCTCTATCTACTCTTCAATTCCACCCATCAAGTGAGTTTTCTAATTGCTTTATTTCAATTGGAAAATAAGCTTGAAAGCAAACTCTCTCATAGCAGCTGCTTGATATAAACTGGAAAGGGAAAAGGGAGGAGTGGTTCCTCTGTTCTAGTAATGACCCTGATGAATGACCAGGTGGCCTCTCTCCCTTGCTTAGCCTCCGTTCACTCTGATCATAAGGGTCTTCTAGACTATTATAACCTTAGTAGAGGATCTCACAATACAAAATGTTGGTGCTCTGGTTTCTGATGTTTATTTTATTGTCTTCATAGTGTTTTTTTAATCTTCTTTCTAAGTTCCAGAGATTCCTCAAAATATCTGGTTCTCTGATGTTACTCTTCAGTTTTTTGGTGCTCATTTTGGAGATGCACATGTATGAATACAGCTGCTTTTTTCAGTGGTTTCACACATACACTTCTCCCTCTTCCTCTCTTCCATCCTACTTTGTTCCCCGGCTTTTTCTCACTTTGTGGGATTTTGAAAACTAGCACAATAGAGTTGGATACTCATTCTACCCCTTTGATCCAATCTGCAATACACTTTCTGATTAAGTATGCACATTTGTCACTCTTAGTTTTTAGTAAAGCATTTACCAAAAGGAAAAAAAAAGTGAGTTTGTGTATCAAGTTTATTTAGTGGATAATCTTTTTTCATCTTAAATGTCGTTAACTTTAGCATGTTGCCTGCCATCCTGCAATGGATTCAGTTTCTGAACCAGAATAATAATTAAAGGAACACATTAATAAACAACTGTCTTTAGATCTATCATCATTCTAAATGATGGGACTTGATAAACTGCATATTATCATTAAGATAAACATTAAATAAACTTGAAAGATATAAACTGTTTTTATTAGTTTAATCTAGGAAATACATCACAAGTAATTATTTATTAATTTATATATATACATGTCTCATTCTGTGTTAACAGTGCTAAGATTACATGGTCTTAGAATTTAATACTAGTTGCAATTTTTGTCACACCTGTGACTGCATGTGTACCTATGTATATATGCATAGGTACACATTTAAGTCTCTATATGTTATTTCATTAATAAGGGCTACATTCAAGAATTTTTGACATTTGAGGAAAATACAAATAAAAATATGAAAAGAGCTTATGTAATTATTTGTACGACCTAAATATAGAATTAGAGCATGGTTCAGGGATCTAATGGGATCTTGCAGTCCATTACATGGCATAATTGGCTTAATATTGTAAAGTCTGTCAAATTTTGAAAATTAAAAGTTACCTTAAAGCAAATGATAATAAAATGTTCAAATAACATATGGCACTAACCAAATTGATTCTAAATGGCCACCTGTTCCTAATACCTATAATTTCCCCAAAAGATAATTATTGGCTACCTGCTGCTCAGTGCTGTGTTAGGCATTAAAAGTATAAAGATGAATAAAAGAACAAAACATCAACCTAGAATTATTCTTATTGCTGCATTTCTCAAAACATTTAGTAGGATGAGGAACAATAGTAACAGTATTTTTTTGTTAAACACTGGGTTTCATGATTGAAATAAAATAAGAAATGATTAAAGATATACCATGTGAAATAAAATAAGAAATGATCAAAGATACACCATGCTCATTAATTTAAAGAATTAATATCATAAAATGTCCATACTACTCAAAGCAGTCTGGAAATTCTATGCAATCTCTTTGAAAATGCCGGTGGCATTTTTTCACAGAACTAGGGAAAATAATCCTCAGATTTGTATGGAACCACAAGGGACTCTGAATAGCCAAAGAAATCTTGAGAAAAACAAAGCTGGAGGTATCACACTCCCTAACTTCAAACCATACTACAAAGCTGTAGTAATCAAAATAGTACGGTACTGGCACAAAAAGAGACACACAGAGCAATGGAACAAAGTAGATAGTCCAGAAATACACCCGTACTTACATGGTCAATTAACCTTCAACAAAGGAGGCAAGAACATACAATGGGGAAAAGACAAGTCTCTTCAGTAAATGGCTGGGGAAACTGGACCACTTTCTTGCACCAAATACAAAAATAAACTCAAAATGGATCAAAGACTTAAAAATAAGATAGTAAGGCAGCAATCTTTTGGACATTGGTGTGAGCATTATTTTCTTAGGTCTGTCTCTTCAGGTAAGAGCAACAAAAGCAAACATATATGGGACTACATCAAACTAAAAAGCTTTTTCACGGTGAAGGAAACCATCAACAAAATGAAAACCCTTTATCAGAGATGTTTGCAAATGATAAAACTGGCAAAGGGTTAATATCCAAAATATATAAAGAACTTATATAGCTCAATATCAAAAACCAACAATCTAATTAAAAAATGGGCAGAGGACCTGAATAGACATTTCTCCAATGAAGACATACAGATGGCCAACAGACACATGAAAAGATGCTCAACATCACTGATCACCTGGGAAATGAAGATCAAAACCACAATGAGATATCACCTCACACCTGTCAGAATGGCTAGTTTCAAAACAATGAGAAATAACAAATGTTGGCAAGGATGTGGAGTAAAGGGAAACCTTGTGCACTGTTGGTAGAAATGGAAAATGGTGCAGCCACCGTGAAAAACAGTATGAAATTTCCTCAATAAATTAAAAATACAACTACCATGTGATCCAGCAATTCCACTTCTGGGTATTACCTAAAGGAAATGAAAACATGAATTCAAAATTATATACGTACCTCATGTTCACTCTAGCATTTTTTTTGCAATAGCCAAGGTGTGGAAGCAACTTAAGTGTCCACTGATAGATGAATGGATAAAGAAGGCATGAAATACACATACAATGCAATTATTACTTAGCCATAAAAAAAGAATGAAATCTTGCCGTTTGTGACAACATGGACAGACCTAGAGGGTATTATGCTAAGTGAAACAAGTCAGACAAAGAAAGACAAATGCCACATGATTTTGCTTATATGTGGAATCTAAAAAACAAAACAACAGAACAAACAAAACAAAACAGAAATAGACTCAGAGAAAACAAACTGATGGTTGCCGGAGACAAAATAGGCAAAGGGGATTAAAGGTTACAAACTTCCAGTTATAAAATAAGGCACAAGATACAATGTATAGCATAGGGAATATATTAAATAATACCATAACAACTTTGTATAGTGACATATGTTCCCTATATTTGGAGTGGTGATCACTGCATAATGTATATAAATGTTGGATCACTATGTTGTACACATGAAACTAATATACTATTATATGTCAACTATACTTCAATTTAAAAGGAACTATCAGATTAATTAATAGATCTCTAAAACTAGGTTTCCAGCCAGGTTCAGAAACCTTAGGGGTCTGTGAAGATCATAATGGATATTCTCCAGACTACTCAGCCATTTCCTTACAGAAATTATAGTTTTACTCTCAATATCCTCAGTAAGATTGCAAAGACTAACTAAAGGATTAATGTTTCTTTGCTTTTGTCAGAAATGCATTAACTCAGTCTTTACTCAGTTTAGAATAGTGGTAAAGTGTCTAAGCTTTGACATTGAACAAAATTTGAATTCTGGTCTCATAAGTTACATTATATATACATATGTATGTATATATATGTATATACATAATATATATATGATTCAGCATAAAATAACCACCTACCTGTGGGGGTTGGATGTGGTGTTTGTTAACAAATCTAGTATGTATGTTTACATAGTGTACAAATTTAAATAAAATTGATTTGAGCTGAATACCCCGGTAGGTAGATTTATATCATCATAATCTATTAGGTTAAAATGTGGATGCTCTAAAACAAACAAACACAATGAAACCCCATGGGCTCATAAAAATATAATGAGAAATACATTATGTGGCGATAAGAGATAATACTTCATGCAAACGTGGCATTACATATCTCTTTGTGTTTAGGAATTAGCTTGTCAGCTATGCAAATGCTAGTCATTATTTCTTAACATACTCTGATCCTTAAACAGCACACAGAAGCAGGTGCTATATTTCACTCATTTAGTACATTATAGTATTGTAATTTTTTAGATAAAACTAAAAAGAACTAGATGACACTACCATCTTTAATCAATGTTCAGAACAAATATATGGCAGGGAATTATTAATCAGTACTTCAAGCATACTCTGTCCAGAGGGCAATAGATTATTTAGCACCATGTCAAATCACATAAGCTAATTCAGATATGATAAATTACAATAAAAAAGCATGCTGATGTTTTGTCCCTGAATTCTAATAATGAGCATAAAACAGTGTTAACTATAATCAATCAGACACATTTATTAGCATGATAATCCACTGATTACCATGTATTGGCTATCAAACAGGTAACAGTATATGATTATAAACCAGATATAGACATTACTTTCAGCATATGGGCTCATTTATTTTAGGAATAATAAGTACAGAGATATGTATAGCAATACTAATTTGTTAATTAAGTGTGGTCAAATTCACGTTTATTGACAGTTACTGGCTGTTTCATTTTTGCCCCCCTGAGTTTTAAATGAAAAGTGCATTAAATAACCTAAAATTTTCTCAAATTCATTTGTCAGTGCATTTAGCCTTCACCTAATACCAATGTGTATTTGGCTTCAGGCATGAAATTTCCCAGATAGTCAAAAACAAATCTGCCCAATCGATGCCAATAATTTTCTAAGTATTTTGAAAATTAATATTTATAAAGGACTAAAGGTTACTTGCCTAACTTTGCAATTAAATGACTATTTTCTCTTCATAAGTAGAAATTAATGAGTCAATGTTTATGCAGTTGTCTGCTTGCCAATTAAACACTTATCTTAGAATTCATAAATGTCTTTGCTCTTCAAGGAGTCAGCAACAGAGAGTTCTTTCTGTTTTTCTTTTTTATAAACTTTCTTTTGTGTATTTCTCCCGTATTCTTCATACCTAACTATTTTCTCTTGTCTTTGCTTATTACTCCTTGCTCTTTCCTTTCTTCTCTCCCCTGAGCATTCACCTGGGCTGCTGTCAAGCAAGGTGGGAGGCAGTAGCTGAAGACATAGCTGAGGCACAGGAAGGACACAATGTTCAGAAGACCTGATCACCTTAGTTTAGAACATTTTGAAGCCAAGAAGGAGGATGTCCCCTGGCCCATAATATAGGGACTTAAAAAAAATTTTTTTTTCCATTAGGTTTTTTTGCAAATGAATAGAAGATAACATTGTTCGTGACAATGAACAGTGTTCACATTGCTCATTGTCATTGGCAGTAACACCCAGGCAGGGCCAGAGACCGAAGAGCTAGAGGGATTAAGAAGGGCAAACTGTACACGTGAGCTTTTAACCCAAAGTTGAGATAATGGTCGTGGATCCGGAAAAGACAGGGAAGATATTGAGAATATAAAGAAGAAAGACACTGTAGAACTCAACAATAGGTTGGAGAAAGGACAGAAATGAGTCACAGATTGGAAATGGAGAAAATGCACATTTATGCGTTCTTTCGCATCTGTTTTTTTTAAAAAGCGCATATATCACCTGATGGTTATCTGAACGAGAGCCCTGCCGAAGAAGATGACAATCAGACTAAGCCAAGCAGACAAGTAACATCGCTATAGGGAACAGTCCTAGAAACAGGTTTTACGATTTAGCATAGATATGTCTTTTTTCTTAAAAGAAACAATCTTGGCTTATATTTTATTCATAGAAGCCATTCTTTACTCTGTTGCCTTGAGTGATTTTGGCTGCGTGTAGATGTGAGTATAGTAGCTTTAAATTCACCTGTGCCCTTGAACAGCAGCCTGTAGTACATTCAACATTGTTACTCTGACTGCTGCTTTTCTGCCTTCTCTGTGAGCCCGTATCTCTTCTTTTCAGAAAATTGTGTTCTGATGCTATTACTGAATTAACACTTTGCTTAAATATATACATACAGACACACACATGCGCGCGCACACACACACACACACACACACACATCTTGGAAAGAATGTATAAAACTCAAGAGCAGCAAGAACGCGTATTCTCTATGAAGAGCATCTAAAGTATCTAAAATACCCTGCTTCCCCTAGTTGCAGGGGAGATGCAAGGATTTATTAATAATGAGTGGAAATGATACATATTAAAAAGAAAGTGAAAGGATATATTTTCTTTCAGATAGAAACAGCATAATGTTCCTGAATCTGTCTAAAATTTAGACATATTAAATATTAAATAATATTAATTATAATTAATAATAATATTAAATAATATTTTGCCTGTCTAAAATTTAATGTTCAGTTGTACACTAATTTTAAAGACATAATGATACAGTCCTAAAAAGAATGTGAGCTGTGCTTTCCAGCACTGTCTGCACATTGGAATCCTCTAGAGAGCTTTAAAAATACTGAAACCTAAATTTCGCCCTGAGAAATTCTGATTTTTAAAATTCCCCCTGGTCAATCTCATGAATAGCCATGGTAGAGAATCACTGTATTAGGGCCTGCCTGTGACTGAAAAAAAATTCTCTTCTCCAAACCCACCTAACTATATAATAGGATGTTGGAGGAAAGTTCCTTCTGAATTTTAGAAATGAAATCAACCTCATTCAGTTTATTAATTCTATCACAGAATGATCCTGGTAAGGAGTTAATCTTGGCCACCCCTGACTTGAGAAAACGTAGTCTATAAAGATTAGAAGAGGGATTTTGAGGGGTGTCTGGGTGGCTCATTCAGTTAAGCATCCGATCTTTGATTTGGGCTCAGGACATGACTTCAGGGATATGAAATCGATCCCCACACTGAGCTCCACACTGGGCATGGAGCCTGCTTAAGATTCCCAAGCTCCCTCTCTGTCCCCTGCCCTGCCCTGAGCCCCTGTACACACCTGTGCACATGTACATGCTGTCTCTCTCTCTCTCTCTCTCCCCCCCCGCCCCAAAAAAAAAGGAAAGAAAAAAAAAAAGAATGGGGATATTCGAATCAGAGATGTCAACTGGAATGTTGGCTCAACCATTTACCTGCTGAGATACTTAAGAAAAGACTAATCTCTTATAATATCAATTTCCTCATCTATAAAGTAGAGGTGATTAAAAGTATATTCAACAACCCAGAGGCTGCGCAAATTAAATGGAAGCTAATATATTTAAGATTTAGCACACAGGAAACATTCAGTATGTATTTCCTCTTCCTTTATAACTGAATTGTAACCTTTCATATAATCTGTTGCTCCTTTAGTATAATATAGGAAGAATCAAGTAAAGGTGATCAAAATCAAGTTAGCCTATATACTACTTCTGCAATGTCTGTGTAAAGACTGGGAAAAAGAAGGGCGCCTGGGTGGCTCAGTCGGTTAAAGCATCCGCCTTCGGCTCAGATCATGATCTCTGGGTCCTGGGATTGAGCCCCACATCAGGCTCCCTGCTCAGCGGGGAGTCTGCTTCCGCCTCTCCATCTGCCCCTGCCCCCACTACTCTAGCTCTCTCTCAAATAAATAAATAGAAATCTTTTAAAAAAAAAAAAAAAGACTGGAGAAAAGATTGACACTTTTATGTTTAAGGGTGGGAAATGATTTTTTTTTAAACACGCAAAGCAGAATGTTTTTGTCTTGATAAGCACCATTCAATGTAAAATCCTGAGCTATGAGAGCTATGAGGTTATTCCAAAGACACTGCTGCTGCTGAAAAAAATTCATAAGCACACATGTAAAATTGTTTTCCAGAATTTAGGGCACATAGTCAGGATGACAATATAATGCAATTGCAGGGTGGTAGGAATACAAACCTGAGAAAAACAAGCAACTTTTTGACTCTCCAGTTTACCTTTTAAAGAAAGATAGATTTTGATCAAGTAATCCTGTAGGTCACTGGAACAAATAAAATGCCACAGATAGGAGGGAAGCAAATGTGGATAGCAGCAAACTATTGAGAGGTAACAAAGTTGCCTAGGTAAGAGAGATGGAGGTACCCTAGACTAGGGTGGGTGATGGAGAGAGTGAACAGTTGATTTGCATAAACTATGCAGGAGAGAGATCCAATAGGATGTGCATAGAGAAAGGATTTATGCATGTTCTATTTTAGGGGTTGAGTAAACAGAATTTGAAAGAGAGCCTTGACTGTCATACCTGTGCATCTGACTTGAGTAGCCAGATGAAGGATACTACTATTCAGTAAAATTGTAAATACAAAATAAATCTTTCATTTGGAGTGGAAGATCATGTTCTTTGAACACGTTGAGTTTGTGATTCCCTTGGGGTATCCAAAAGGAGAAGCTTGGTAAGCAGTGGAGAAATCTTCGGCCCCACAGAGGAGAGATGTGGGACATCTCTGTAGACATCACAGGTAGACATCTGTGGGTCATTGACTATGGGTAGTAAGGGGGCAAATGAGGTCGTGAATGTGGGAAATCATAGTCAGATAAAACACACAGGAAGAAGAGTGCACATATTCTTACCGAGGGCTGCCTATGCTGACACTGACTGCCAGTCATGCTGATGCTTTGCATAAAATACCTAACCCAGGTCTTCTTCCTTAGAAGCTGTTCAGAGGTGAAAGCAGAGCTGCTCCTCAAGAACTGTTTCTTGCATATACTTGGAAGTCTTAGCAGGAAAAGCCAACATCTCCGAATGGCCCTTTGATACAGTCTTTGTGCGGGATGATCAAATAGAAATACCAGATTGAGAACTTTGAAGATTGTTTTGCCAGTTCAGTTTAGGATCCAGTCCGGAATCCTGAGATTGTTTTGAGTCCCTAAAGAAAGAGTTACCCATGGAGCTTTTGCCAAAATGGTCTCCATTAAAAAATAACTTTCATGTTTATCAGCTGCAGTTTGTGATCTAAAATTTAATCAGGGGTCCTAAATCTTATTCTAAGTCTCCAATAATCTTAGCAGTTTTAAAAGCATTTAAGAATTACTAGTTCTGCCTATCTTACTGAATGGAGAAGAGCAAGAAAGCAATGATGAAGGTTTTTCCTATGTTAAGCAACTCCCTCTACTCCGCAATGCGGAAAACACCAGCTTGTTACTTAAAATTCTGTTTCTATCCACCTTAGGCGGCATGGTTGATTTCTTACTATTCGAGGACAGTGAATCAATTTAAAACTCCAACAAGTAAAATTTAGTCCACCATTTCTTAAATTTAATCTTACCACTCAGGATCAAGAGTGCTTTGATCATTTGGATTCCAAATAGAATGCAGGAAGCAATTAAGAGGGGGCGCTGCTGTGAGTCGTGCACCACACTCAGAATTGAAAAGTCTAGGTTTCCATTCTGCCCAGCCAGCCCTCAGTGTGTGTTTGTGAGCTGACTGTTCTGTGGCAACAGACACATTTCTCAGCTTCCCTACCCCTGTGCCTTTCTCATAAGGACTTGGCCTTTTCTGTTGTTTTTGTCGTTGTTGGAGTTTTAAATTTTAATTGTGAAATATTGCAGACATTCAGGTGAGAAGTAAAGTGTCATAATGAATATCAAGTTTCATTGTGTTAAATTAGGAAATAATTACTTTTGTTTTTTTTTTTAAGTTTTTAAAGAAATTAAAGATTAAAGATACAGTCGAAGTCCCCTTTCTACTCTTCCTCTGTATCAGTTCATTTCCTTCTTCCTCTAAACTAATTGCTATTGAAAATTCAGTGCACGTAAAAGAAAAGTTTTTTTTTTTAATAGTCGAAGACCCTTACCTGTGATTCTAAAGGGAGGGAGTCAGAGACTGTGCTAAATCTATAGGCACTGGTTCTGTATGTTAAAATTATAGCAATTTCTATACATGCATTCGATACTTCCTGTTGCATAACTGTGTATCCATAAACACATGTAGTGTTTTATTTTTTGTTCCCTTTATTTAAATAGTGTTTTACTACATATAATATTGGATGCCTTGCTTTTTTCAGTATTTTGTTCCTGAATATTATCTACGTTGGTAGAGCTAACTCTAATTCATTCCAACTGGTACACAGAGATGGGGTTCAGGACACCCAATCTGAAAATATGGTATCTTGGCCGACTGAATAATTTAAATTGAAGGAGTCTGAGAAACAGAAGCAGGAAGGTCACTCTGATCTCCATTTCATCTTCTCCCCTGAAGCAGGTCATAAAACTCTCATGTAAGAGGTGCCTTCCCTATACCTACAGTAAAGGAGTATCTTTGTTTCCAAAGACGAGGGGATACCAGTTGAATCCAAACAAACAGGCTTTGCTAAGTTTCTTCCAGCTTACTACACCTATCTCATACTCTTTGACCTACCACATTTCTCTATAACCATCTATTTTTCATCAATCCTAGCATAAAAATGCTCAGGTTTAAGTGAGGCTTTGTGTCCTTATGAAGGTTCCTGTGTCACGTAAAACCTACATTAAATAAATCTGCATGCTTTTCTCCTGTTAGTCCCCTTTGGTTGGTTTAATTTTCAGAACCAGCCTGGAAACCTAGGAGGGTCAGGAAAATGTTTTCTTCCCCCACAGTATTATTCCATTTACAGTTATACCACAATGTCCTTTTCCATGTTCCCCTGGATGAATGCTAGGTTGTTCATAATTTTATTATTATAAATAATGAGGCAGTGAGCGCTATTGATCTGCAACATGCCTTCTTGTGCTCATATGTGAAAGTTGTATATGTAGGATATTTATTTTTTTGATATAGATGATAAAATTGTTAACCTTTACCACCATCTTGCATAATTGCTCTCTGAAATAGTCGTAAAACTGTAGTAACAGTAGGAGTGCTCTTTTTTTTTAAATTTTTCATTTCTTTAACCAAAATTAGTGTTTTCCTTTTTTCATATGGTGGCACAATTTTATCTCAGAATTTCACAGCTATTTGTCTATGAAAAGTTTGGTGCTCCCAACATTGTTGCTGTCATCCTCTCTATTAACACCACCAGCTCCCTGATTCTTTTTTGTATGAGCAATTCTTAAAGATCTATGTACAATGGAATGGACTAAATACTGTAGTCTAATATACAACTGTATAACAATATTAGTAAAATCTTTATTTCATTCACTCTATGTTAGCTAGTGATGATGAAAGTAATTATAATTCTTATTCAATAATAAAAAATAAAGGGATTATGCAACCACAGATAAGAACATACCAGATACACCATGCAAAAAGAAGCCATGCACAAAATTCTTCTCATGCTTGAGTCCGATACATGACATCTGATGCGACCAGAAAAATAGGAAATTGAACATATTATCAAACCATTCTTTAGCTCCTTCTATCTCCTCTTCAAAAATCCCTTCATTTAAAAAAAAAATAAAAATAAAAAAAATCCCTTCATTTTATATAATTTTAGAATTAAAAAGACTATGCTAACAATTTTGCCCACGGTCCTTCTTTAAAGATGAAAAATGATTTTTCAAATTATGAGACCCAAAAAGGTAAAATGCCTTGATGAAGTCACATTATAACCTTTAACTTTGATCATCTTTTACCTGACTTTTTGGGAACCTAGGGCCCTGAAGTGTGGTACCTTGGCGAAACATGCTGACCCTCTTGTCCAGAACAGTTCAAGCGATCAAGATTTTGCTGCTCCACTTATTTACTCTAACCTCTCCCCTATTACTTAATTATTATTTCAGGACTTTTCTCCTTGCTAAACAATCTGATAACCTAATTAGCCAGTACTAACAGTGGTTTCATGCCCCCTCTACTCTAGAATATATTTGCCCTGGAGAGAATTTTTTATTCAGTTTCTTTTTTTAGTCTCTCTAAATATTATTCTATAAGCATCAAACTAAGCTTCTTAAATTTAGGGGGAAAACAGAAATAATCTTAGAGGGTTTTGGTGTTTTTGCTTTTGTAGTTTTTGATTCACTTAGGTATCTTTAAGAAAACTCCTCTACCATCACCCACCCTATAAAGGCCTAAGAGAATCATGCTCACTATTTAAATTCAAAGACATAAGCACCTCATGCTAATGCAACTAAAGCAAATACATAGGTAACTGTTTTTAATGCCTATTAAGTATTGTTAAATTATAATGAAACATTTAAGAAAATATATGTGACATTCAAATGAACACCAAATGATTTCATTTCACACTAGTCAATATTAAATTAACTACATATTACATGAAAATATTAAACATTACTGAAATAAGCAATAAAAGAAAATTATGCTGTAATCTCACAAACATATCATTGTTGGAAATTTCTTATTAAAAAAAGAATAGGGTAAATATTGTAAAACTGTTTTAAAGTCATTTATTTTAGAAATAATTAAAGGGAAATAACATCACACCAGAAGTTCCATTATGTGTTTTAAATCAATGAACAAATGGAACACATTATAATGCAAGCAGGCGTAAACAAATTGCTATTTGTACAATGCAGTGCTTACTAAAGGTAATTTACGTAACTGAAAATAACTGAACAGCTAAACAATATAAAGAATCTATAAATGCGAACTTTAAAAATTATGTTTTAAAGCTAAAAATTGAAATAATTAACTGAAGGGATTGCTGACCTAAACAGTCCTGAATTTGTAATACACACATGGGATTGGTCAACGACATGAATATTTAAACTCTTTCAAATTATGCACTTCATTAAAACAAAAAGTTCCCTTTGTCTTTATACCCGTTCCCATTATTTTCACACATTCACTCAAATTACAGACATATTTAAATACTACTGATAATTTAAATTACTCAAGTGATTAGTTAAATGGCTGAAAGTGTAACACCGTAATTACTATACAATAATATTTTGATTAATTTGACCTCTTTATAATCATGCTCAATAGATATTTATGGGTTATTTGATTAATGGCTGATTTTGATTTGGCTTGATTCTGTCATAAACTCAAGGGTAACAGTTTTGTTGTTTTTCCAGTTAGCGTCGCTCTTGTTTTTGCTTCATCCAACCGTTCATTGAAACAGACATGCACGCTTAACTGTATGCCCGATCTACAGCATGCTGGGACACAGAAAGAAGAGATCCTCTGGGAACTCATAGAATAATGTGGACGATAGACACACAGGGACATATTGTGTGGCCAGCTGTGCTCGGGACCTGTAGCTGAGCACTAGGAGTCCAGAGGAGCTATGTATGCTGAATTTGGGATGTCATCACTTTCTGGGAAAGCACAGCCTGGGTAGAGTCTTGCAAGAATAGTACTTGGTCAACTAGACAAAGCTGGGGAGAAGGGTCAGTACAAACAGTTCTTGTACCTTACAGCAGCAGCCAGTGCACCAAGCTCAGGAGACTGTTCAAGTTCAAGTGGTGAGTTGAGCTTGGATGGAGTGGGAGACAAGTGGCCACAGTAGACAGGAAAGATCAATGCCAGGTCATGAGGGCCTGATGTCATTGTGAGGAATTGGGGCTTGATGACCACAAAAAATGTAAACAGGGGAAATGACATTATCAGGTGTGTGTTTCAGAAAACCGTTCCAGTTGCTTCGTTGTCTTTGAATATTTCTTACAATTATAAGAGTTAAGTGGCAATAGACAAAGCTATGTGATGCCCTCCCAGTGTCACCCTGATCTGTGTCTGGAGAGGGAGGAGACAGAGTCTATGCTCAGTGATGGGTCCTGCCCCATGTATGTTAAACTGCAACAGTGAAGGACAGGATGGGAACTTGTTTGGTCCTCTGTATCTTTCCCCTATGCATGGAGGTAAATCAAAAGAGCTCGGGAGTAGAACTGGAAGTTCACTAAAGTTAGGGTCTGCAAACTACAGTGTGCAGGACAGGTGCAATCCACTTCCTGTTTCTGTAAACAGAATTTTATTGGAACCCAGCCACATTCTCCTACTTTACCTGGTGCCTATGGTTATTTGCTCACTATCTTAGCAGAAGACTCACAAAAGAGACCATAGAGCATACAAACCTAGAATATACTCTAGCCTGTATAGACACAGTTGCCAACCCCTGACTTAAAAGATCACTCAGGTACAAATATGTTTATTTTTCCACATATTTCCACTTTATTTGCTCTTTATTTCTTCTTATACCTCAGGCATGCCTGGGATCATTTTCCTTCTGCCTCAAGTACAACCTTTAGATTTTGTTCTGTGCAAGTCTGCCACAATGACCCTTCTTCTCACCTTTGCTTGACATCCTTGTTTCACCAACAGTCTTGAAATGTTTTCTAGGTTGGAATGATTCTCTTTTACAGATTGAAGACATGATTCCTCTATCATTTGTCTTACTTTGTTGCTGTTAAGAAGTCAACTGTCAGTCAAATTCTTCCTCCTTTGAAGATAATCTTTCCTTCCCTGTTTGCCTCTGGCCTCTCAAGTTTTTTCTCTTAGTCTATTTCTTCCTGCACTTTCTACATAATGTACTTGGTTGCAGATTTCTTTTTAAGTACCCTGCAAGAGATCTGCGGGCTTCTTGAATCTGGAGATTACCGTCTTTTTGAGTCTAGAAAATTCTCAACCACTGTCTCTTCAGATATGTCCGCTCTCCCAGATACTCTCTTCTCCATCTAGGACTCTGATCACATATCCCAGACCTTATTAGAGTGTCATCCATGGTTACTAGTCTCTGTTTTTTATAGTGTCCTCCTTTGGTCTTTCTAGATCATTCTTTTCAAACTGTCTTCCTGTAGACCATGCCTGTCTTTAGCTCTCCTTAGCTTGTTGTTAAGCCCACTTACAGGGGTTTTAATTTCTATTATGTACTTTTTTCCAGAACTTTTTTTTTAAATTTGAACTTGCTATGTTACTTTTTACAGTCCCAAGTCCTCTGCAAATAGCTTTCAGTTGGTCCTTCATTTATTTAAGCATTATCAGCATAGCTATTTTGCAGTCGGTGTCTATTTCAACATCCGATGTCTTTGCCTTTTGCTGCATTTCTGTTTCCATTTCTGCCTTTTTTGTGTATCCTCATAGAGTCTAGTATGTATTTGCACCTACTTATTATTTTTGATGTGATGAATTTTCTACTTGAAAACTATTTTGGGCTAATTTGACAAATAGCTTTCCAAAGAGAAAGGCCATTGCTGCCTCAGGCTTGGGGCTTGATAAGGATAATTCAATACCTGATGTAATTCTACCCAGGCTCTGCCACTTTTTTAGAGTCTGGCTGACCAAGAAAGAATCTGATTCAAACTTCCAAGGTTTGTTCAGTTGTGGGCTTTGATTTTGGTCCCATTCTCAGCAGGTGTCTGCCAAAAAGTCATATACCTTCAGGGAAGAATTGCTTCCTGTGCTGGCATAAATCTCTGGGTTTTGTTATATTTGCACTTGGACTTGGTAATTCCTTACCATCCTGTTGTCTGTGTGATGCTTCTAGGAAGCTCTTTTGTAATATTTTATCCAGCTTTCTAAAGTTGTTTTCAACAGGAACGTACATGTCAATAACCTGGCCCTCGCACTACTGGAAACCAGAAGTCTTCTGAACTTGCATTTAAAAAAATAAGGCTAGATGGGGTGCCTGGGTGGCTCGGTGGGTTAAAGCCTCTGCCTTCGGCTCAGGTCATGATCTCAGGGTCCTGGGATCAAGCCCCACGTTGGGCTTTCTGCTCAGCAGGGAGCCTGTTTCCCCCTCTCTCTCTGCCTGCCTCTCTGCCGATTTATGATCTCTCTCTGCCGAATAAATAAATAAAATATTTAAAATAAAAAAATAAGGAGGCTAGGTTAAATGAGGCCTTAGCTTTCTGCTAAGGAGAGTGATTTTTCTGCTGCCTTGGTGGGGCAGGGAAAATTTGTCAGTCTTTTAACTCTCTGTAGATGTAAAGGGCTATAGAAATTCATTGTGCTTTTTTTGCTCTGACATTTAAAAAGCTCATTCTAAAATAAATTGAGGCCATTTTTGTCCTTAAAGGGCTGTGCCTATGGCGGATAACCAGAATTCCAAGAACTGTTTGCTGGTCCTGCAGGAGATTGAGAAAATGGCAATTCACTGTACCTTTTCCACCCTTTGGATCTGAGCAGATTTTTATCTTTCTTTGGTAGACACAATGCTACAGAAAGGAGATGTTATATGTGTTCTGAGAAGAGTCTCAAGAATCTTTGAGTACATCTGTTCTTATTTTTGGAACCCTATGAACTTCACCTGAGCAAGCAAGCCAGTGTTAGACTACTGGAGGATTTGAAACCACATGGAAAGATTCCCCACTCACTCAAGCAGGGAACCTACCTGCTGACTCCCGATCCATGAGCAATCTTGCCTGAGATTGACTAACATCAGTCAAGTCTGGCCCAGATTGGAACCACTTAGCCAAGCCCAGCCAAGGCTGTCAACCTGTGGTTTCATGAGCTAAATAACTGGTTGTATTTTAAGCCACTAATTCTAGAAGTGGTTTGGTTCTCAGAAAGAGCTAACTCAGATAGCTGTTACTTTATTAAAATTATTATTGTTAAAGTCCCTAAAAACCTCTTATCAAATCAGTGAACATTTTTCAGCCCTTATCTGAGGAGACCTTTTGTATCATTTGACAATGTTGATTACTATTTAAAAACCTGTACTCTTGATTTCTGTGACACCATACCTTCCTGCTTCTACTGGAAGTTCTGTCCTGTTCTTTCTCCATTTCCTTTGTAGATTTTATTTCTTCTGTTTTTTCCTATAAGTGTTAGCCAGGTTTCAATCTTCTGGCCACTTCTCTATCCACAAACTCTCCTATTGGCTCACCTCTCTTGTTTTTTCTTTCAACAACCTACTGTGTGGTTATGATGACCTAACCTCTATCTTTGTACAAAACCTCATCCTGCATTACAGACTTGAATCTGTAATGTGACACTTAGATAACATGTTAGATATGTTAGACACTTAGATAACATGTTAGCTAACAGTTAGATACATGTCCCTAGACCCTAAGATTGAACATATCCCAAACTGTGTAATCTCTGTTCTTCTCTGCCACCTGCTGACTGGCTAGCTACTTCTCCATCTCATATCCTGTCACAAGTAGTCACCCAGAGGCCAGTTAGAGAAACCTGGAGGTAACACGGGACTTTACTGGACTCCGCCTTCCTCATCACAGTTGTGTCTTCTCTGTGTCTGTCTCACTGCCCTAGTCCAGGCCTTCCACTTCTCTCTCCTGAAAGACTGATAGCTTCTAGACTAGTCTCCCTAACTCTAGTTTCTTTCTCTTACAACCATCTTAAACTTAACCGCCAAAATAAGTTATTTAAAAAACAAACAAACAAAACCTGTCAGAAGCTTAGCATTTACTGCAACAGGTTTGGCAGATCAGAAGCACATATGCTACCACAATTATCTTCGCTGCCTTTGACAGTCATCCCAAAGTCATTCCTGTTTTAGTTCATGGTAAGCCTGGACTCCAACTCTACAAGACAGCCCAGCCACTACTACTGGCCAGGAGGCAGCTTTAAAGCTGAAATCTACTTGCCTTCAGACTGTCAATGGTAAACAAAGCTGGACACTAAAACATAAAGACAGATTTTAATTAGTAATATGCTATTGCAACAGGGAACAGGATCTAGCATGAACTGAATTCAATTTTGATTGGTACAGAGTTGACTGGGTATTTTATTTTATTTTATTTTATTTTATTTTATTTTAAAGATTTTATTTATTTATTTGACACACAGAGAGAAATCACAAGTAGGCAGAGAGGCAGGCAGAGAGAGAGAAGGGGAAAGCAGGCTCCCTGCTGAGCAGAGAGCCCAATGCGGGGCTTGATCCCAGGACCCTGAAATCATGACCTGGGCCGAAGGCAGAGGCTTTAACCCACTGAGCCACCCAGGCGCCCCTTGACTGGGTATTTTAAAGGAAGCATGAGCAAGTAGGAAGAAGGGCATACTGGGGCTCAGTAGAGTCAGGGAAAAAAAAATTGCAAAGGATCGAACAGTGTAAATGGTGATTAGGCTGTCTGTGTCTGCTAGAAGGTAAATACAGAAGTTAGGATTCTATCCTCCCACAGAGACTGAGACTGAGGCAATATCCTTTCTGATGCTCAGATTTTAAAGGAATGGCTTTGGGGCTCCTGGGTGGCTTGTTCAGTTAAGCATCTGTCGGGTCAGGTCATGATCCCAGGGTCCTGGGATGGAGCCCGCCTTGTGCTCCTTGCTCAGCAGGGAGCTTCCTTCTCCCTCTGCTCCGCCTGCTCATACTCTCTCTCTCTCTCTCCAATAAACAAATAAAATATTTTTTTAAAAAATTTTATTTATTTATTTGTCAGACAGAGAGAATAAGTAGGGGATGAGGCAGGCAGAGGGAGAAGCAGGCTCCCCACTAAGCAAGAAGCCCAATGCGGGACTCAATCCCAGGACCCTGGGATCAGGACCTGAGCCAAAGGCAGACGCTTAACCGACTGAACCACCCAGGCATCCCTTAAAAAAAAAATCTTATAAATAAATAAATAAATAAAGGCATGGCTTTCAGGTCCTTGAGAAAAATACTCTTGAGTTGTAAGAGATATATATACATCTCAAGGGAACAGAAGAAAGATTCACAGTTGAAACCTCTTTTTAGTAAATGCTCTAAGAAAAGGGGTTTGGGGCCTACCTTCAGATGTTGACCTAAAAAAAAAACCCAGTAAAGCCTTTTGGGAACCTTGAGTTTTCTTAGGCAGACATTTTCAGGGAGGCCAGAGTCATCCTAGGGATGAGGTCTTGAGCTGTCAGAAACTGTGTTAATGTTTGTTTAATTCTTTTAATGTGTGAGAAGGTGAGTGGACAGAATTTTTGTGTTGAGAGTCTGAGGTTTTTAGAGGCCAAGATTGAGGCCTAGTCATTAAGAGGGATTAGAGGAGCCTGGCTAGAGGTTGGTCAAGGAGAAAAATCTTTGTCAGGATTAAAGTGTAAACTCCTTAACATTATATTTTAAGAATAGGGTAAGCACTCAGTAAATACCGACTGATTTTTCCAGTTAATTATATTGCTGCATAGCAAACTATGCCCCAACTCCGTGGCTTATAGCCACAATAATAACTTATTTTATTCAAAATTATTATTTGGGCAGGGCTCAGAGAGGAAGGCTCTGTGCACCACCAGCTGGGACGCCTCACTCATGCTGGAGCATTTACTTCCAAGGTGGGTCATTTACACGACTGGCGAGGTGGTATTGATAGTAGGCTGGGTGCTCAGCCAATGCATTGGGAAGGAACTTCTATTTCTATATAGGTCTCTTCATGGGGCTGCTTGGGCTTCCTTACAGCATGGTGGCTACATTTGAAGAACAGGAATTCTGAGCAGCCCATGCTAGAAAACAATTCCTAGGACATGACCTTGGAAGTCTCCGGTCACTTTCATCATATTTTATTGGCAAAGCAAGGGTCAAGGCCGGCCCCGATTCAAGAGGAAGGGATTCCTCCTGTTGATCAGGAGAGTGTCAACGAATATGTGCCTGTTTTTAACCTGCTGTACTGAATATCTGAAGGAGTGGAGTCAATGAGAAATTCTTTATCAGCTGTCCCCTGTCCATATCTTCTGAATTAATTTTTCCATTCCTTCTTGAATATTTTACCCAAAAGTAAACAAACAAAAATCTAACTTCTTGCTGTCCCTCTCTTATATTTTCCTTTCTTTGCCTCCCTGTTTCTCCTGATGCTGTTTCCTCAACCAGGAATGCCCAGCCATTCCTGCTATTCACTGCATGCGTCGTTGCACTTCTTTTAGGATTCAACGCTATTTTCTTTCCAGTAGCCTTTTATGAAACCTCTAGATGCTCCTCCTTTGTGATTTTGTCCAACCCTATACGGATCCCTATAAATATACCTGCATACAATTTTGCAGGGTTTTTTTGATGATGTGTCCTTTTACTTTATTAGCACCATGTGAAGTCAAGTATTGTATCTTAAATGTCTTTATATTCCCAGCATTTAGCATAGTTACTGATAATTATAGTCATTCCGTGTCTCTAAAATAGAAAAAAATAAAAACAAAAAACAACAACAAAACCACTAAAGGAAAACATTGACCTCCCCAAACTCCAATAATACTTGTGGACTCAACATCCTCTGAGAATTGGACATTCAGCCAGGATTATGATTCCAAAATAACAAGGGCTATAGGCAGCATTTTCTCTTATCTCAGGGAAAGTCCCAAGGAGTCCTATAGTGTGTAGACAAGTGTTGTTTGACAAAGGGTTGTGAAATCAGGTTCACCGATCTCTCAAATTCTGCCTGGTGCTATGATTTTAGTGCCTAAGCAGCTTGAATTTCCTGGGCAAGAGTACACTATGCTGTAATAATTCAGAAGCTGTTTTTTTGTTCTTGAAACATATGGTGCTAGCTAAGATTTATCTTGGGAAAAGCTAGTCAGGAAGGGAAACTGCTGAAGAGCTGAAATCTCTCCCAACAGCTAAGGAAACGATAGAGGGGCACTGGCGTCCTTCCTCGGAGAGCTCAGGCTCTCTGCCAGTTTGTGGTCCATATGCTGGACCCAGAGAGCTGCTGCCATTGTAATAATGATTGCCTCAAGTTGTGTGGGGTTGATATTCCCCCAGAGGGCTCACAGTTTCAAGCATACCTAAATGCACTCTGTTAGACAACACGGCCCCAGAAAAATGGATTAGCACTTCTAAGAAGAGAGTTTATTTTTATTCTTCCTGGTTACAGAGTTGCAAGTTCGCTGGTTCAGAAAGAGTTCTGTTTTTGCACCACTCTGTTGTTCAGTTGGGTGAAACATTTATTCTGGGGAGAGCACATAGCACAGAGTGTCCCACTCTGTTGTTCAGTTGGGTGAAACATTTATTCTGGGGAGAGCACATAGCACAGAGTGTCGTTATAGAGAAAATGCTAACAGTCTCTTGGCTTATCTCTTGTAAAAGAGTTTGCATCAGGGTTAAGACCCCCCTGAAATGAGTAACATCCTGAAAGTGCAATCTGTATTTACCTGTGAGGTTGTTTTTGTTTTTTGGTTTTTGGTTTTTTTTGAGGTTTTATTTATTTATTATAATACACTGAATTTGAGCCAATAGTTTACCCAGGGAATACAAAACTTTCACTTGACTTCTTTTATGTGCTCTTTTGTACTATTTGCTTTATCTGTTCAAGCAATCCCTTCCCCTGTTCTCCCTTACCTCCTCCCCTTCTCTCCTCTCCTCTCTTTCATTTTTTCTCTCTCTCTCTCTCTCTTTGTGTTTGTATAAATTAAATATATAGCTATATGTGTATCTATAAATAGGTACATATATAAGTATGTGTACATATATACATATAGCTATACACATATACATATATACATGTATATACATATATAGCTATATATGTATCTATAAGTAGATACATATGCAAATAGATATATAAATACATATATATTGACCTATACATATACACATATAGCTATGTATGTATCTATAAATTGATACATATATAAATAGATACATATATAAATATATACCATTTGCATATGTGCATATTCAATATAAATCAGACTGTCTGGTTGAGTGACTACAATAGATCTTATGACTTGAATTTTCTATATACTCAGAAACTTTCCAGACAAGAGTAGAGGTTAGTTTCTTAGCACTTAGCAAAGAAAAATAGGTTAGTAAACATGTAAATATTGCAGGGGAAGAAATTTTAAGAAAATATTGGCAATAGTAAAAAGCACTCAGTAGTTGGGGAAAAACACTAAATTTAAAAAGGAAAAATATTTTTACTAACTTCTATTAGAAGGAATGGTGTTATGTGAATATTTCATCTTTATAATAATGGATTAACAATGGAGAGTGGTTGAAATAAGAAAATATTCTATTAAACTATGTAATGATTTTTAAAAGTAGTTTTATTCTAATCTACATATCATACTTAGAGAAAGAGACTGAGAGAGTAAAGACTAGTGTTAACACACTCATAACACTAATTTCTAGTTAGCTTATCAGGGAAGGTATGTCCTAGATAGGATACCCTGATTTCCTGTGTATATAGTTTTGGGTGTGTGTGTGTGTGTGTTCATATCCATTCAGTTACGATAACTGAAAGCATGCCATTTGCTGGAGCAGGTTAAATATTTCCCCTTAAATATGAATATGTTTGGAAAATCTTTTTTAGGGGTGCCTGGGTCGCTCAGTGGGTTAAAGCCTCTGCCTTCGGCTTAGGGCATGATCTCAGGGTCCTTGGATCGAGTCCCGCATAGGGCTCTCTGCTCAGTGGGGAGCCTGCTTCCCCCTTTCTCTCTGATGCCTCTCTGCCTACTTGTGATCTCTCTCCTCTCTGTCAAATAAATAAATAAAATCTTTAAAAAAAACAAGAGGAAAATATTTTTTAAAAAGAATAGAAGTGTTAACTTCAACCCAGTCATTTCCAAATTATAATAAATTAATCTGAATAAATGAGAAAATACATAATTAAAAGGAAACATTCTAATAAAATAATACTTCCCAAAAAGCTGAATTTTAAGCTGAAAAATCTGAAGTAGATGTAACCCGAATATTTGGCCAAAGCCATTAAGATATAGGGTAGGAAATCTCAGGGTTTCCCCCCCAAACTCAATTAAAAAAATTAAAGAAAGGAAGGAAGAAAGGAAGGAAGGAAGGAAGGAAAAAAAAAGGTGCTCCTTCAAAAAATACCCCATTTAAATCAGCCTTCTTAGTGTTGGCTCATTAGAATGCTGTTTATAGCCAAACTATTGTATAATATAAAATATGTTTTATAAACAGCTAAGTTACCTTACATTATATTCCAAACTGTTCCCTTAACCCATGATTGCAGGTCCTTCGGGATGTGTGGCTTGCTCTAATCCCACGAACATTAGCCAGTCACGGGACCAAAATCCTCAGCCAATAAGCACTTTGTGTGTTCTAACTTGAGTTTAATGTATTTTATTTATTTTGCTGCCCTCTTTCACGGTGCCGCCATTTATCTTATCTTACAGTAAACAGGTTTGATCCATCATGGTTAAAAGAAGCTGAATCAGCCAAACTGAAACACCCAGCTGAACACACTGCATGTTAAAATAGTAGTCTTATGATGTTGGTAGGTACTGTCAAGAAAATAGCTGAAGGAAGAGATCAAAACTGGTATCAAAAACTGGTAGATAATTGTGGTGTCACAAAAAAAAAAAAAAAATCAATCAATTAGTGTAAATAACTTCTAGAGCAGCAGTCCTAAAACTCAAGCATGTATCAGAATCACATAGAAATCTGGTTAAACCACAGATTTCCGGCCTCATCTTCTGAGTTTCTGTTCAGTAAATCTAGGGTAAGGCCCAAGTATACTTATTTCCAACAAGTTCCTAGGTGATACTGATGTTGTTAGTTGGGGAGCACATTTCAAGAACCATTTTTCTAGAGCAATAACTATTATTTATTTATTTATTTATTTATTTAGAGCACGTGAATGCGGGGAGGGGCAGAGGGAAGGAGAGAATCTGAAGCTGACTCCACACTGAGTGTGGAGCCCAATGCAGGGCTCCATCTATGACCCCATGATCATAACCTCAGCTGAAATCAAGAGTTGGACTCTCAACCGACTGAGCCACCCAGGGACCCCAGAGCAGTAACTATTAAAGAGGGTTCTTCAACCTGAATTTCATCAGAATTAACTAAAATATTATTTGAGAATTGTTTAAGAAAAACAAAAATGGTGCTACCTCACTAACTTCCACAAGGAATAAAAAACAACACACACACACACACACACACTTAATGGGGTTTGTACTAATTTTGCATTCCTTTTCCACTGAACAATGAGTAGAAAAACTCTCAATTCTAGCATGATCTGAATTCCTGCACAAGTAGACTTCCACACTCATTACTGCTCTCCCGTTTTGGCTACTCACCCCCAGAGTAACATCCTGGGAAACTGTCATTATGCAAACCTCCTCCGTCTCTTATGTCTTAAATTCTTATATGCCATCCTCTTACCTCCTTGAAGCTTCCAGGCTCTATTTTCCTCTTTTTCTCTTTTTTCTCTCTTTTCTGAAGTTCTCAATTTATTTCCTTTGGTTTTCTTTATTTTTCTGAACACACCTAGACTTTATGGGCAATCATCACAATCACAAATAAATGACCGTTTCTTTCTATTATTAAAAATGTCATTGCTTTCTTGTCATTCCTGTAGGTGGCCAAAATAATCCAATCCAATCTTCTTTTTCTTTTTGACTTCTACATTACTGATCATTGCTAGAAATGGATGGTGTAGCCATCACGTGAATTTACAAATGGAAATGTGTGAGCTCCCATATTAGTTGGGCAGTAGTTGTCTATGCCCCTGATTAGCACTTCCTGTCATTTTCCACAGTCCATATTTCAGATTCTCATCACTGAAGTCCCTTTGTCCATCACACTGTGGAAAAAAATTTTTCCTCCCATGCCAGCCACATAAAATAATAGTAATATTAAAGTAAATAATATTATTAATAATAGCCACCTGTCAGTTGTCCCTTTCAACTTCCTTCATCCTTCCATATGCTGATATTTCTGTCTTTGCTAGTCTGTGCCTCATTGCTTCCTGCTTCAGAGGAACACAGAGCAGAAATGAGAGCCAGCACATGGGTAGTGTTGGGTAACTACCCCATTTCATTGTCTGTGTCCCATCACCAGGGTGGTGCCTGAGAAAGTAGGCAACACTTCAGTGTTCAGAAACAGGACCCACGCATGGCGGTCCACACTTCATTTACCATTAAAATGAAACCGAAAGCAAAACCTCACTCTACTGAAATCATTTCCTTCCTGCCCTGTCTCCTAAACTATACTGTACACTTTCAATTCCATGGGACTCTCACCTTTCATCTCTGATTCCAACAACTAGCTCGGGAGCTAGGACATCACAGGGACTGCTCAGTGAATGAATCTGTGGGTGAATCCTTTTTCCATTTTCGTATTTTTTCCTGATTCTTATTTTGTGCCCCGTAGTTATTTCCCTTTAGTTTTCTCTTCTTCGATATTACTTTTTGTATGATGTTTCATTTCCTTTTCCATTGCCCAAATGTTTACATCTTATTTTTTTTTTAATGTAAGTAAGACATAAAAGTGCAAAGAAGAATGCTACTCACCCAGAGGTGACTTTCGTTGGCATTCATTAAATGATTTTCTGAACACAACTCTATGCATATTTAAAATGTGTCATCCCTAGATCTCCTGCTGGTTTCTTTCAGTTATTACCCCTCTTTCAAAGAAGGTGGTGGCATGGCCTTGAATGCTGCCTAGAGTAGTTATTTGAAGATGAAGAGAGTGGAGACTAAAGTGGGGGATGGGGCACATGTGCCTTGTAACAAACTAAAACTTCCATTGGGGTTTGTTGTTTCAAATTCCCTCTCACAAAATCTAGTACGTCTTCTGATTTACAAACATCTCTCTGTTTACCATTTAGCTTTTAGGGCAAAACTGCAGCTCACGGTGAAGTCTTTTGATGTAGTTAGATGATTACTCTTTCCCCTCTGTCCTTATTCTCTTATGGCCAGTCACCACCCTGTGCTCAGAAGCAGAATTGAAGATCATAAAATGGCACATCGGCAGGGATCCACATCGTAGGTGCCCCTCTCCTGCTCTGCGTCTGCACAGGGTGCCTCTCCCTTCCTCCCTCAGACCCTGCACACTTCTGGACCTTGTCAACACTCTCCACAAAGTATTTTTAAATCACCTTTTTAAGACCCTCTCACTCTCTTTTAGAGAAGGCTGCAGTTATCCAAAATCTGAGAAGATAAATGTTGACTTTCAGCAGTCATAGCCAGTTTGGTCCAAATTTTAGCATATAACAAGAACGTTTTTCAGTTTGAGGTTTGCAGTGAGGGTCTTTTCTTGACACTTTGAAAAAAATGTATCCCCTCTATTCTCCTCCTGTGTGCATATATTTGTTCAGTGAGACTTGAGGGAAGGGGATAGAATAAAAATGACTTAACTCTGCTGTTTTCAATGGAAGCCCTGTCAAGTTACATTGAAATGATCTTTATGAACAATGTACTAAAGAGGCAGAATTACAAAGAAAAAAAAAATAAAACCTGTTTGTAGTTACACTTTGCTCTGGGAAAGGTTTCATTTTGTTTTCATTTGACCTGCAGCTCAATTCAGTTTCTCTCCTCTCAGAGTGTACAGGAGTACCCCTTATCTGCGATTTCGCTTTCTGCAGTTTCGTTACCTGCGGTCCACTGCCTTTTGAAAGCAGATGATCCTCCTTCTGAGGAATTGTCAGAGGTCAATAGTAAATCTAATACTAAGTCACAGTAGCCGTGTCATTCACCTCATCACAGAGGCATTTTATCATCTCACAGCATCACAACATGAGTGAGTACAGGACAAGAAGATATCTTGAGGGAGAGAGGGAGACTACATCCACATAACTTTTATTTCAGTATATTGCTATAATTGTTCTATTTTACTATTATTGTTAATCTCTTACTGTGCCTAATTGCTATATTAAACTTGATCATAGGTATATAAATATATGAAATATATACATGAATTTATTTATTCATTTATTTATAAATATATTTATAGCATATAAATATATGTTTATAATATATGAATATATGTGTGTGTGTGTGTCTGTGTGTGTGTGTGTGTATGAAAAAAACACAGTATATACAGGGTTCGGTACTATCCGTGACTTCAGACACCATTGGGGGTTCTTAGAATATACTCCCAAATGGATAAGGGAGGACCCACTGTACATGTGCAGCCCACTTGCCTCTTCATTGTGTTATCTGGTGTTATAGCTTGTTTGTCGTTTAGTACTGAGAAAAACATCCTGTTGTTAGTGTAAGCTGAAAATAGTCATGATGGTGCTCTGAGACTTTCTGGCCAATGCCATTAAATAGTGATCCTGGGGGTGCCTGGGTGGCTCAGTTGGTTAAGCATCTGACTTTGGCTTGGGTCATGATCTCAGGTTCCTGAGATGGAGTCCCACGATGGGCTCCTGCTCTGCAGGGAGTCTGCTTGTCTCTCTCCCTCTGCCCACCCCCTGCTTGTGCTCTCTCTCTCTCTCTCTTTCTCTCTCTCATTCAAATGAATAAGTAAAATCTTGAAAAAAAAAATGGTGATCCTGACTCTAGCTACACAAAGATACTACTACTACTAGTAACTGCCATTGAGGGCATGTGTCTTGCCAGGCACTCTGAGAAGGGCTTTTATAAATTTTAATCACCTCAGCAGCCTAGGACTTGTCTAGTAGCATTTTTAAATAAAGAACCTAAACCTCAGAAATCTTAAATAATTTGTACTACTTCCTCTCACTAATGGATGGTGGACTCTCCCTGTTCGACTCCAGTCTATATACTTGAATACTATCCAAACTAATACCAAATAACTCACTTTCCAAACATGTGTGTCTATTGTCATGTGATTCACACATTATCTCTTCACTCATTTGTTCATTTTATTACTCATTTCCAAAATGGTTCTACCACTATTTTTAGCATAAAATATCCCTTCCAGTCTTAAAGAGCTAGTTTGTATCTCATCTTGTAACTTGTCCTTCCCCTGATTACTCTGAATGAATTAATGTTTCTTTTTTTTGTTCTACTAAGGTATGTCTGTTTCCATTGCTTATTTTTAACATACCAGTTTGTGTTAGAAAAACACTTACCATCTTTAGGTCTCCAGAGTTGTATTTTGCATCTCCCACTCAATCTGGTACACGATTATTTTTCATTTTTGTTTTCAGTACTTGATTTCAAAAAATAATGTGAAGAGAGGAGACATGAAAAAATGAAAAAAAACAACAACATAGCACTCGACATAAGAAGACTTAAGTTCAATTCTAGCATTTCCTAGCAGCGTAATGCTAGCAAATGCAATGGTATTGCATAATCATATTGTCCTTGGAAAAATGGTAATAATAACAATACTGCATTATTTTTCACTTTAAGAGAGAATTGAATAGAATAATGGATGTAGAAGTGTTTTATAACTCATAAAGTGCTATGTAATTGTATTTTATCATTGTTACTAAAAAACCATTGGTTGACTAATTATTGAAGTGACTTTTAGGAAGCTTCTTTGGTGGACAAAAAAACAAAAACAAAAACAAAAAAATGTAAAGCCACAACTGTGAACCTGAAATACAGTTGTAGAAGTTGTTGACACTGTCTTTCCTTCAGCTGAAATGACCTGGCTCTACATTGCCTCTAGGCTTCCCCCGAAGGCTAGAAGAAACAAATCAGGAAAAACTGTAGATATAAGGTAAAAGTCTACCTAGAATTCAATGAAACAAACCATGATAAGTCAAGACCCACTTTAGAGAAGGGATAGAGGACCTGTGAAAATTGTTACTCACTACACAGAGATACAGTTGCATAAAACAGTTGACATAGGGGCGCTCCTGTCGAATTTTTAATGTGCTCTGAGTCATGTAGACATGATGATATGCATCACAGGGCAGTATTGTAAATATCAGCAATGAGTAATATGTCAATCAAAGTAATATGAAGAATACGCTATACTGAAGGACTACACTACCCTTTATACTATTACTTGCCAATCCTAAAAGACAGTTATAATTAAAAATGAAACTTTCTGGGGCACCTGGGTTGCTCAGTGGGTTAAGCCTCTGCCTTCAGCTTGGGTCATGGTCTCAGGGTCCTGGGATCGAGCCCCGCATCGGACTCTCTGCTTGGCGGGGAGCCTGCTTCCTCCTGCCTCTCTGCCTACTTGTGATCTCTCTCTGTCAAATAAATAAATAAAATCTTTAAAAAAAAAAATGAAACTTTCCATGTTTAATCCAGACTTCAAAATGGATAGTTATAAAAAGTTTATTTATTTTTCTTTATGGGGTAACCATATTTGGAGACATAGCAATACTTTCATGTCACCTAATGTCTGAGAAGCAGTATATACCTAATAAATATTTGTTGAGTGAATCAGTGAATGGCAGCCACTAGAACATAAGCGAGACAGTCTTTCTGGGTAAATGACAGGGCTATAAGCAAAGATTCTTTTGACCAGTGATTAATTCATATTTAAAGAGTAGAATTTTTTTTAAACTGTGAGCTTTAGGGAAATGCATTATATGTCACCTAACATGTTCATTGTTTTCTTAAGTAAATTTGTTGTCAATTTGTTGAGTATATTTTGTCTCTGTGTGGACACATTTGTGAACTACTTTAAAAAGAGAATATCTTAAAGAAACTACAAGATACCAGAGGCCTTGCCATTGTCAAGTTTAGGTTGGTTTTCCTCTCTAGCAAGGCATTAACATAGAGATAGTTGAGAGATTCCTAGAAGAAACTTCTTTTGAAACCTCCCTTTCCTTACTCCCCCAACCCCATAGTATATAACCAGCCACCCCTCACAGCCCCAGTGCAGCAGCCGGCAGCTCTTTCTGCCCACAGGTCCTGTCCCCATGCTTTAATATACCACCATTTTGCACCAAAAAAAAAAAAAAAAAAAAGAGAGCGAGAATCTTTTTCTATTTAACTTTCTAACAAAGAAGAAATTCTTCTTTGTGTTCGTGAAACATACATTTTCAGTGATATTTTATGAAACTGAATAGGTAATTTAGGGATAAAAGATGTCACATATGTTACAGTATGATTTCTTTTAAAACTGAGTGGGAGGATTTGAGACTTGCCTACTGTTTTTTTAAGGGTATCAGGTAACTTTGAAGTATTAAGTAGTGAATTGTGAACGATGGAGTTCATGTTCCTATTAAATGTAAAGAGAAAAATATTCAATAGTAGGTTTAATCACTGTTACTTTACATAGTGATGGGCCAATTAAAATCAAGATCATGTCGTTTAAATAGTTTTATTCTCTTCAGAGTTAAAAATATGATGGCAACTGACCTTTATGGTTATGCTTTCCTGCAACAAAAGCTCTGTGGATGTTATTCAATTCCTAGTGTGAATTGAGTGAAAGTGATAAAAGAAGTCAAATATCTGCACTGGGTATATATCTTGGGAGAAAGAAAAATTATTTTCCTACCTTCAGCAAACTTTCTCATTGATCCTAAGAGTCAAAAGGCAATTCTCAATCCTCTAACTTACAACAGGTGGTAAACTACTTCAATTATAATATATGAAATGAAATGTAAAGGAGATGTTCTTTGAGTAAAATGAGGAGGTCTTATTGAATTGTGAGCTCCCTGTCTTATTAAATTTTACATCCCCTGGACTTAGCACAATGCCTATTTTGAAATAGAAGCTCCATGCATATTTATTGAAGTTAACAGAGTTTAATTATCTGAATTCAAATGTAGTTGAATTACTTAAGCAATTCATTTAGCGTAACTAGTTATACTTAGCCGATGGTGACAAACAGCATTAAAATGGGCACTGAAATAAGTATACTAAAGTTTTGCAAGCATTTTCTCTAAAGGGCCAGATAGTAAATATATTAAGCTTAGAGCATCAAAAAGCAAAATTGAGGCTATGATGTGGCATTCATTTACCTCTTTAAAATGTAACCGTTTAAGGGGCACCTGGGTGGCTCAGTCATTTAAGCATCCAACTCTTGATTTCTGCTCAGGTCATGATCTCAGGGTTGTGAGATAAAGCCCTGCTTCCGGCATAGCGCTGGGCATGGAGCCTGGCTAAGATTCTCTCTTCCTCACTTTCTGCTCCTCTCCCCCATTCTCTCTCTCTAAGAAAAAAAAAAAAAAAAGTAACCATTTAAAATCATAAACACTAAAAAACTAAAAAATAAAAAAAAATAAAAACCATTCTTAGCTCACAGTCCATACAAAACCAGGCAGCAGGCACATTTGGTTCATCGGCTGTCGTTTGCTGATCTAAAATAGATCCTTGTGCTATAAATTTGAAGATTTTGTTCACGGAGCCAACCTAAATATTTCTGTAGATTTGGTCCTTCGTGATGCAAATTTATGGACAAAATGGTAATCAGGTGATGGATTGAAATCAATTTCTTGTGAATTCAAAGTAAACAATTGAAATGAATTGTTTATACCTTTCTTTTGCACATAAGTTAGCAAATTCTGGGAGCTGTGTGGGTGATGTGGATAATAGGGCTTAAATAAATATGGTGATTCTACTGAGAATGACATCATCAGGAGAAAAAAAATCGATGGAGTTTAAAGTGCACCTTAGAAAACAGATGGATTTAGATAAAGGAACATACCCTTCCTGGCAGTAGGAGGAAGTTCAAAGCAAATGGACTTTGAGAGCAATGTGAGGGTGAGATAGTTGGACCAGGAACCACTGCCTGCTCGATGGGAGGGCAGGCCATCATCCTTGAGGTCTGACTTCTGACACAAGACCATCTAGCACTAGGGGTGCCTGGGTGGCTCAGTTGATCAGCATCTGCCTTAGGCTCAGGTCATGACCCCAGGGTCCTGGGATCGAGCCCCGCATCAGGCTCCCTGCTCAGCGGAGAGCCTGCTTCTCCCTCTCCCACTCCCCCTGCTTGTGTTCCCTCTCTCACTGTGTCTCTCTCTGTCAAATAAATAAATAAAATCTTAAAAAAAAAAAAAAAAGCATCAAGCACTAGGAAATATTAAACACAGGTGAGGAAACTGTGCTACCCTTTGCCAAAAGGAATTCTGCACTTGCATTTTTTTTTTTTTTGAGATTTTATTTATTTTAGGGAGAGAGAGAGAGAGAAGGGGGAAGAGCAGAGGGAGAAGGCGAGGAAGAGGAAGAGGGAGACAATCTCTAGCAGGCTCCCCACTGAGCACAGAGCCCTATGTGGGGCTCAATCCCATGACCCTGAGATCATAACCTGAATCAAAACCAAGAGTTGGATGCTTAACCAACTGAGCCAGCCAGGCATTCCAGAATTTTGCACTTCTAACTAAACAACATGTGCAGTATAACACACATGAACAAGGAAATGAACTGTAATCAACTCAATTCTGTATTTTAAATGAGATTAGACTGTGGTCCATTAATGTTGCATTATAAAAGGAGTCACATGCCATTTTCCAAACTGTAAAGTATCTTACCTATAGTAACTTCAAGTGGCATAATGATAAAATTTGAAAGAAAAACTGAAAAACTATGAAGGTGGGCAAGGCCCCTAACCTTTTGGAACCTTAGCTTCTTCATGGGTGAGGTGAAGAGGTTTACCTGATGATTGCTAATGACCTATTCATCTTTGAAATGCCAGGAAGCCATGAACTTTCTATAAGTTAAACGTCTGAAGTGCAAAATTACTCCTCAAACCACCCAAGGTACACAGGTGTAAATGTATGTACTCATTCAACACATACACCCTTAGTTCCCAAACTGTATGCCAAAGCATCCTAGTGCACCACAGGGAACTCAAGAGACGGTGCAAACTTTTACGTGGAGATACAGGTTTACCCCAATATGCAAAAGTAGAGCATTCCTATGAAACTGTTCATAAGCCCAAATAGCATAAAGCAAAGAAGCATTTACCATTGATTTAAGTAGAAAAATTTTTCCAGCGTTCCCAGACCCAAAAAGTAACCTCGCTTAGGCTTCTCTGATACCAAACATCATCAGGAGATGCTAACATTTTGCTAACAATTGTACAAAATAAGTTGAGATAAAGCACAGATGCTGAAAGACATAATTCTAAGCTATGGCAGCTTGATACAGAGATGCCGAATGCTGCTTCCTAGGAGGAGCGTGGCGGGGCCATGCACGCTGCTTGGGGTACACGCAGTTCCCCTAGCAGATCACTGCAAAACCAATGCTGAATGCTGCTTTTTTTTGTCTTCTTTTGTAAAAGTGAAAAGCCTCTTTAGATTTCATTGGTTAGAGAAAACAGGTACTAATGCAGGTCTTTTGTAAAAGCAAAATGGCCTCATAACATGAACTTGCAAAAAATGAGAGATACCTGTGGTTCAGTTTCAACTCCTTCCTTTTAGTCATGTCCTACCTTTTAGGAGCTGGCTTTTGGGCAGGTGCTCTGGCAAACAGCAGGCCCCATGTGAAAATTAGTGCGGAATAGGAAGTGAAGGGTGATATACAATCTGATTCCAAAGTTTGAGAAGCCGCACAATGCTCAACAGGTTGTTAGGACATAAACAGTCATTACTTTTGCAAAATATTACTAAGCCACTAAACATCCTGTGAATCAAGAAAGTTTGGGAATCTCTCTGATGATGAATACAACTTTTCTGAGTCATGTCTTTCTAGTACATTTGATTTTTTAAGGCTATGTAAGCCAAATATTAAGTATATCTGTCAGAGTAATTGTGATATAAAAACTCAATCGCCTTTGTTTTGTTCTGCACGGTTCTAACCCCAAAGCCACATAGACTTACAAAGCAACTCCAGACCCACTAGAAGTGAGGGTTCTAAAAGAATTGCATGGAACCCTAAAGCACCATTTTTCCATAATAATGTGGTAGTAGCGGGGTGGGAAGGGGAGGGAATTTTAGTCATATGCAGGAGACCTTACATTCATTATAATCGTTTTAGTACTATACTGTATTTCCATGCATTACTAGGAGTATGATAAGAATTTAAAAGTGGGGGATGGGTGGTGGGTAGAGAAAGAAAGTGAGCGGAGGGAAATCACTGGCGCTTAAACATCTGAATGGGCAATCTGCATGAATTTGTTAGGTGGGTTCCATTAGTGAGTATGTTTCCTGGGCAGGCAATCATTAAAATGAAAAAAACAGATGTGACTGGGTAGTAAATTGTCCTTTCCACGAAGGTATGGGTAGTCCTTAAGGGGAAGGAAAACTTCACACCTTTAGACCTTCAGACTAATGTACCAGTTATCAAAGATGAGATTCCTGCTAGAGAAAATTCTAACACTGGAAGTAACTGTATCCAATATACATGGGAAACTAAACCCAGCAGAAATTAAAATATGGGCCAAAATAACACACATGTGCACACACACACGCACACACACACAAAACCAAAGAAGGGTCATTGCTTTCCTAAATAGACTGAGAAGAATATCTTTTTTTTCAGCAGCATGATGCCATGCAATGTACAGGTCCAAAAGAACAAACATTAGCCCACAGTAAGTCACAGAAACAGAAAATCAACACCAGCAAAAATGCTGGTGTTTAAAAAAAAAAAAAAAAAAAAAGCTGGTGTTTTAAGAATTGATCTTAACCATGCACACAGTCAGGGGAGCCCCACAGAGGGTAAATTCCTAGGGCATTGATATGAGTAAATAAACCCAGGTTAGTGAGGATAAATGCAGGTCCAAGAAAAGTTTAATATAAAACTGGGCTCTTGGACTTAAATGCCACATGGATAGGATGGGCAAGAAGAATGAGAGAACATGGGTTGTAGGAAAGATCAGTGAAATAGAGAATGTTCAAATATATTGATTCAAATGTATCAAATATGTTAGCAATTTTCCAGCTTTTTTAGATGATTGTGAGGTGGGAAAGCAGTACCATCATTGTCAGATCTTCTAACTTTAGATAAGCCAGATATCTAGATTTCTTATGTGAAATCTGCTAATCTAATTAAACTAGTTAAACAACTAATTAGAACAACTAATTAAAAACAAAATTTTGAATACCATAAAGATCACACAGACACATGAAGACCAAAGTCGAATTTTGGTTTTGCGTACTTTTTATTGAAAGACTTCACCAATACTAGTATGTAAAGATTAGTGATTATTTGATAAATAAGTTTTGTATTATATAAAATATAATGTATATATGTGTGTGTAAAGAGAGAGCTACTACAATTTCCAATTCATCACTAATACTTATTTTCTTAGTCTGTATGGATAGTTATAAAATACCAGAAACTGGGTAGCTCTTAACAGAAATGAATTTCTCATAGTTCTGGAGGCTGGGAGGCCAAGATCTGGATGTCAGCACAGTTAGGTTCTGGTGAAGACCCTCTCTTGGTTTGGAGACTGTCGACTTCTTGCTATGTCCTTATATGGTAGAAGAGGTCTCTTTTATAAGAGCACTAATCCAATTCATAAGGGGTCCACCTCAATGACCTAATTGCCTCCCAAAGGCTCTATCTCCTAATATCATCACATTGAACATTAGGATTTCAACATATGAATTTGGTGTGTGTCGGGGCGGGGAGGGATACAGACATTCAGACCATAGCACTGATAAAGTTTTGGGTTTTTCCCAATGTCGTCCATGCTACTTGTTAGAGAGACATCAGTTTCACACCTGACCACTGAACCAAAGTCCTGTCTGAGAATTCTTGGTGACTTAATCAAATTGCATTAAAATTGAAGAGTGTTTAGGGAAGGCTTTCATTTAAAAAGCTGGGGTATATATGGGGGTGCCTGGGTGGCTCAGATGATTAAGGGTCTGCCTTTGGCTCAGGTCATGATCTTCAGGTCCTGGGATTGAACCCCACATCAGGCTCTCAGCTCAGTGAAGAGTCTGCTTCTCCCTCTCCCTTTCCCTTTCCCCCTGCTCATGCTCTCTCTCTCTCTCTCTCTCTCTCAAATGAATAAATAAAATTTTTAAAAATAATTAAATCAATAAATTTTTTTAAAAAGCTATATATTTTTGCTCTAGACACAATCCTAACATCATTTTAAATGTAAATTTCCAGCCCATATCTGGGAACTAAAAATTAGAAAGAGGAAATAAAATCTGAGAATATTGCTAAACAGTCATAGAAAATCAGAAAGAGCTATTTAATCACTTGGTTTAGGGGTAACTGTTCCATGCAATTATACCCATCAATAACTCCCAAGGCTACTGCTATATTAGAGGACTATATATAAATGACACTAGAGAGTGACAGAGCTATTCATGAATATAGGTTAAGTTGTAATCAACATGTTCTCTATTGGAAGGTAGGATAAAATGCCAGAGAGTAGTGAAAGTGCTCTATCATGAGTATTTCCAACTTTTCATAGATTCGTTTTTGAGGTGCTGGAAAACATTTTTAGGGAACACTTCTTTTTTTTTTTTTTTAATGTTTATTTATTTATTTAAGATTTTATTTATTTATTTGACAGAGAGAGAGAGACAGAGAGAGGGAACACAAGCAGGAGGAATGATAGAGGGAGAAGCAAGCTTCCCGCTGAGCAGGAGCCCGACGCGGGGCTGGATCCCAGGACCCTGGGTCCATGACCTGAGCTGAAGGCAGATGCTTAATGACTGAGTCACCCAGGTGCCCCTATAAGGAATATTTCATTTCCTGAAATTGCCACATAACACAGTATCAACATAATCTAGGGTATATACGAGAGGGCACATTACCAAAAAAGGGAGGAGAAAATCATAAATTTCTTCAGTTTCTTTATGATAGGCTTTTAAAATGTGATTTTTAAAATGCGATTTTTCTAATTCTCCCAGTGAGAAATAGTCAGTTTTTCAATTTATGTCTCGTGGCTTACTTTGACCATCATAATTTGATGGCTGTTATATTCCACATTTAGGACTCTAAGCTACCTTTTAGGGTCTGCCCTTGTTTTCTTAGAATGCTGCCCTGATAGCACTTTGAGAAAACAAATTGATGCTAGCCTTCTTAAGAACAAGAGACCGAGTGAGAGAACTCCCAGCCAATAGTCAGCACCAACCACTAAACACAAGAGAGAATCTCTCTTAGACTATCGACTCCCTGCTCAACTACCAACTGAGTGAGTGAGCCTCAAGAAGACCTGTGGCAGAACTCTCCAAATGGACTCAGCCTAAATTGCTAATATTCAGTATCTAGAGCAAATAAAGGTATAGTGTTTTATTCCATGAAGTTTCAGGATGATTAGTTTCACAACAGAAGATAACTAATACAGTGTGTTATATCAGGGGTCAGCAAACTTTTTCTGAAACAGCCACATAGTAATATTTGTGGCTTGTAGGTCATAGTTTCTTACACAACTACTCAACTTTGTCGTAGGACAAAAGCAACCATAAATAATATATTTTAAAAATGAGCATGCTATATTTTAATAAATTTCTATTTATAAAAAGGGGTGGCCATCCCATGTGGTAATTTGCTGAACTCAGATTTAGATACATAGATATATAGATACACATTGTACAAATATATGAAGAGTTTCCTGGTTGGTGAATAAGATAGAATGAAAAATAAATACTTAAGTGGAGAATGGGGAGAAGGAAGACAGTAGGTAGATTAGAGATAGCCTGGGTCAAAAGGAATGAGCACTGCTAGAGTAAACAGCTTAATAAGTTTAGCATATAATACATACCTCTATGTACATATGTATGCCTATATGTATTTATGTCAGTTTCTCTAAGAATCATTGCTAGCAAATTCATTCTATATTTGTGGCAATGCTTATTTCAGATATGGTAGTATCTAGTTTATATTTCTCTGAAAGTTATAAGTATTTCAGATAAATAAATCAATGAATGCTCATTTTAAACCTATTTCTCAAGTTTAAATTCATTCCCTCGGTGCTATCTCTTAAATAGCAATAAAAGGTTTTGCTCAAGCTGAATGCCTGTCTAATCTAGATATTATATTCTTGTGAAAATAACCACTTTGATAGTAAGGAGATAGCCTAGTCTGGTAGAGATTAAACTGAGACAGCTATGTAACTGTGTGGCTGACATTCCAATTGGCCACATTCTCAAGACCCAGGATATTGGAACAATTTCTTTATATAATTAAAGGTGGTAAAAATAATAAGGCTGTTGCAGTGTCTCTAGCAGAGACCCTCAAAAAATCTTTTCCACATGATCAGTGTTCCCCTGACTTAATGTTAAAGATCGTCTCTGATCCTAGTTAAGGATCAAATTTTTAAAATACAGATACTTCAGATCTGTATCTGTATTGAATTCTAATGTGAAGATCTTTGCAAGAATACTTTGAAAGAGATTAGAAATATTGATTCTCATTTAAGTACTCTTAGATCACTGAAATCTCACTAATGAAGAATTTCTTTAGATAATGACCACTATTGTCTAGTTAACAAACTATACAATGAACATGTAATACATTAATCCCTCAATAAACATGACCCAAAATCTCTAAATGATAAAAGTATCACTTTTCTTTCTGCCTATAATTGATTAAAGAATGGCATTAATGAAATGTATAAATCTTGCTCAAAATTCATTTGAGTACAATTTTTAAAGCATAATAAGACTCTGAAACTTCTTGGAAACCATATATGACTTTCCTCAGATAGCAAGTAGAGGTATGATTGGGGTACCCTGAGTGGGACAATGATCGCAGATAAACAATAAAGTTTATCCTGCTTCCTGGAAGTGTTTTGTTTTGTTTTGTTTTTGGTGTTCGGTTTTTGGGTTTTTTTTTTTTTTTTATATATAGTTCTTATGGCTGAATCCTTATCATTAGGTCTCAGTTCAAATACCACATTTGTAGGAGACCAGTATTGATCACTGTCTTAGATAAGACTCTCCAGAAATTAGACTTTGGAACAGAGATGTACATGTAGGAAGTTTACTGGTCAATGTCCTTGGAATTAACACCCATAGAGGAGTGAAGGAAACCGGATTGGGCAGAGGCATGCGGTCAGAATGAAGGCCTCAGCAGATTGACCTTTCCCATAAGCTCTGGTACTAGGATGTTAATAAAGAATTATCCCAAATTGTTGCAAAGGATAAAAACACTTACACCTCCTCATCAGTCAAGCATTGATGAGCAGTGGGGACATAATTGTGGGTATATCAGCTCTCTTTGGCTGAGGTTAAATCCCAGAGGAAGGTCTTGGCTACGAGCTACCAGCCAAAACTACTCCCAGAAACCAGGGTTGTAAGAGCCTCAGTCCTGCGGTGAGAAATGATGGTATCCAAGAGCAACCACTGCATTCCACTTCCTGTACTACTCAGGTCCTTGTGCTTCATACATTAAATTCTGGGACCAGTTCCTCCAGAATTCTTGGGGAAGCATACAAATGGTAAATAAGATGAGCTATAGTCCACACCCTACAGCTAGTCTAAGGCCATAAGTTGTACTCATTGTTTCCCTCCTCCATTACCATTTCTAGATTCCCCTCCCCTTTATTTAGTGTCACTGCTAATCTAGGTGCCTTACAGACTGGGCATTACTGAACATCATGCCAGAGAGGTTTGGCTTACTTATAAGCTTCTCAGGCCTTGCCTGTTGCACTGTCCAGTTACCATAAAAAACTGGCAGGAGAATATGAAGAGATGCTTGGTAAATCACCAGGTAAATCATGTGGGGGTCACACAATTTTTTCCCTGTCCCCAGTGTGTAATAGTAGCCTTACATTCTCCTGATGATCAAGGTAAACTATCTTCCCAGGATAATGACTAACTTCTTTCTTTATCTGCTGGTCTATCAGTATGAAAAGCTCAGAGTGACTTGGTAGCAGCGATAGCTTAAATTTTAATGAGGCTTTGTGACCCTCTGTGATCTAGCTCTTTAAACTTAAGGAATCAAGATTTGTGGAAGCACAAATTCCTTAACTGCATCCCTGGGAGTAATGGTAAGTGAAGCCATTCCTTTGTTCCCATATCATATATTATATCTGTTGAGGACACAATTATACATAATGGTTATTGATGTGCAGTGCATACTTTATCCACCGAAACATGGGGCCCCATCCTCTCAAGCTGAAGTCTCAACTGTGCCTTTATAAGGGTCTCCTGTTGCTCTAAAAGGCTGGAAATTTCTTAGTGCTGTGGTGTGTGATGGAGTCAGTGAATCCCACAGTTATCTCTTTTGTTGAAGCGTCGATTACTTGGTTCAATATGGTGTTATGTGAAATCCATGTTGGTAATATCAAACACATTTTAGTCCATTTTATAATGGTGCTGAGAAAGCCCTGTGGGCAGGAAAGGCAAATCCACTCTTTGGTATATGGACAGTCCTAGTCAAGATGAATTTCTGCTCCTTCCAGGGTAGAAGGGATCTAATGCAGTCGATGCACTACCTATGTGCTTTGGTCTCTTCAAAGGATGGTGCCATATTAAAGGTGCACCACTGGTTTCTGTTGTTAGCAAGTTGGATATTTAAAAGTAGCAGTAATTCAATCAAACTGGGTGAATATGAGCCCATGCCATTGGACTTATGCACAGATTCTATCCCGGTCATCACAGCTGCTCTATTTATTTGCCTGTTGCAGCAGCACTGAGAAGGCAGATGAGAAAGCCTGGCTGACCTGAACCAGCTCGCTACAATTTGGTTGATAAGTGCTGCTTCTATGTTCGATGTTCTCTGTTGAGGGTTCACCTCTGACAAAAAGGTATTCACACTTCGTGACTACCCCCATAGATCCATCCACATACCTATTCTTCATATACTTCTTTCTCTCAGTCATTGAATCTCCCTCCTTCCAGGCACCCAACCTATTAGGCTATTCACCATAGTCCGTGAGTCCATATATATTCTTCCCTTGATACATTGGTCTTAACACACCAGGTAGAAGACTAGATATACCACCCAAAGCTCTGGGAAACTCTGGGAAGATTTACTGATACAGCTGTTCTTCAGGGTCATTTTTAATTTGCACTCTCATAATTAGCCAACTACCAATCATTTGCTCATCTGTTAGCTAGTTATAATGGTCCTCTGCATGTATTTGTGACCAATAGGTGTGAGCTGAGAGAGAAATATGAGTATAAGAGTGACGGATAACAGGAGGTCTAAGCTACCTGCTTGTGCATCTTACTTGTGCCTTCTGTCCCTGTTCTTGCTCAATCCAAATGTATAATTCCATCCTATGATGATTTTCTTTTGGGCTCATCCCACCTTAGGACTTTTTGGGTCTTTCAGAATTCAGTTAATGATGGAAAGGTCTGGGGCTGAATGATCACTTGAATAGCTCATGGTCAGCTAACCCATATCTTCTGGGAAATGTTTTTTGAATAGAGTCCAATTCTCCACTGTAGGTGGCAAAATCTTATACCAGAACCCTTGGGGTCTATGTCGTGATTCTTTTGTTAGAGTTTACAGTAAACCTCCACATGGCATCCTTTCCCATCACTGATACATGTAACAGTATAGAATCTGTTGGGTCATATGCTCCGAGTGGTAGAACCACCTGCATTCTGGACCTACTACAGAGATCTTATTTTATGTTCTCATTATCAGTGATAACTGGCAGCCTTTGCTCTCACCCAGTTAATGGATCAATGAAATATTCCCAGGTATGATACATGCCGTCTCTAGAGTCCAAAGTGGTGTGATCACTTTGTCTTTTAATTTTGTTAGATTTTTCCAACATGCCCTAGGCCATTGAGTTCCTAAAAATATCACTGATGTCGCTGACTCCTACATCTTCATAGGGTTTCTCTTTTATTTTCTGGCACACATGTGTCTTTTCGAGGCCCCTAACACATTTGTAATTTCTTGCTATTCTTGTCCAGTTAACATGATGTCATTGATATGGTGAGCTAATCCAAATGTCTGGGCACAGGAACCAATTCTGCAGAGTATCTACGTGGTGCAGATTTCTTCTCACTAATTATGAATAGGAAGAATGGAGAAGTTAACATAGTGTTAGGTCAAAACAGGGAATATACAGTAAAGTGTGTTAGTCTGCTTAGGCTACTGTAACAAGGTATGGTACTCTGATGGCTTACATAGACACTTATTGCTCGCAGTTCTGGAGCCTGGAAAGTCCAAGATTAAGATGCCAACAGATTTGGTTCCTGGGGAAATTTCTCTTCCTGTCTTACAGAGCACTGTTTTCTCTCTGAAGTCTAACATGGCAAAGAAAAAGAGAGCTTATAGATCTTCCTGTTTTTGTAAGGACACTAATACCACTATGAGGACCCCACCCTCATCTAAACCTAATTGTCTCCCAGAGGCCACACCTCTAAATACCATCACCACAGAGGGTAGGGCTTCAACATGTGATTTCTTTAGAGGAATACAAAAATTCAGTCCACAATATATGGGAATTCTGGTAAAGATTGCCTTCATTGACTAAAAAAAAAAGTAATACAGAAAAAAGTGCTTTTGTAGCCCCAGTTACTCTCTCGCCACACCCTACCTCTTCCGCATCTTCCTCTCACTCTATGATCATAGTGTCTGAAATTATGGCAACTACTTTGTGTCCACGTTACAATAAACACAAGGACAAAGAGGCAATGAACTGAAAATGGTGGAAGGATGATAGTCTCCCAGGATATCAATGATATCTTTGAGCTGCAAAACTTTCCTGGAGTTCTTATTACACTAAGAAGATTTTTTCTTATATAAAGCTCTAGCCATTTGGATTAGTTAATGCAACAATACATGCTGTAAAAATAAACTCCAAAATATCAATAGCTTGATACTATACAGATTACATCTCTCTCACTTGACATTTAAATTAGGGTGATTCCAGTAAGGTGACTCTCCTCCAAACAGATAGTGGAACCATGGCTTCCTTTAAATTTTGGCTCCACCAATCTTCAAAATTTGGCTTCAAAATTACCGTGGGGAGCACCTCATTACCAGCATTAGGACAGGGTGAACGAACATGGAAGATTATGCAAGGGAGGTTTTTAATAAATTAGGCCTAGAACCAGCATACATCACTTTGCTGACATTCTCTAGACCATATGGTTACTCTTAACTGCAATCAATAATGAGAAATTATTATTCCCGAAAGAAGTAGAAAGGGGTATAATGATTAGTTGAGATGTCACAGTCCATTCTCATGTGCCTCAAATATCCCTCTTCTCCCTTCTTCTACACCTTCTAGAGAGAGAGAACCCAAAGTTCCACCCAACTACTGCCACCAGCTCAAATTTCAGAATTTTCAGGTGAGGTACATTTTTTTTTCAGATCCAGGTGTGGCTCTTCATGATGTAGCAAACTATCAACCAAAATAAGAATTATCTGTATCCTGACCTAATGAACAATGATGGACCCGGCAGATAATAACTGGTGATTACCTCATTCAGTAAAGGAAGAAACAGAAAACAATTCTTGGCCCATAGCATTTATGAACTCTTGTATGAATCACGAGGGCTTCCTAAATTGGAGATGGATAAATTCTTCGTCAGATCCTGACTCTGCTGTCTTTCAGAAATTCCTTTTGTCTGTTGTTCTCCGTGGTTCTTGATGCCACTCTCCGTGATGATATCTACAGTGTTTTCTAAAAATGCATGTAGGGGAGGAATGTCTCTCACCACATGCTTCCTGCTTCTGGAAGATTATGAGTCCAAGAGTTGTTTTCAGGCTGCAAATGCCAAAGTCTTTTTAAAAGACAGAGTTTATAGAAGTTTTGGCAATACAATTTCTTTAAAAACTTAGTAGGCATAGGATCTATTTTATTCTAGTCATGTTCCATGTACTTGTAATCCCATCCAAAATTTTTTCTAGATCTACTTCTCAAGCCAGATTGATTTATTTAATTGTTTGCCTTTGCACTTTACTTTTCAGTTAATGGTGGAGATGGTGGGGATTTCTGGCACAACGGTTTTGGAGGAGATGGCCACAGCTGTAATCTGATCCTTGCTTCCAGGCTGCATATGAATAGCCTTTAATCATTCAAAGTATTCTGCCTCTTACCAGAGGCACTTATTACTGATCTAAGCTGTAAATTTTGGTAACCATTTAGTACTCTCAAATCTGGACTCTTTAATTCCTTTTTACTTCTTTTGGCGATTCAACCAATCCTTTCCCAGATTAACTTTTTTATTATCTTACTATCTCAATACACAATATTACCCTTATCTTTTTCAACCATTTTCTCTTGAGGTAACAGACTCAGTAGATACCAGGTCTGATGCCCAAATTATCATGGGCAACAATTTTATCAAATGGTTTACTGCTACATACTACGTACATTGGTTCCCATCCTGGCTGCTTCCAATATCATCAGTTCCCTTTCTGCCTGCTACCTAACCTCTAAGCTACTGTAGTTTCTTTAGCTGTTATAACAACACCCCATTTCCTGGTACCGTTCTCCATTTTAGGGCTGTCAATACTACTTCTCACTATCAGAAATAATCATGTTTATTTCTTTTTTTTGCTTGCTTAACACCTGCCCTTTCTTACTAATGCATAAGTTTTATGAGTTTAATGTCTGTCTTTCATCACTTAATCATCTGTATTTAGAGCTGTGCCTGACGCCTAGCACATACTCAATATATAACTTTGTTATATAAGTAGTTTGCTTTACTGTGTTATATAAGTAGTTTGCTTTACTGTGTTTGCTTTTACTGTGTTTACTGTGTTTCACAAGTTTCAAGATTATATTTTGAGAACTAAATACATGTCTTGCCAATATTTTGCATGACCACAGTAAAGGATCTTGGAGAATCTTATATATACATATAAAACAGAAGCAAACTACTATATCCTTAGTAACAACATAGGTGATCTTTCTGGTTCTCCACACTAAGTGAAGTCTCATCAGTGTGATTAAGAGGTAGTCCTTTTTTTTTTTTTGTCTTTGCCAATAATGCAGTGAGAGATCCCTGCCCTGCAACATTTATACATAACATCAAAAATGCCTAATCAGGGGCGCCGGGGTGGCTCAGTCGTTAAGCGTCTGCTTTCTGCTCAGGTCATGATCCCAGGGTCCTGGGATCCTGGCATCGAGACTCACATCGAGCCCCACGTTGGGCTCTCAGCTCAGTGGGAAGCCTGCTTCTCCCTCTCCCACTCCCCCTGCTTATATTCCCTCTCTCATTGTGTCTCTCTCTGTCAAATAAATAAAATCTTTTAAAAAAAATGCCTAATCAACTAAATAAAACATTTTCTCAATCTTTTGTTAGAAAAGAAAAATCTGTTTTATAAAATGAGCATTTGCCTGAATTGATTGAATTTCCCCATGGTTATAAGATAAGACTCTAGCTTGCCTAAGATGACATAGAACTGATTTTATATTTTATCATTTATCCTTAGCACCTACTCAGGGTCTAGGTCTTCCTCACTATTGATTCTGCTTCCTTTTAATTTTTCTCTTAGATGGCCACACTTTGATTCCAAAAATCCATATGCTTTAACACATTAAAATGGGTTAGCACAGTTGTAGATCATTGAGAAGGTTCCAAAGCCTATTGTTAATATCAGTCCTTGGCAAATAAGATATTTATATTTTCTAACAAAATATGTACTGAAGTTAAGCACACATATCTGATAAATCATTCACTCTTCTGTGTTTTGTTGTTGTTGTTGTTTTCCTTACACAAGTTTTCAGTGATTATATGGAAAAATATACAGGCAAAGACTCCAAATAAACAAGTGAACTTATTTAGAAGAGATACTGTATACCAATGGCAACACAAAGGTTTTAATTTTTGTTTTAGTGTAGTTTAGACACATTAAAGGCACAGGTCAGATTAATTCCTGACATGACCGAGTTTCTTAAACTTTGTTTCCTAGATCTAAAGACATGGACATAATTTCCATCACCTAGAGGTATGTTGGCATCATTGTGATGGCCTACCATACTTCTGCAAATTACTTTATCTTTCTTACCATTAGGCGATTCTTCCTGTCAATGCCATGTCTCTAATAATGTCACTTTGAACAGTGATTGTGTAAATGCTTAGAATTACTGATAATTTCCACAGACAGCATTTTCTAGTGAAGGATGGGAATATTTTTCTATTCTGTGCTGATGCCTTACAGTAACTGATTTCCTACAAGATGGCTTTTTGGCATCCAAAGCAAGGACTCTAGTCCCAAGAGAAAACTCTATGCACAAATTAGAAATGAATGAAAAAAGTTTCCTAAAATAGAGCTTCATTGGAAGATGCATTCTCTCTCAAAAAATTTTCTAAGTTCTGATAATCTCTAATTAACAAAGATTATTATAACTCCAAACACAGAATTTTGTGAGCTAACAGAAATGTAAAAGTCTTTTGTCTTAATGATTTTTATATTACTTTATTTGGGTATTATAATCTGAAGGGAATAGAAACCACCTATTTGACAATCTATTGCTTAGTCTAATTGTTTACAAAGCTGAATTTCCTTAAAACATTAGAACTCTAGGTTTAAAAAGAAATGATTTCCTAGAGAAAGAGAAAAAAAGGAAGTAAAATAAAGAAAGAGCAATAAAAACGTTTTTGGATTGGTTACAAATTTATTTTTATTTTATTTCATTTTTAAGGACTATTCATAAAGCTGACCACATGCCAGATAGTTAGAAACTTAAAGCCTATACTTTATTTATTTATTTTTTAAAAGATTTTATTTATTTATTTGACAGAGAGGGGAGATCACAAGTAGGCAGAGAGGCAAGTAGAGAGAGAGGGGGAAGCAGGCTCCCTACTGAGCAGAGAGCCCGATGCAGGGCTCGATCCCAGGACCCTGAGATCATGACCTGAGCCAAAGGCAGAGGCTTTAACCCACTGAGCCACCCAGGTGCCCGAAACTTAAAGCCTATACTTTAAAAACCAAGCCCATAAATTTGGACAGATATTGTTTTAACAGTGACTGAAATTAGATAGATAGGTACGTAGATGATAGATAGATAGATAGATAGATAGATAGATAGATAGATGATAGATATGTCATGATATATATACGTGTGTATATGTATATATTGCAACATCTTCTTAAATTTAAGTCAAAATGCTCTTATGCATTACTACTTGATCATAAATTCAAAATGTACTCTAAAATGCTAATTTCTAGAAAATATAATGCCTAAGGCAATTTTACAGTACTTGTGATTTGTGCCATTACTGTCTTACTTATTATAATTTCAAAAGATTTATAGAACTTTTCTAGTCATTCTTTTTTAAGAAAACCTGAACATGCAAAATTTTAAATAAGACATTCTCTTTTTAAAAAGAATATATTAATATATTCTCATCTTTGTTTGGAGGAGGAACAAAGTCGAAGAACATTTATTTTATTGCAAATTTTTGAGTATGCACATGTCTTGAGCAACATAACCTTTTGAGATTACACAAAATTAATCTTGTCATAATTTTATTGTTAATCTGACCATGCAGGATAACATTGACTCACCCATTATTTTTCATGGTCCTGGTTCTCTCTGTGACCAGGCTATTTCCCAGGGTGACACATAGACCCTTGATGGTATTTATCCCTGGAAAAAAATCTGTTCATTATCAATACATGTGTGTATTAAGTGACATAGATGAAATATACAGGGGAAGGAGATTGTGGATGTGTGACTCTGGAGTAGGATCAAAGAATCATAGCACTTGTAGACTAGAGTTTTCAAACTTGGATGCCAACAGAAGTTTGGAAGGTAATATAAACAGATTGAACAGGCAGGTATAATCCAATAGGCTGTGGTGAACATGAAAGCCTATGCTACCTCACAAAAAAGAGAGCACCTACAAAGGTCAAGCAATTGTTTCCCTACTGCAATGTGGACTAGATATTATCGGCAAAGGAAGAGAAATCAGAAGTAGGTTTTTTTTTACATCAACTCTCAAGTAAATGTAGGGATCCAGTTCAGATTATTAAACAATATAGAAACCATACAAAATACATCACTGTGGTCTACCAACAGCCAGTTTTAAGCCTGTAAATAGATCTGTGTAGAAATTAGAATCTTACTATAACGGAAATCTGCAAAAAAGTTTTAATTGAATTTTAGTATCTTTTAACATTGTTCAGTCCTGGGTCCTATCATTTCTTATTATCTCATACCTATTAGCTTTATTTTTTTTATATCGTTTTATATGATTTTAGGCTTCTGAATACTCTTGAGATTGTGACCAGTGTTGGTCCAAAAATCCCAATGACAATGTTAGTGTGACCAATGTTATCAGTACATCAGTGTGATCATTGGAAGACAGGGTGAGTGTAAGGTTGAGAAACGGAGACGAGAGATTTAGGAGATTGGTTGACAGGTTGGTTCAAGGAACTGAGACAATCCCTCTCCTCTATCAAGAGTGGCACCTCTTCATACATTTGGTTATCCCTAGCTATGTGGAAAAAACCTGAATGCATGTCATTAATGGTGTTTTATGTTAAAATAGCAACAGAAAATGCTAGTGTAGACTATCAGTCCTTGGGGGGTATAAAAAAAAAAAAAGAGTGGGAACCCAGTCCAAAATTTGGGTCAAGAAGCAATCATTTTTGAAGGCAATAATTAGCTGATGAAGCAAATGAAAAATGGCTAGAAAATTATTGTAGACAGAATTCAGCTATTGGTGGAACTTGTTTTGCTCCCCCATTTCTCCCTCCCTCACTCCACCCCACCCCCACATGGGCTCTGCCTTCTGTTAAATTACAGAATAAATTAAAGTGGTTTCAGGATAGAAGAAATACACTCAGGGGATAGTTCTGACATGGCTACAAAAGGTAACCTCTCCATGGCAGATCAAGTTTTGGCTTAATTTCTGTTCCACCTTTGCCCCCTTGAACTAACCTTGTCAGTCATGAACCATTTCTTTGTCCCTGCGACTGCTCTTGGAGACAAGCTGGCTTCTCATCAATCCAGACCTTTGGGAGGCAGTTTAAGCAAAGGTTCTATGCCTCAGGCAATGAATCTCATCACAGTTTTCTCATTTAGAGTCACTCACTCCAGCTAGCTTTGCCCTGACCATTTTAATACTCAGCTGACATGTCGGTTGTGTCCTGTGCTGACAAATGCATAGATGTTAGTTCTTGAGCAGCTTTTTACTCTTGCTTCCAGCCGCAAGGGTTCTAAACAAGTCCACTTAGAAGGCTGTGAATATGAGCAACCTTTGAAGTCACTGAATGAAATACCTTATTTTTTTTTTACTCAGTTATATATTTACAGTGTTTATTCCACATACTTTTTTTTAATTAAAATTGTACTTTAGGTTAAATGCAGGATTTTGATTCTGTCCTAAATGACAGAGATATCAAGTCATCGGCAGTCTTTTTCGTTTGTTTCTGTATGTTATCATAATGTCAAATAAAAAAATCTGGATTTGGGTCAAGAGAAATTTTATTTGAAAAAAATTATTGCAGTGGAGTGAGGGGATGAGTCATTGTACTGTTGCAAGAAGAAGAACGTCTAACCCTGTCTAACCGTGAGTTGCCAGCTTCTCAAAGATCAGCCAGAAAAGCTCTTTTCTTCATAAAGAGGAGTAAATAAAGCTACAAAAAGATGAGGTTTGAGGAAATGGACGAGCAAGGATAAGGTGTCCAGGCAGTAGGTCTGAGAAGGTTTTATCAGGAGGTCTGTCTATTTTCAGGGTGGGGACCTTAAAGAAGGGTTATATATAGCCTCGGGCTAAGGGTAGATCAAAGTCCAGAGGCCTGGGAGGAAAGAAACTTAAGGAATTTGGTTACAAGCATTTGGTTCTGATTTATCGGTGGGGACAAAACAGTTCATCTAATCATTTGTTAGACAAAGAAGGGGAATTTGGTGGGTGTGCGTCTGGCCTTGTCAGAGGTGAATTAGTGGATCATCTGTTGTTTTATCAAAGCAAATGGGGAATGGTGGCTCCTCGCAGTAAGTCTTTTCCAGAACATGAAGGGGTGAAGGGATTGCCTAATCATTGTTGTTCTCCAGACTCACAAGACCCAGATAAAATTCAACATTGTCAATAAGAATTTCACAGTAAGGTACAAAGAGAAAGCTAAAGAGAATCCAAGTTCAAGGAACTAGCATCCCCACTGGGGGGATATTCCGCAATATAATAAAGCTCAAGAAGGTATTCCATACCTATTGGGCAGTGGTTCTCAGCTGAGATTGATCCCTTCATCCCATCTCCTGGGGAATCTGGAAATATTTTTGGTTGTTGCAAATGGAGGTGGGGATGCTACTGGCGTCCAGTGGGTTGAAGCTGTTAAACATCCCCACAAGAAGCAATTATCCAGCCCAAACAGTCAACAATACCAAGGCTGAGAAACTCTGCTTAGGGGAAAAAACACAAGTTAGAGAACTGGATAGTTTGCCGCCATTTTCTGGCTGGGTAAACTGTCATAAGTGGCTAGTTTGAGCCTCAATTTTCTAACATATTAACCGGGGATAATACTATTTTTTCATAGGGACTGTGAGGATTAATGAAATAAAATCTATGTAAGCACCTACCACAGTGCCTCGTAAATAGAAGTCACGTAGAAAATATTAATTGCTTATGCATTTCCCAATTCTCTTATCGACTTTTATCCATTTCTCACATTGGCTCTTCTGGATTAACTCCTTTGGTTGTCATTTATTTCCCATTAATTGGGAGGAGAGCCTAGCCACAGAATCTAGGTTTGGAAAGACAGGGAACAGAGGTAAAGTACCACCAGGAACAGTTTGATGACCTTAGGCAAAGCAACTTACTCTTGTTTTAGGTGTTGCTGCTGTTGTTTAAAATATTTTATTTATTTATTTGACAGAGAGAGAGAAAGAAAACAAGAAGAGGGAGGGCAGGCAGAGGGAGAAGCAGGCTCCCCACTGAGCAGGGAGCCAGACCTGGGGCTCAGTCTCAGAACCCTGGAATCATGACCTGAGCCAAAGGCAGATGCTGACCGAGCCACCCAGGTGCCCTGTTTTAGTTTTCTTAACTGTCAAAAGGATGAAAGACATTTTCCCTTACCTGTCTCAGGGATGAAAACAAATGACTTAATAGGCAAAGCAATGTCTTTGCCCAGAAGAAGTGATCAATAAATGATTTTTGCTTCAACAACATGTGAAAGCACTTTGAGAAGGTATGAGCATTATCTAAATTGAGGGCCATAAGTGGCTATTAAAATTTATTTCACTGTAATTTATTTACCTAGTCTTTTGTTGATGTGGGTGCTCTTTAATTTTTTTAAAGTTATATTTTAAATAAAAGAACTATCTACAAAATTCCTAAAAGTCTGTATAGATGAGTCTCAAATTAAGAGTGCAGATTTCCACATTCATATCCATTTCTACTCTGGATAACTTATTTTCAGTTTCTGAATTTTATTTCTTTGGGTACTGTCCTTTACATGCTTAAAATAAATATATTTTTTCATGAGTTCCTAATTTTTGACAGTATTATTTGATTCCAGTCTTTGAAAAATTAATCATACAGTGATTTATCCAACTATGTGTTCTTTTCTCCCTTGTCTCCTAAAGTTTATTGCTTATATTATTATTTTAAAATTTCTAAGTTTATAAATTTCACATCTGTAGGGCAACTAGTTGGGTTCCAGTTTTACTAAGGGTTGATTTTGTCTTCTAGGGTGTATTGTCAATTTTTCTCTTTCAGATCAACACCTACATCCTTAGCTCTGTTCATCTTACTTTTCATTCTATATGCTGACTTTAAAAATTGTCTATGTACTTTTCATACTCTTTTTTTTCTTTGACAGTAGTCTCTTATAAATGCCGTAAATGCTTGTTTTCCTCTGAATACACTAAATCTGTCTTGTAGATGCTCTTTTGTGCTCTGTATTATTTCTATTTCTGCCTAGTCAGCTGTATGTTTCCCCACCCTGGTATTTTCTTTAATATTTTATTCATGTTTGGTGATTCATAATTCATTATTTCATGAATAAAAACAAGTAGTTTGATTACTATAGTTTTCATAGGTTACTCTGCAGATAGATATATATCTTTTTCCCTAAGTGACTATTAAATATGCATGGGGTGTGTGTATGTGTGTATCATTAAGGGCCAGGTTTTTTTATATATTTATATTTATATATACACACACACACACACTATATATATATATATTATATATATATATATAATATATATCATGATATATCATTTCATATATATTATGTATATATATTTTATATGATATATTTGTATATATTTTATATTTACTTATATATTTCTATATTTAATATATAATAGTTTATATGTGTTACAGATTTTATATATGCTATATTTTATGTTTTGTTTTATATTTTTTACATGTTATGTTATATATGATTTATATATTTGTATATATACAAATACATATACTTTCTCAAATACATACATGTTTGTATTTATATTATATACACACATTATATATATATCATATATATCATGATATATCATATCGTATATATTATGTATATATATTTCATATATGATATACTTGTATATCATATTTAATATTTACTTATATATTTCTATATTTAATATATAATGGTGTGTTATATATTTTATATATGCTATATTTTGTTTTATATTTTTACGTTATGTTACATATGATTTATATATTTGTATATATACAAATACAT
>CM052883.1:84509414-84553881 GCA_028534135.1 Potos flavus | reverse complement strand
TTTTGTTTTATATTTTTACGTTATGTTACATATGATTTATATATTTGTATATATACAAATACATTTTTAAAATACATACATGTTTGTATTTATATTTATACACACACACATACATACTATAAGTGTGTGTGTGTATGTTTAATCTAAATGTCCTGAATGATTCTTCTGTTCCCAAATGTCTCCTCTATTAGCCTCAAATTCTCATTATTTTAAGTATTTTCATAAGGTATATATTTGGTTATATTTATTTTCATAAGTATTTTCATAAGGTATATATTTGGTCATATAATAGTTTCCATTCATTTGTTTTCTTAAGTCTACATGAATCCATTTAAAATTATAAATATTTATTTCATAAGGTATATATTCTGCTCTTTTCTTCCCATAACCATCCTAGCTTTACTTCTCATCCCCAATCCCACACCATGGCCCAAGGAAGACATTTCTGATCTGATTAGTCAGCAAGCAATAATGAAGTCATTCCCACTAATGTTGAGTGTGCATTAAATCATACACATCCATCTTCTCTACCTCTATTCTTTTGCCATCTTTTTTCTATCTTCCTTGATGCTTACATGTAGGTGGACAAGCTCAACAAGGGCTAGGTTTCTAGAATTGGCCATCATAAGCCTCTTCTTGTCTCTACGTTTTTTTTATTTATGTGACCAGTCTGAGGGTGATAAGTTCTTAATGTAAAGATTTTGGAGCAACATGTAAGGTCCCACCTAGGCTACTAGAAACTAGAATTTACCAGAGCTGTGTATAAGGTACCAAGCTTTTATACAGCACATAATAATGTATTTTGGTTACTATTCACAATTATTCCTTTTGTGTATTACCCTTCTAAAAACACAGCCGAAAGGAAGTATGAGGGGTGCCTGGGTGGCTCAGTGGGTTAAAGCCTCTGCCTTCGGCTTGGGTTATGATCTCAGGGTCCTGGGATCGAGCCCCGCGTCCAGCTCTCTGCTCGAAGGGGAGCCTGCTTCCCCTCCATCTCTGCCTGCCTCTCTGCCTACTTGTGATCTCTCTTTCAAATAAATAAATAAAATCTTTACAAAAAAAAGAAAGAAAGAAAGTATGCTTGGCAGGCATTTGATTTAATGAGTACCTCACCCTAATTCCTAATAGTATCCATTCATTTGTTTTCTTAAGTCTACATGAATCCATTTAAAATTATAAATATTTATTAAGAATATACCTATTTTGGGGTGACTGGATGGCTCAGCTGGTTGGGTATCCGACTCTTGATTTCGGCTCAGGTCATGATCTCGGGGTTGTGAGATCCAGCCCTGTGCTGGGCTCCACGTTGTATGTAGAGCCTGCTTGGGATTCTCTCTCTCTCTCTCCCTCTTCTTCTGATCCTCCCCAGCCAAAAAAAATAAATAATAATAAGCCCATTTTTCAACTAGCTTCCACCAATATTTTTTCTTAAAGACTAATATTTACAATTTAGACCTTCTTTATGTGCCACCAACCACCACACCCTCCTTCACTCCCCAGCCCACTCGGATTAATGCATTTTAATTTTAACTCCAGTTATTTCATTTCTGCTAGGAGAAAATAAAAGCACATTTCAATACAAGTGAGTATTTTTTAATACTGATAACATTGAAGAAATTCTAATTTAAATAAATTGCCTTCATATAATTTTTGCATTTTATCTAATATTAGTTAACAAATTACTTTTGGCATACCTCTCTCTTGATGAGGGCATACCAATGTGTTTCTACTTCAGATTTAGAAATGTAGCATTAGGGGCGCCTGGGTGGCTTAGTGGGTTGGGTCTCTGCCTTCGGCTCAGGTCATGATCTCGGGGTCCTGGGATCGAGCTCCGCATCGGGCTCTCTGCTCAGCGGGGAGCCTGCTTCCCCCTCTCCCTCTGCCTGCCTCTCTGCCTACTTGTGATCTCTTTCTCTCTGTCAAATAAATAAATAAAATCTTAAAAAAATGTAGCATTAACACATTGGCATAAATTAATTCCTTGGTTTAACTAGAAAGCTCAAACAAGGGATGTGGGACATAAATGGTTTGTTAGGAATAAAGAAGATCCGAAACTTCCTATCACCTGCAAAGGGTAGTTCTTATTAATGTACCACTTTGAGAAGAGGTGATTAGCCATAGGGTACCAAATAAGCAGTTACAGGTGCACTTGCCTATATGTATGGCTGTGGGCATGCATTGAGGAGGTAGGATGGGGATTGGCAGGAGATGTTATAGAAAATTTTTCCTTCTTCACAGTTTTGCCAAGAGCCTTTATTATTCCCCAACATCATTGTGTCCAGAGGTAGTGGGACTGTAGAGCATTATTTGAATAAATGACAGAGATGTGGGAAAAGAAGGGTGAATGAATGATCTGAAGGCAGGAAAGTGTGATGAGGCTTGCTGGGCTTCAGAGTCTGTCACTGTTGCTGAGGCAACCATTGCTAGCATAAAAATAAGATGCATTGTTACCTTTATGGTTGTGTTGAGTTGTTGGAGGAAAATTAGAAAAGAATTTGGATCATCCATTCTCAGGAGACCCATTTGAATCATCGAAGCTTAATGTCATTTGTCTGTATCTCTTTCAACTATGCATTCCACATACCAATTTGCTTAAATCGTGGATGCACATGCCAAATCTAATTATCCCTTATCTCACAAAGTCATTAATCATTCCTATCCATTATTCATTGACTACCGATAGCTACTCCAATCTTTAGTACATGAAACTTCAATATGCATTAGAATACCGTGTTTATGAGTGGCACTTATTTCTGAAATGTACTGCATGGCATTTCTTAGTTAGATGAAGTATTCTTGGCATGAAAACTGGTGGTGTGTTTTATGTTGCTTTCCTCATAATCTATAAAAATAATAAAATAAAAACAATATGCTAGAAACCATTGTGAAGCTGCTGATAATTATTCATTGTGATGTTAATTAGCACAGTGGAGTGGAAATGTTGTGCAGCCTAAACAGTATCCAAGAATCTCAAAGCACACTGAAGAGAAATTGTAAGTTATCACAAGCATCAGTGGGGAATGGTGTGAGGGGAATATAAGTCTAGTTAAAAGAAAAAAAAATACCGTTTAATGTGGATAACTACAGCATTCTCTCTGTTTAGCATTGTCAGCTGCTGCATTCTGCACAATTCATATTGTCCCATATATATTTTGACTTTTCGTTTTCCTGTAAAACGTTGAGTGGTACTGAGATACATGTAACCAAGGAACACGTTCAAACCTCTTTTAGTTTCAGACCCTCAATCTATTGCACAGCAGAGATTTGAACTCAGAGCTCATAACTGCAACCTAGGGCTTTCATCCATGGATACCAAGGGATATAACCAAGGTTTTTTTAGTGCCTCCTACATGACCAGCTCTGTAACACAGCACCGTTACATGTTATTTTCACTATTGAAAAGACTATGTTAAAATTTATATTTACATCTATAACAGCTATCAATTGATTGATGAAGAGCAGAGGGATATCAGGTTTAAGTATCGTGTCCAAGTTTCCTAGATACTAAATGGGTCTGCCAAGATTTGAATCCTGGCCTGTCAGATTTAAACTATAATCAGCATATTTCCAAATGCTCTACCTTTTGTTGATTTCATATAATTCTGGACAAGTAAGAAGAACTTACCCTTTCTTTATAACACAAACTAATGTTTAATTTCAAAGATTCTGTAGAGAACACTTAATCCAATTCCCTCATTTTAACAGTGAGAAAATGGAGGTCCAGAGAAGGTTAGTGCTTTTGCACATATATATAATTATTTTTAAAGTTGAGTTAAAACACAAATTTCTAGCTTTTAATCTTGTTGATACATCTCCAAAAACACCATAATTTACTCTTGAGCAGCTCGTAATTGGAATATCATGCCATCCTTTTCTTTCATTTCCTCTCTTTCTAGCTAAAATAATTATATATATATGAGAGAGAGAGAGAGTAACATTGAGCTCAAAACTTTTATCTTCCATAAATCTTTACCAAATTTCCAAAGCACAAAATTTCTCTTTTCTTGCAACTAGTAGAATGTATACATGGTACAATCTGTTCTTATTTGCTGTATCTTTTTATTTATCCCTCATTGTAATCACTCATGTGTAAAAATCACCTTTTTAAAATATGTTCAGATCTTGTCCTGCCAGCTAGACAGAAAGTTCTGTGAGAAAAACTTGTACACTTCCTTGTAGCTCCTCACTCTTCCCAGTGTATTGCTTTGCCATGGTAGGCACACTATCAATATTTGATGATTGCTTGACTGATTTTGGTCATGACAGCAAATGTTTGGTTTATTTACAAGGTACATCAAGTCAAATAATATGAACTTTTATTATTAAAAAGAAGAAAAAAAGAGAATTACAGAAGCTGGAAATTCACTGCCCGTTACCACGCAGGTAGAAAATCAATTTTACTAGCCAGTTTTTTCTTTTGTGTGCCAATGAGCTCCGTGTTGAATGTGAATTGCCTGAAAATAATTGTTAATATTTCTATTTCAAAGTGTATCCATATTTCACATGTATTTTTCATACCTTTGGAGCACTGACTTGTTCACAGTTTCCTGAAGAGATTTTGTAAGCTCAACATATGATGAAAAGGAAGATGATGAGGACTGGGCTGGTCCTGTTAAAAATTTTGTGGAGGTATGAAAATAAATAGGTACAATTACACAAGGGAGCTTAAGAGAGGGGAAGAATGTTCTCTTTCTTTTTCTGGAGAGAGAGAGAGAGAGAGAGAGGCAAACACCTTTAGAGTAACCATGTTGGGGGGAGGGTGAAAGAACGTGGAGGAGAGAGATAACACTGAAATAGTAAGTAAAACTAGATTCCCAAATGTGAGGATCCCCTAGGGTGGCTTTTCAGGAATGATTTTACATGACAGTAACTTTTGCCTTAGCAAAGCCTTCTTCATCTAAACCCATCCTTCTCTGGGATAGATTCTAATTTTGATAAATGACACCAACATCCAGCCAGTTGCTCAACCCCAAACCTAGATGTTACCTTTTGTCCCCTTCTCTTTCTCACCTACTACTTCCAATTGACCACCAATTTTTGCTCATTCTATCTCCCAAATGCCTCTTAAGTCTTTCTACTTCTCTCTAGTCCATTATTATCACAATAGTCTGGACCAACACCATCTCGTACCTAAACTATTTACTCCTTCAAACTAATTTCCATCTCTTTTTACCATCAAATAAGTAGAGACGTTAAGATTTCTGTAGCTCCAAGGGAGCTTGCTTGATTGACCCCTACACACCTCTTCAGCCACATCTTTGCCATTCATGTGTTCATTAAGTGATCTCTAGAACCACTGGTTTAATTCAAATTTCTTAGACATATAGGACACATTTTGGTCTAAGCCTTCACATAAGCAGCTTCCTTACATCTTCTTTGGGCTGGACCATCTCACATTTTTCCTTAATTCCTGATGTTATTTTGGAACCCATCTTAAAGACCACTTCCTTGGGCACATTTGTTATGTGACATTATTGTTTGAGGACTAGATGAAATCTCCTTTTATGTGCAGTTTCATAATACCTAGAATTATAACTAATTACTTATATAATTATGTTTTTGTTTCTTTCTATCATGTAAATCTTATATTAAATTTGTAGTGAAAAATGGGCAATGTCTATTTGTTAATTTTTACATCACTAGTGTCTAAAACAGTACTTGACATCTAGATGTTGTTTAATAAATTCTTATTAAATCGATCAATTAACCAATGGATTAGAAAAATAACTATAGAAGTACTCTGATTCTGTTCTTTGATTTACATGGGGCTTCATCCTATATCTACTTATGAGGAAAAGAACCAGGGACACCTCAGAGATAATCCATCCTTATTCCCCATTTTAGATAAAATCACCAAGTCCATGCAGTAATATAAAAAGGCTCTCTCCACTTTCCTTCTGTCAAAAGTTCAACTGCTTTCCTATTCACTGTCACTACAGAAGGGATTCCAAACATTAACATGGACATTAGTGAAAATTAGTTAACCAACTTATAAAGTTGTACATTGCTAAAAGTGTTCATCTCAGGGTCCAAAATTCAAGTGGTAGAAGTAATAATATCAGTAACACTAGGATAAAAAAAAAACTTGGGACCACAAACAAGTGTTTCTCCTCCCTCATTGATGAAAATCATTCCTGGGCATGCATATAAATCATGATAGATATTGTTAAAGGATTTTTCAGACTAATTCCAAATAGGAAAAGGCAAAATAAAAACTAGAAACTTGGATCTTGGCAGACATCTTAAAATCTAACTTGTTTTTTTTCTTTTTTTTCAATGAGGAAAAAAATGACATTTCTAATTTGAGGAAAATCAAACACATACAATACAAACTTGGGAATCAGAAAAATTGGAAGTTCACTTAAGATTTTTAAAATTACCTCATATCTTTGTTTCTTTAAATAATGAGCCAGTTCAGATCCATAGTTTGATTTCAAAAATATTTCAGTTAGACTTTTAAGAAGCCATAGTATTAGGCTAAGTAAAAATACCTGTTCCTTGCTCGGAATTGTATTTTCTATCTATATTTTCACAGTAGACCAAATACAAAGTTTTGTTGAAACAACTTCATTTGTTGGATATTTCTATTCATAACAATTTGTTGTAGTTTACACCATCTTTGCTATTGATTAAAATTAGGTAGTATTTCATTCATTTCAATTTATTTTGTGTTTTCTGTGCTTAGGCAATCTTGATTGACTATGAAAGCTCTCTTTTGTCAATCTGGAGTAGTTGAAGCATAATTATTTAAAAGCAATACTAATGATACAAGTAGATAAAAGTATAGTATCACATGCCCAGGATTTTTTAAGTAAGAGAAAAGTTTTATGATTAAAGTGGAGAAGATATGGTAAATAAATATATAAGATCCAGTTGTTTTTTACATTTAAAGTTCAAGTGTTCTTTCTTTTCTTGTTGTTCTTGTTCAGATGATCTCTCTCTTGTTCTTTTTTGTGTGTCACAGACATTTATATTCCTCTTTTCCTAACCTAACCTTTCCCTGATTACAGACATTGTGCTAATTACTCACTGTGATTCCAAGGTTCGACACAGCCGGCTTTGTTCCCACTTCTGCAAAGGCACACAGCTGCATCAATATTTAGTAGGGAGTTCTTGAAAATAACCTAAGTGGCATTTGGGAATAGATCTTCCTCCAGTGGGTAAATACCTATTCAAATCAACAAAATATACATTCAGTAAGCATATTTTTGAAATGCTACAGACTTTCCAAATAAGTCTTTTTACAATGAAAGATTCATAATATGCTAATACAAATGTAAATATTATATCAGGTCACAGCTAAGGATGGAAAAGTCTAGTAAGTAGAAATGTCCATTACCCATTCAAGATTTTCTGCCAGAAAGGATGCAGGGTAATATCATTTCCTTACTGTAAAGAGCCAGGAAGTTTTGTTGCTATCGTTTTGCTTTGTTTTGCTTTGTGGGTATGTCCAAGCACAAGGAAACAACTATAGAGTCTAGAATGTGTTTTGTTTTGTTTTGTTTTTTCATTCTTGAATTCAGACTCTCTTGGTATTATGATTAATTCCTATTTTTAAAAAGTCAGAAATTAACATATAAGTACTGGATTTCTGTCTTCTTTTGAAAACTATGAGGATCTGCCAACTCGGACCCCCATTCCTGGTTGGCCTCAGTAGCTGCTGCCCAGTGCTGGCTGCACCCTCAGTCAGCACCCTTCACCCTCTGTCAGACTCCTACACAGTGAGGCTTAGAGTCAGATACCATTTATCTACTGTTTTTTGAAGGTTAGAGTTGACAAAATAAAAAATTTTTATATCTGTACTCCCATCAAGTATAGTAACATTAAAAATGGACCCAGATATGGCTATATGTTTGAAATAAAACACAGTGCAAGGGTGTAGGGTGAGGAAGTAGTTAGTATACCTTGTGGAAGGCAAAGAACATTCCACGAATTTAATTTGTAATGTGTTCTGTGTGAAAGACTGCGTCTTTAACACCTCACCCACTCTAGCCTGCTACATACATTTATATTAACTTACTTACCTCTTAGAGGAGTTTAGTTTATAGACACTATGATATGGAGTGAACTGAGTTTTCTAAAATGAGTGTGTACATTCACATTTGTATGCTTAGGAAAAATTGGCATAGGATACTCCCAATATCAACTGCATTATCTGGTCATTGCATTTATGAGTGGTTTTAACTTTCTTTTGTTTACATTTTTTTTACGTTATAAAATTTTCACCATGTGCTTGTGCTATTTTTAAAAACAGAAGCAACAATGAAATTTTTAAAAAATGAAAGAAATGGTTTGGTCAGAATGCTATAAAGACATATTTCCTATTTGTTCCCCTCTGGATGCAATTAATGCATAGTTCAATCTTCATAGAACCTAACCCCAAATGCAAGGGTCTTTATAATCAGCCTTGCCAAATTGATTTTCACTCAATCAAAACCCTCCTCTCCAGGCATATTGATTTTCTCATTGTGGTTTAAACACACCTGAACCCTGAACTGTTTCCTCCTCTACATTTTTACTTATTCTGTTAACCCTCTCAACTTCCATCCAAACCCAGAATATCTTATTTTGTCAATGCTCAAACTACCCACATCATTCAGTGTCAGTACCAACTTCTTATTAATGTGATCCCAGATTTCTGAAATGATCGCTGGCCTCCCTAGTAGCAATCGTCCTAAACTGACTGTAGCAAACACTTTAATCTTTACAACAATATTCCCTTATTTGTCCTCTAAGAAATACTAAGTCCTTGAATTAGTAATAGTTTTATGATATAAAATAGTGCAATGGTTAAAAAAAACCAAAACTTTAAAGACTTTAGAACAGATTTATTTACCGCCGTAACTCCCGGAACCATTACAATTTGCATACTGTCCTATTCCTATTGTGGAAGAGAAGTTTTCATTTACGGTATTTTACAAACTCTTATCAGCATCAAACTCTCTTTCAGTCCATATTTCTAGTAGAATTTTATGCAGTACTACTCTGCAAAGGGCTCTATGGGCAATGCTACTTCATAATGTAGTTTTATGATTAAACCTTCCTTCTAAACCAACTAGCAAGTTTCTAAAGACACTGAACTTGCTCTGGCTAATCTTTTTGTGCTTCAGTGTCCTTGAACAGTTATAAGCAAATGGTATGTGATGGAGGTAAGAATGTCACAAGCAGTGTGTTATCCATAGGCTAACATGGAGCGGTAGCAAAAGGCTGGGTGGGTCCCTCATTCAGTAAACAGGAGGAAATGCCTAAAGAAACATTAGGTAATCTCTGAACATCTAATATTGTTTCTCTCTTCATGACACTTGTTCCTTGTCATGTCTCTTCTGTCTGAACCAAATGATTTCAGACTCAGGCTTCATGTAACTCTCCACTGTGAAAGAGGCTTAAAGAGATAGGATCACTTAGATTCAAGGGGCAGCCTCATTTTTCCCTCTACTGTTCTCAAATTGATGGAAACTTTACATCTGTCATATCTTCTTTTAAAGACGAATGTAGGAAAGATGGATGATATTCAGTATTCAACTTCAAAATGAATGGCCAATTGAAAACTCTTTGTGATGTCTCCATCTAAAAAAGTTAATCCAAAGAAATATTTGAACCGTCTAGCTACCATCTCTAACAAGTGTTGACCATTGTTTATTTCTGAAATAATTATGTATCTATGTATTAATTACTAGCATTTTGTTGCTGTTTTCTTTCACATATTAAGATATTCTTAAACTCTCAGAGACTGGACCTCACGTGCCTTGTATTATGCTCTGCAAAAGAGAGGCAGATTCAGGTTAAATGAGACTTTAGTATATTCTTAATTAATACATGAGCTATTTGTAGAATACATTCTTGAGTGCCTCCTTGCCATGTTTTCTGATTCATCAAACTAAGTCCTTACTTTGCATTTATGTTGATTACGTTCAAAATCCATGTGCCTCGTTCATGCACATTCCTCAATGTCCTTATCTCTCAAAGGGCGGTCAGAGAACCAGTAGCATGGGCATCACTGGAGGGCTTGTTTGAAATCCAGAATCATAGGTCCAACCCCAGACACAGTGAATCAGAATATGCATTTAAGCAAAATCCATTGATAATTCTTATGCTCATTAAAGTTTGAGAAGGTTTGCTCTATTTGTCTTCTGGATTTCCACTGCGATCTCATGCACATGTCTTTCTGTGTTGCTCCCTTCTCAACTGTCCCTGTTATTCAGGGAGATTTCTTCAGCTTTTTTCTCTTCTTTCAGTGACTCACCTTGCTTGGAACACTCCAAACCACCTTCACATTTTATCCTGTGCCCAGTCAAAGCCCTTCTTATCTATATATCTTCCACTACCACTCTAAAATTAAAAAATATATATATAAATATTTGATTCTGCCTTTCCTATAGCTTGCTAGCTCAGATAGAATTCCCTTCTCCTTCAAGATACTCTGAAGAGTAGCCTACTCCACTTTCTAGGCATTATTGGGCTCATTGTCTGCCTTTCTGCTCTATCACTCTCCTGAAACTTCTTAAAGTTACAATTACTTAAAATTGCTGAACACATTGAGCATTTTCCAAACTTTGGTTGATGCCTTCCTTACTCCTTAAACCTCTTTTCCCTCAGCTTCTGTGGCCTAATCCTGTTCTGGTTCTACAAAGACTCAGATCTTTCATTTTCATTTCCCTGTCTCTGCTTTTTTATTAAATTTATTACCTCACCCGCCCATCCTCACTGTCTTCTTTTATCTTTCTATACATTTTCTGTAAGAAATGTTGCCTACTCTCAAGATTTCAACTACCAAGTTCAGTGCTCCTGGCTTCTTTGATGTATGGCTATACCTTTCTCTGGAGCTCCAGCCTCATGTCTCTCTTTGCATGTTAGATACCTCTGCTTGTCAGCATGCCCCCAACTGAACTTACTTGCTCTTCTCTCATTCTACTCTATATTCCTTAGCTGGGCTGGTAGAATTGAAAGGCCTTTCTCAATTCCTCCTTGCCTTTACCCTCCATATCCAATTATCTCTGAGTTCTGCCAGTTCCACTGTCTTAATAACTCTCATTTCTTTCCTACCTCTCCTATCATACGTTACTGACTTAGTTCAGGATTTCTTCATGATTTCTTACTTGCACTGTAATAACTGTCCCCTCCTAGATTTTCTTGTTCTTCACCTGCAGGGCTCTTTCTAATTAATCTTTCTCACTCCCTCCAGAGTGAAGAAGCTTCCTTCCTCAAACTGTAGTCACCTCAGTGGGTTTCTCCCTGCAGGTCCACAAAAGGCAAGGCAGGTCTCCTGAGGTTGCCACAATGTGAAAGGGACAGGAAGGCAAATAATCCAAATAAGATGTGGTTCCTCAGGCAACATTTCCTTCTAACAACTATGTATGAAAGAAAATAAAAGAATAGTTCAAATTGATTCTGGGTCAAAAACATGACTGCAAATTGTTCTTAAAATTTTCTGTGTTTACCGTTAACTAGTAATGCGTAAACTCCACAACTTGCCCATCTAATTTAGGTGTGGTTTATTCACATCTGTGCAACATCTTCCTCCTTTACATCTTTGACTCATACCTGAAAACTCTGCTTAGGGATAACCCTCTTTCATTCCTAAATTCTCCACACCCAATTTCCTTTTCCTTTTCCCAAACCTACTTCTTCTGAAAGGGAGTCGGGAGACCATCTTATAGTTAGAATTCCCGGGCTATGTTGGGGAAAAGGGAATTATTCCAGGAGTTTGTGAGGGATTCCAAAATCCAAACATAAGAAATCTCAAAACTCACCATTTGATGAGCTGAAGGTGGAGAGCAGGACCACTGAAAAGTCCTTTCATAATGCCAGCACCAAAGCTAAGTCCTGGGAAACCAGAAATCCAAGATCCTGCTAGATAAGAGCATGTACAGGGAGAAAAGTTATGTGGCAATCACTTCTATTTACAATGGGATATTCTGTAACTCATTGCCTAGGGCTGGCATTCATGGTCAAGCACGTGATGGGCTCAGAGGTGAGCCTGCAATGTTAATAGGACCTGGATTGGACAGGCACTATCCCTTAAAGCTTTGGTATATGGAGCAAATGTTTTTTATTACCATTGTGTGCTTTATTTTATATTAGAAATGTGACTGTTTGGGAAAGAACAACCTAAATAAGGGTTCTCTAGGTTAATAATAAGGGTGACTGCAACTCCTGGCAGAGAGAAGCCTGGCAGCTCCCTCAGGTGAGGAACTATCTTATTCAAATCTGTCTTCCCAGGCCCTGTCACACCAGTAGGCCTTCTAAGTTCATTAATATGCAAGTCTATCATTTGCAATGACCTATTCTGTGTGGTGGTAGTTAGCAAGAGACAAACACAGGATAAATGCAGAAACCAACACTAATGACCATACAGTTGAAACAAATAGACCAAAGATGAAACTTGTACAGATTTGTCTATAATGACTGTTCTGGTGTTCTTTTGGTTAGCAGGGCTTGCATAGGGTCAAAAATATTGCTTCACTGGATGCCATTTGGTAAATGGGAAAATTTCTAAATGTAACTATGAACTATAGGACTAAGAGAAAAATTGTTTGCAAACTTGAAATTTCATCACCTGACTACTTGCACTATTAGAAACATTCCATTTAATCAGATATTTTTATTTTTATTTTTTTAAGATTTTATTTTTTTATTTGTCAGAGAGAGAGAGAGAGCACAAACGGGGGTAGTGGCGGACAGAGGGAGAAGCAGGCTCTTTGTTGAGCAAGAAGCCTGATGCAGGACTCGATTCCAGGACCCCAGGATCATGACCTGAGCCAAAGGCAGACGCTTAGCCAACTGAGCCACCCATGTGTCCCTCAGATATTTTTAATATACATTCATTAAACCCTTCTATGTGGACAGCTTTTGAAACATGTTCAAACTGCTACCAGAGTCAGAAGAGCTAAGAGCTTTATTAAAGAATCCCATTATCATGTCTACAAAAGTAAATGTACAGCACATGCTTCCTTTGAATTCCAATACAGAAATTAATGTATGATCCATTAATGCTTTATTTCCTTTCCTAAATAACATGTAAATATAACTTTACACATTAAAAGTGATATTAATGGGTAATCCCAAAAAGTACAGACTGAGCAGGAACATTTCTCTTTAGGACTTAAAGATCAAGGAACTGAGGGGCACCTGTGTGGCTTAGAAGATTAAGGTCTGACTCTTGGTTTAGGCCTTGGTGATCTCGGGGTCTGGGCTGAAGCCCCATGTGGGGCTCAGCACCCAGTGTGGAGTCTGCATGTCCCTCTCCCTCGGCCTCTGCCCTACCCTCCACTCCTGCATGTGCTCTATCTCTCAAATAAATAAATAAGTAAATAAATAAATATTTTAAAAAATCAAGGAACTGAATTAACACTGAGAACTTATTACATTCCAAGATCTGTTACTCATGGGCATTTAGATAGGTTTTCTCATTTGATCTTTATAAAAACTCTGTAAGCAGGTGTTATCAATAGAGAAAAGTGGGGGGGGAAATAAGTGAAAATAACAACTGACTACTTACTTAATGCTGAGGACTTTATTAGGCATGCACACTATCTATTATTGAAACCTCATTCTGCAGATGAGGCATGCTGCTCGGAAATCACGGGCGACTGGCTTCTAGAAAGACCACCTTTAAGTGGTAAAAGGAAATGTGAAGTTTTCCGTCTTGCCTTCAAGGCCCAAGCTGCTCTCTTATAATAAGCACCTGCAATCTTTAAGATAGGTGAAGACCATTTTGGAGACAAGTGAACCAAGCCCTTATCTATCTGCTTTTTAATCAGGTCTTGCTGCAGAAGTGTCTTCCAGATATTTTGTATCTGCCCCCCCAATGCCTACCATACTCAGTAAACACTGGCCCAATTGATGGAGGATCTTTAGTGTGCTATTAAGGAACACTTGTCAAAGTCCAGGAACTGTTTTGGCCCCATGTTAATTAAAAACTGATTATGAGGAACCTTTTAAAGGAAATTAAATTATACTCCTTTGAAAATATGTCTTGTGAAAATGAGAATTTTATTATTATTTGGGGTTTTTTTAAGGGTCTCGATCTTAAATACATTTAAATAGCTAGATCAGGAATAGGGTTAGCAAAACATCATAAGACATGATAAAGAGTAATAATTATTTGATATATAGATTTAAGTGCAAATTCACAGAACTTCTTATAAAGGAATGACTAATTGACTATCCTATGCTTGAGTATCCAACCGAATATCTCTTAATAGATAATTTCATATATATGCTACTCATCAGTACAACCCCAAATAAGTGTAACAATTTGAGCTTTATCCTCTACAGAGATGATATTTACTGTGTCTGCTCTGCATTAGGCAGCTAGCTAGGTACACATAGGCTGCCTAATGTTGATATTTGAAACAATCATATGAAATATGTATTCCTATAATCTTAATTAGAGGTGGAAACTGAGTCTGGGAGAGGTTAAGTTAATTGCCCAACTCACACACCTTACTTGTTAAGGCCAGAATTTGAACCTGCCTATCTGATTCCTAAGTCTTTGTTTTACTTATAAGATGCTAACTCCAGTGACTCAAAACACAAGGAAGACACAGTGATGCAAATACAGCCTGCATCCAAAAGAATCAGAGTAATAGTGTAATGTATAATAAAATATTTATAATATCTACAGGGTCAAGGATAAGTGCATTTTGGGGGGGAAAAAAATGACTGGAAGGAAACACCACAATGGGAACAGTGGTTTCATTGCATTACATTTTGTTATTTTAGTAATGGAAAAATTTTAACTCCTAATCAAGCACGATAAGTGCATTTTAGGGCAAGGCTCTACATCAAATTACAGAAGAATTCTGGGAGAGGAGCCTTGTGAGGTCATCGTTTAGCTTGGGCAGAGGGAGGGAACCTTTCACACTGCTGCTCTGACTAAACACAAATGATGGCAGTTAGCACTGACTTGTGAAATTTCACTTTCATTTCAAACCCAGGATAGGAACAGTAGTCGTGGCTGGGTGAGAATGCTGAAGAAGAGAACAGTGGTGAAGACTTCTATTTATTTATTTGCTGGAACGGTCAGGCAGGTACTAAATGGATTGGGCAGGCAGTATGCCAGATGTTGGAGATAGAAAGGTGGACAGTAAATAGGGAAGTCCAGCATCCTGGGGGATGGATAGCCCTACTCTTAAAGGGTCCTACTCCTTTACAGCTCCCCTGAGATGGGGCACCCAGGCTACATCTCACTCTATTTGTGTGCCTTCTCCCTGCAGTTCTGTTGATCCAGAGACTGCAAAGAGGAGAGTAGAATGGTAAGGAGAGCAAATAAAATTTAGTAGTTTTCCTCCCGCATAGCTTTTACTCCCTCCTTCCTTTCTTCCAAATATGTGTCCTCCGCACCAATTCCCCAATTACCTCCTTGTATACCAGACAGGTTTGGAGAATATATTGATTTTGGCTTTCTTTATCAGTAGCACTCAATCACCTTTTTTATTAAAAGCAAAACAAAACGAAACTCTGATTTTACACATCCCATTTTTAATGCCCAGAAAAAAAAAGTCACTGCCAGATTGCATGGCCTACCCATTAGAACATATTCTAATGGGCTTCTACCCATTAGAAACATTTATGACTTAAAATGGAACACTGTTAAGGTCGGTGAAAAAATTTCTGGTCCCCAGTACAACGAAATTTGGTTTTCTCATCTTCTGAGGAGTTGACCTGAACATGGTAAATTGGGGTCTTTTTAGTTCTCCCAGTGAGTGTGAGTGGTGACATCAAACCACCAACCTAACCCATGGGGTAATTTCCTATGAGTCTTTAAGGCTGGATATTCAGTTTTTAACATTTTACGCCCAATGGCAGACCTTTCTGCAGAACGTCTTCTTGACTTCCATCTCAAGGATCAAACGTATTTTTCTCACGGTTTGCGACTCTCATGCCTTAAATGAACCTGCCGGAAAGTCGTAAAGTCGTAAAGCTTTTCTCCCTCGCCCCTTTAACTTGAGCGCTCAGGCCTACTGATCGGGCCTCCTGCTGTCCTTCGGAATCTTCCTCCCGAAGAGTTTCACGAGAAGCAAGAGACAGAGCACTTAGGCAAAGAGGTAGTTTTAATTATTTATTTTTAAGGCGAGGGAAGAACTGGGGAGGAAAAAGAGAGGTCTTGTGTCTTTGAAGAGTTTTTGTGTCTTTGGTGGAACTTTATGGGACAAAACAGCGGCTACTTGGTTTGTACTGAAAAGAAAAAAAATAGCGAATACATATCACGATGCAGCAAAGGCTCTGAGGTGGATCCCCCACACACCCAGATCCCTGTAAGCCTACCTATGTGTGGTAAATTGTTTATCGGGTAAATGTGTTGGGAGTCTCTAACCGCAAGGGCATACCTGTGTGAGTTCTGTCTCAGTATTTCTGTGAGGATGTGGGTGTGCTATGAAAATACTTGGAACAAATAGCAATGTTTTTCTGGCTTTTATGTATTCTCTTAGTATTTGCAAGGACACATCAACTGGGCAGAGTTATAGCTATGAACAAGAAAGGAAAGCCATAATATTTCCAAAATTATTCTTCCTAAAATTTGATGTGTATATATTCTCAAGAGATGTCTTCAGGCGCTCAGTCAGAACCAATGTATTTTTATGTTACGACCTATTCTACCAAAAATGGCTATCTCCTTTCCCAGGTTAAAACAGATTAAAAGGGGGAAATGCTGCTAGCAGTAGGCAAAGGCAAAAATTGCAAAGAAATAGAAAAACCATAAAGCAGACATGGAGATTTACAGGGGCAAGCAGTGTGAGGACACCTATTTTAGGAGCCAACAATTACACCTCCTCTAATAATCTTTGGGGGCATAGCACAGAAATTGATGTTCCAAATGTTGACCAAAGTCATATTTAAAATCCCTAGAGTAAGAAAGCAGAGAGCAATGTAGTAATTTTAGAAAACTGTCCATCCAAAATAGATTTTAAAATATTTTCACTTAAAGAGAACATTTCCCTTACCAGTGGTGTGGGATAAAAAGTAGGTGTTACTCCATTTGGGCCCGAGATTCAGTTAATGCAGTGTTTTTAACATTAGGTGCAGATGGAGGCTATTCCCTTATATGGTCCAGATGATTTCACTCTTTTTGAACAAGGCGGTGTCCGAGCGGTTAGCATGCAAACCATGCACAGGTGTTGCGGGGGGAGGTGTGAGTGGGTGGGAAGAGGAGGTCATCTGTGCTAATGGAAAATAAACTCAAAGGGCATATCCAGTCTCACCTTCGTATGTGAAGGGCATCTATTTGCTTTCCATTTTCTGATAGGGAGTGATAGATTTACAACGAATACAATAAATAGAGCTTTAGGGAGTACAACAAAAGAATCCCAGCCCTGGCCAGTGATTTGATTTGCTCTAGCACGTCTATCTGGCCGAGCCATCTGGCAGAAAACCAGTGTATCAGCACAGCAAAGGGTGTGGGCTTGAGGCAGGCTAGCCCCTTAGCAAACGGGCTAGTGAGAAAGTGCAAGATGTGGCAGGACTGAGGCTGGCAAGTTACCCAAGCTGCAAAGGCTATCAACACGGAAAAGGAAATGAATGGTCCACATCACTACGTCCAGTGTGTTTGGCCAGGCCAAGTGTGGAAGGCATCCAAGCTCAATACCGAAGAATGTGTAACAGGTGGGCCTGGCATTAAGGAAGTCAGGCTCGAGTTAAGAAGACCCTGACTAGCAATGTGGTTTAGATAGAGAAGTGCATTCATAATGAGGGGGAAGTAAGTGCTATGGGAGGGAGAAAATCTTACCAGTTCGGAAGAATGGCTAAGAGGTTGACAGACCTCCAGCTAGGAGGGTGTTAAATAACAAGAAATCAACTGAATAAATGTAAAAGATGTAATGGGCTTTATTAAACAGTTCGTGAATGGGGCAGCAGCCCAAACAGCAAGTAGGGGGGCCTCCCAAGGAGTTGTACCAAATGAAAATTTTTTATAGAAGGGGAGTGGGGCAAGAAAGTTATTAGTATCTTTCCCTTAGGGAAAGAGCAGTGGGTCTTATCATGCAGGGGACGTCATCTTTCTTTGTGGGGATGGAGAGGGGCCCCTCTGGCAGACTCCTTTGTGCTGATCCAGAAACTCCCAACTGACTCATTTCTGGTAGAGGTTGAAATTGCAGTTAAGTTAGGTATCAAGCTCTGGTTTGGGAACTCAGTCTGAGTGACACCACTTTCCGCCTGTGGTTTTCTTTTTAACAAAGGCCTATTAAGAAACAAGAGAGCGAGCTAGATAAATAAATAAGCATCTAGAAAATGTTTTGACTTAGAACTTCTACAACCACTACATTCTAAACACAACTGTACTATTAGAGCAAGAACTAAGTCAAAGTTCTCTTCAACTATGAGATATAGGCTGCCAATAGTTCCCACAATGTCACGCGCGGCTCGGCCAGACTTACTCTGAGAAATGTGGGTCACCAGCATACAGATATAGACCTTCAGAGCTTAAGAAAGAAAAAGCAGAGGGTATGATGTAGGGACTGGCTGAAACACTAGCATGCATTACACTACATTGAGATGGACCTTACAGATTGGGACAAATATGTTTTTTATTCTAATGTACTTTTCCAACAGTCACATACACAAGGGCTTGCCAGTCTCTGTTTCCTCTCCACATGGGGGGCTTGGGTGGCTCTGTGGAGGAAAAGGAAAAAAGTTTATCAGGTTTTTTTTTTTTGTTTGTTTGTTTGTTTTAGTACCCTGTTGAACACATAACTGCATTTTAATCTGGAACAGAGGGTGGAAAAATAGCATCTGGTTAATCAGAGGTTTATAGATTATTTGGTGATACAACTTAACTGTGTTGATGATGAAATGAAAAATTGTGTGTCTTCCCTAGAGCAGCATTATAAAGCATCCTGCCTGGTATTTAAAATTGATTGTGCATTATATTGGTTAAAGAGTGGCATTTTGAAAATAAAATTAGGGCTGATTTGCATCTGTGTTGAAATAGTTGCACATGCATTTAATAAGAACAGTTTTTTTCCCTTCTGGAACATATTTACAGTTTGCATTAATTTATTTTAACTCAATGTTTTCACTCAACATTATTTTAAAAGATAAGACAAACATAGATATAATTACTCACTAGGAAAATAACTCCTGGAGTAAGAATGATTGCTATATATTTCATTTCGGAAAATAAAATGCAAATGTGTTTTTTATTAATTAGAGCACTAGCAATACCTCAGTAAATAAACCAAGGTGATTTAATTTTTTAACTGACAATTTTATAAAGCATTGGGAAGCATTATATATCATTAATTTTCACATCTAGAGTTGCATTTGTAGATGGTATAAGGATTCTCAATCAATATATGTTTATGAGGATTTAAGCTCTCTGACTTTGTTGCAGTATGTTTAATTTACGTGTATTTCCTTGATTCACACTGTACAGTAAATTCTTATAGCTTAGATATGGGCAAAATGACTTTAAAATCATCAGTGACTTCCAGGCAGTAAAAAAAAAAACAAAAAACTTTATTTGATGGTAAAGGAAAACAAACTGCGATTTGTGATGCACACAGATTTATTATTTAAATAAGTCCTTATTTCTCCTACAGATATGATTGAGAGTTATATTCTCTCTAGAAAATTTCATTTTCCAAGAGGGTGTTTGCAAAGGCATTATATTAGCAATTAAAATAGCAACTATTTCAGTAATTTAACAGAACTTAAAAATATATGCAAAAAGAACAGAGTAACTATCGTATTTAATTTATGGTATATTATTTTTGAAAAGGGAATCAGGAGACTTAGTATGCAAAATTTTAATCACGTAAGTGAGAAAATACATTGCCGTTATAGAACTCATGTTATAGGTGATGTCAGAGACAAAAATAAAAGGGAAGTTCATAGATTTTGTTTGTAGTTTTAAGTTATTTAGTGTAAATTATCAAAGAACTCTGGGAAGACATTCTCAATCTCTCTCTCTCTCTCTCTCTCTCTCTCTCTCTCTCTCTCTCTCTCTCGTGTGTGCGCGTGCACATACACCCCTCCCCCAAAGCTTCACATTTTAAAAGGCCAGGTAAATACTACTGAGACACTGAAATATATAGTAAGCATCTGGTTGTAAATCTAACCATAATCATCTAGAAAAATGGGCTTAAAAATGGACAGTATCAAAAGTTTAGTAAATTAAGCTTTGTGAGGCAGGAGAGGGGATTGAATTTCAAAGCAGTCTAGAAGTGAAAAGCAAGCAGGAAAAGATACGCCTGTGACACATTAGGGCACTAACAGAAAAGCCTGAAATTGAAAGATCTGAGAAGTAAAAATAAAATCTTGAGACTACTTTGTTATAAAATAATTTGATCATTATATGTTAATGGCACATGAATCAATCTATCATCAAGACGTGAACTTGGTCATGGAACTGGCTTGAATATGAACCTCTTTGCCCCTGGCAAATGGTTCTAGGCTAGAAAATCTTAAGCTTTAGAGCCCTGGAAACCACTGAGATCAAGATTCACACCTATCTATTAAATGCTTCCCAAGTGACAGAGCCCATGCTGGGTACTTAGAGTATGGAAGTGGACAAAGTCGACAAAGGCCTCAAACTGTGGGGTTTATGTTACATCAGAAGCGAGATAACAAGCAAATAAATCAACATGTTCCAGGTAGTGATGGGTTTCATTAAGAAATAATAATAATGAACCAGAATAAAGAAGAGAGAGAGAGTAACAAGGCTGCTATTTAAGATAGAGTACTCCAGGAAAGAGCTTCCTGGCACAAAGTGGCATTTGACAGAGACTTGGGGGAAGTGAAGAATGAGCTATGTGGATTGTAGAGAGAAATGTGCCCCTGACAGAGGAAATAGCAGGGAAGCTAAGAGAGTTTCTGTTTAAGGACCAGCAAGGTGGCCAGTGAGGCTGCAGGGGCGTGACCAGGAGGGCAGTGATTGGAAATGATGGCTCAGAGGTAGTGACAACAAAGGAGCCAGATCAATGAGAGCCTTTGGGGAACTGAGAAATTTGGCTTTTGTTTTCATTAAGACAAGAGACCAGTAGACACCTTTGAGTAAAAGAATGCTATGACCTGGCTCCTTTTTTAAATAGCTCTTTTTGGCTTCTCTGAGTAAATTCAAGGGAAGGGAGGGTGTAGGAAGGGATGACACCAAGCTGTTGCCACCATCCAGACAAAAGATGCTAATAGCTTGAAAGGAGTTTCTAGCAATGGAAGTAGTAAGAAGGGTGGAATATGGGATCTGATTTGAAGGTAGGGTCAACAGATTTTGCTGATAGATTGGATATGGTGTGTGAGAGGAAAGAGACAAGAAGCGAGGAGCAATAATTGATGACTCCGGGTTTTCTAATCCAAGTAATTAGAAGAATGGAGCTGCCATTTACTGAAATGGGGTATGTTATGTGAGGGAGATAAATCAGGGGTCTACATTTGTGCATGATAATTTTGAGATGCCTACTGGACCTTCAAGGACAAAGGAGAAGATGTGAAGCATTTATCTTGGAAAGTAGGATAACGTGTGGAGTGGAGGAATATTGTAAGTTTATCAGACAGCCCTAAAATCCACCAGAGTTTGTGAATTTCCCTGAGGAACCCTAACATTCAGCCAGGAATGAAGACTATTGAGTAGGACAAGAAGGTAGGGGTGTTCAGTGACGTGGTTAAGGCTATTGAAAGTACTTGGCAGTACTCTGCCATCTACACATAACAGTCACGGTATCGGAACAGAGGGGCTGCAAAATGTGTGGCTTAGAAATGTTCTCTAGCTGATTCTCCAGCCTCTTCTCAACATGAAAATCACCAATGTAAACGCAGGAAAGAAATTTTTCTAGCTTCTTTCAGAAGCATTCTCAAATAATACCCAGAAACTTGGCATTTATGAAGGTAGGCAAAGGGAAATGCACGGAATGCGTGTTGTGTCCCAGATACTATGTTTGCTGTTTTTTACATACTGTCCTAATTGATCCTCTCAGCATACTTTTGAGATGAGACTCTTAGCTCTATTTTAGGGGTGGGGAAAATAAGGTTAAGTCATTATACTTAGGTAACGTAACTAGCATGGGATAGTGCTAGCATTTTACCTTACCTGCAGTCATTTGTATCTGAAGAAGTTGAAAAGATGCTTCCAAATATTTTGGTGTAAGATAGGGGAATAATAATTTTAAGTGCATGCAACATATTAATAGAATAGATTCTGGAAGGAAACATGTCCAGGTTTGTAATCTGCATGAGGAGAGAATCCATGCTTTCCTGTATACAGGTATATTCTTATATTCATTCATTCATTCATTCATTCATTCATTCATCTAACATTCATTGAGTGCTTTGGATAGGCAAGGAGTTATGTACTCCATAGTCAAATAAGGCACAGTTCTTGCTCTCAAGGATTTCCTATTCTATCAGGAGAGTCAGATAATAGCACAGTGTTTCTGCTTTAAAGGCTGTACTCCTCTTGCTGTTTAATATTCATCAACTGCCTGTAATCCTGGGCTTTGCAGAAATCATTCACTGCCTTCTGCAGTGATCAGTTAATCAAGCATGGCCACAAAGGGGTTCAAGCAAGGGTGGTACAAGTCTGGATTTTGGAATTCAGGAAAAGCTTTTGCTAGCTAGGGCCGAAGGTTCTAAATACTAAGTCAAAGCCTGGGAACAAAGCAATGCGTGCTCTTAGGTACCCTGAACCCGGGAGTTTAGCCCCAGGAATGGAGATCAGATGGAAGCCAACACTGCTGATCTAAACAGAGGCAGACCAAGTTCAGAAATTCCAGCTCAGAAGCTTAACTGATTCAGGGAGGAGGTTTTGCTGAAACATGAACTTAAAAAGTAGGAGTGGATGTAGCAAGTCCCACAAGCTCCCAGAGAGAGATGACCAGCTGGGACACCTCTCCAGATCCATGTGGGTCTCACACTCTTCTGAATGGGCTCTATAATTTTTCTCTATCAAGACTCAGGGGAAGAGGGGTTGTTCCCTGGAAATGCTTACTGCTGTATCAGAAGGAAGAGAGGCTACAGCCCCCAGATCCCCAGCTCCAGAGTTCCTTTGGAGTCCCTGGTCTACTTCCATTCCTCTTTTAAAGCCACCTTACTCTGAGCAGTGTTTCTTTTTTACGAGAGGGGCCTGCCACCTTTGGTAGTGGTGGGGTGGTGTCCTAGAGGTGACTTCTTGCCTGGGCTTGAGGGCTATGCCCTAGAATTGAATTTGAGCTTTTATTAAGGGGCGGGGCTTTTGACCCACTTTTCTTCGGTGGTTTGCTGCTACTCCTGGAGAAGGTCCATTGTTGAAGTCTCTAATAATTGGGCTTGAGATTTCTGGAGGTACTGAGTTCTAGATTCCCCCTTCTAGATTCACCTGCCTTAGGATGTTGCCTGGTCCTAGGAGGGCATACTGTGACAAATATGGACAAGCATGATGCTGTGAGGCTGACTAGAGTTGTCCTGGATAATGTAGACATACAACAGGCAGAGGGATTCATCATCTGTACCTGGATAGCCCTTTGCTAGCACATGACTGGATGGGTAAACTATAGCTCCTTTCAGAAGTCGAAAGTTGAAGCATTAGTTATGAAACTAAAGAAAATACATAGGCAGCTGGAAGCGTGGTTCATTATGATTATTAAAACAACAACAGCATTGGTACTTCCCAGGGTAAGGGGATATTTAAAGTATTATAGGATGCCAGGGTAGAACAGACTCGATCAACAGACTTGAAAGATTAGTAAAATGTGAGATGAAATAGATGACAGAGAATGAATGGATCTGCTCAGTGAAGGGGGGCATTACTCAAGATATAGAATAATTTCCATAAGACTGTGAATTCTGTGATATGCAGTTAATGCCAGCGAAGGCACAAAAGGTTTTTAAAATCCACTGGGATCTTAAATATGCCAAATCATTGCAGAGTCCAACAGGCTTGATCCTGCTGAGGTTGGCTATACCTTAATAGAGTTTAGTCTTCTGAATCTTGGATTATTTCTTTGATCTTCTGGCATAAATATGTGTGACATCAGGGAGTGAGGTGAAACCATATTGGAGCCATCTTCTCAGGCACCCAAGGGTGTCCTAGCATATCCCATTCTGTTTTCTATCCCAGTACCAGCAGAGAGCAGAGAGTCTCCCAAGACGCGGCTTCTGCCAGTCCATAGATCCCTTTAGCACATCTCCCGTTAGCTTCAGGGAGATGGTCCTCCCTTCTCCACGGCCTGGTTCCAGGTCCACTTCAAACTATATCAAGCAATATGTTGGAAGAAAATACAGATATCAGCGTGCATGGGTGGCTCAGTTGGTTAAGCCTCTGCCTTCAGCTCAGGTCATTATCCCAGGATCCTGGGATCGAGCCCCATAGGGCTCCTTGCTCAGTGAGGAGTCTGCTTCTCCCTCTGTCTCTGCCCCATCCCCCCACCCTCTCTCTCTCTCTCTCAAATAAAATCTTTAAAAAAAGAAAATACAGATATCCTTTAGGCTGAGATTCTATCATTATGTCGCATTGTTGCAGAGAATTGTGAGGGCTGTGTACAGCAGAGGATACAAGTCACATGGTTTATTTTTCACCCTTTAAGCAGTAAAACTTTTTCTAACATAAAACCATTTGATTGACCCACTCAGTTACTTGAAGGAAGATGGAAAGCTCCTGAAACACCGTTCTTGAAAGTTCAGAGCCTCTCAAAGGCAACCAGGGCTATCTGGTCAGGAAGCCCAGGAATGGGAGGAAGGATACACACACTGGAGAGACCAAGCAGCACTGGCTGACTCGAGATGGGACTGGCACGTTACCAGTCAGGGCCATGAGGTGACTTCAGTCCAGAGGTGGTGACTGGACAGTTCCGTAGTAAGATGGGATGGAAAACTGAGATGATGTCCAAAGGATTAAACTGGCCTTAATTTTTTATTACAACTCATCAAGGGAAAAGAGTGATAATAAAAAAGAAATTTTTACTGTAATTAAGAAAAATAATGAAAGATCATTATAAGACAGGACACGGATGAGTGTCTAAGAGTGCTAATTTTTGCAAGGCCTTTTATATGCTAGAAAACTGCTGAGCATTTCAGAGATCAGCACTGAGCAATGGCAGTCTAATGTGAACCATACATATAATTTATAGAGCTTTAGTAGTTACATTTAAAAAATAAATAGAAAGATGTGAAAATAATTTTAATAATACATTTACTTAATGCAACATATTATATCAAATAGTAATCAATATAAAATTTATAAATTAGATGGATTCCTTTTTTTGTACTGCCTTTAAAATCCAGTTGTGTAGGGGCACCTGGGTGGCTCAGTGGGTTAAGCCTCTGCCTTCGGCTCAGGTCATGGTCTCAGGGTCCTAGGATTGAGCCCCACATCGTGCTCTCTGCTCAGCAGGGAGCCTGCTTCCCCCTCTCTCTCTGCCTGCCTCTCTGCCTACTTATGATCTCTCATCAAATAAATAAATAAAGTCTTACAAAAAAATCCAGTTGTGTATTTGTTTTTCATCTAGAGCCCTGAGTTCATAGCCAGTGTTCTTTCTTCGATATCACATTTTCATATTTAGCCATGCAAGTAACACCTACCTTTTTTGTCTTCATTTTGTAGTAATTGACTTTATTTTTAAAAGCGGTTTTTCGTTTACAGAATGAGTAGAAAGTAGAGTTCCCATATTCCCCCAACAAATTCACACACAAGTTCCTGCTATTATTAATATTTTGCATTAACATGATATTCTTGTTACAACTCATGAGTCATAATTGTATATTATTAACAAACACCCATAGTTTATATTAGTTTACGTTTTGTTTTTTTTTATACTGTGGGTTTTGACAAATGTATAATGACATATATTCATGTCCCAGTATTATGCAGAATAGTTTCACTGCCCTAAAAATCCCTATTACTCCACTTATTCATCCTTCTCTCCCTTCTCCCACAAAACCTTGGCAACCACTGATCTTTTTACTGTCTATGTAGTTTTGTCTTTTCCAGAATGTCACATGTTGGACCTATACAGTATGTAGACTTTTCAGATTGGCTTCTTTAACTTGGCAATATACACTTAAGCGTCCTCCATGTGTTTTTTGTGTCTTGATAGCACATTTCGTTTTATCAGTGGATAATATTCCATTGTCTGGATATACTACAGTTTGTTTATTCATTCACTTACGGAAGGACATCTTGGTGGCTTGCAAGTTTCGGCAGTTATGAATAAGACTGCTATAAATATCTGCATACAGGTTTTTTGTATGGATATGCTTTCAACTCATTTGGGTAAATATCAAGGAGTACGTTTGCTGGATTGTTTGGTAAGAGTATATTTAGGTTTGTTTTGTTTTTAAGATTTTATTTGAAAGAGTGTGAGCGCAGACGCAGGAGGAGGGGCAGGCAGAGGGAGAGGGACAGGGACAGGGAGAAGCAGGCTTCCTGCTGATTCTGGGAGCCTACTCAGCAGGGAGCCTGACATGGGGCCTTAGTTCCAGGACCCTGGGATCATGACCTGAGCCAAAGGCAGACACTTAACCACTTAACTGACTAAGCCACCCAGGTGCCCCAAGAGTGTATCTGGTTTTGTAAGAAACTATCAACCTGTGTCCCAGAATGGCTATACAATTTTTTATTTCCGCCAGCAGTGAATGAGCGTTCCTACTGTTCCACATCCTCACCAGCGTTTGGTGTCGTCAGTGTTTGGGATTTTTCCATTTTAATAAGTGCACAGTGGTACCTCCTTGCTGTTTTAATTTTAATCCCCTCATGATATGTGATTCTAAGAACACCTACATTTTTTTACACTAGTAATAAGGATACTTCTTGCTAACAATTATCACTTCCTATGTACCAGGCACTAAGCCAATCACTTTATTTTCTCACAAGGCTATGAGTCAGATAACATTGTTATTGTGCATTTTACAGAAAAGGAAACTGTAGTTTAGAAAAGTACATTGCAAGTAAATGTTGAATTGGTGACTCTTGTTTTTCCGGCTCCAAATTTCATCTCTTAACTACTGTATCTTTTAATTTTGGTCTCAAAGTGTGATCCCTCAATCTCTTTAAAATCTAGGATGCTGGTAAAAATTCAGATTCCTAGATACCACTCCATTGCATCTTCACAATGGAGATATGGAGTGGGCTTCACAATGGAGATATGGAGTGGGAGATTCTGAGATGCATCCAAGACTGAGAACCACTATCACACTAGGATGACTCAAAGGCCACCTAGAAGTGTTGATATTTTGTTTGTATCTTTATTCATGCAGTTGTCTTACAAAACACAGTTATTTACATCAAATAACTTGTACTGGAAACAAAGAATATCTTAAGTGTAGGTGAATAGGTGGTTCCTTATGGGCTCTTATTAGAGAATAATATATAAATTTTTCTCCACAGCTTTCCTTTCTTGTATCTGAAAATTTTTGCCAAAGATTCTTACTGTTAGCCTAGGCTTTTGGATACAGATTTTAAAATACAGGTCTTCTCTTCTCATTTAGATACAGATTTTTAAATAACATGTCTGAATGAAGAAGATTGCGTGTAACCAATAGTTATAAGGATCATGGGGAAGCATAGAGATAATTATAATAGCCAGAAAAAAAATCCTATTGCACAACTACTATATATCCCTCTGTGCTAGATAAATTGGACAAAGAACATAAAATACTTTCAATGTTATAAATCATCTACCTATTTAAGTCTATTTGTTGCCTTTTGATCCGGTAGCTATATGTATATGCTATGTACATATAGTTATCTATATATGTAGTATATACACACACACACACACACACACACACACACACACACACACAGATTTATAAAGTTTATAATATATTACATAGTAATTCCAGGCAAAAAAATAAACATAGCAAGCACTCTATGAAACTTGAAGGATTGAATTATTATTATTACTATTTTTATTTGCGAGTTTTGATGTAAGATAAGACGTTATTAAGGATATTTGTGACAGTATCACCTGTGTTCAAATCTCCTTTATGCCTTACAATAGCTGTGAAACCTTGGATGTCCTCTTTTAAGCCTAGGTTTACATGATTTTAAATGGAGGTAGAGATAACATCTACTCAGTAGAGTTGTTGCATTAAAAGCATTAGATGGTGCCTGAGTCACATTAAGCAGTCAATAAATGTGAGTTATTATTATTTTCACTATTATTGTTATTCATAGGAAAAATTCCAAAATGGGAATAGACTCGATAGAGTAGTAGAGTGGAAAGAGTGGTAGAATACCAGTGTGATGGCTGACGGTATAAGGAAATAAATGGTACGCGACAAATGCATGGTATAGAGATTAAGTGCTCTAGAAATGGAAAACAGAAGAAATCACTTCTCACTGGAGTGGGCAGGGATGGCTTCATTGAGGAGTCTAAATGAATTTGCAAATGATTTTAGGTGGAGAAAATGTGCATTTGGAGGGGGTATCTTTTCAGGGATGTGCACATTCAGAGATTTTAACACTTCTTGGCAGATGGAAGAACACCATTTGGACCCTTAGACACAACCCCCTGTGTCAAGATCTGGCAGTGTGGGCAGAGATAGTGCCAAGGCAGGTGCTACGTAAGAAAGAAGCATGGACATAAGGGAGGAGAAGGCATCCTTCTAGTACTAATTGAAACTCAGCTTGAGTAGCAACTGTACACCTGTTTATAGCCAGACAGTTGCAGACCGAAGACTATAGCCCTTCAAACAAGCATGTCACTGAGTCTGGGAAGGCAAGAGGCATAGCCACCTGAAGCCACAAATCCTGCTAAGAAGACCATGAATTGTTCTGTATATCGCACAGCCTGTGTACTTCTGCAGTCAATAAGAGAGAGTGGGCTCGGGCTGGGACTCATTGCTTTTTCCACATAAACTTGGAATTGAACAAATCACAATCTACAATTTTCTCCACGGTGTCAAATGCACGCTAAGTTGCTTTAGTATTTAACAGTATGCAAGTGACTTAATGGTCTCACAGTGAAGATCCCAGAGGAGATCCCTAGCAAAGCATAAAGTGCCTTTCCCCTTATAATCTCCTGTCCGTCTTGGTGTTTGCATAAACAGGGTTAGCATTCTGCTTTGGAAGCCACAAACACATTTTGGAAAGGCAGGGGGAATTTTGTAGCTCTACATACATTGGACAGAGAGAGCATGACCTTGAGAGCTGGAGGTTTACCATCACTTTACAAAAACAATATGGAAGGAATTGTTCTAAATGCAGTCCTTATCTTTTACTTTATAGTCTTTAATAGCCACCCTTTATTAAGTGTTTACTAAGAGCCAAGAACTCTATTAGGCACTTTTTAAGCTTTTATGTAAAAATAAAACACAGATACAGGAACTCACACATAATTATTATTAAAGCAAATACCATTTTAGCCACCACCCAAGTCAAAGAAGGAAACATTGGTAGCTACTCAAGCCTCGCCATATGCTCTGCCCTCCCTCCCTCCTAAACACTGTCCTGATTTTTATAGTAATCATTTCCTTGTATTTCATGATGGTTTATCACTCAAGTGTGTATCCGAATGCACTATGGCTTGGTCATCACTTTTCATTCTTTCTTTTTTTTTTTAAAGATTTTATTTATTTACTTGACAGAGATGACCGGCAGAGGCAGGGAGAGAGAGAGGGGAAGCAGGCTCCCCACTGAACAGAGAGCCACATGTGGGGCTCGATCCCAGGACCCTGAGATCATGACCTGAGCCGAAGGCAGAGTCTTTAACCTACTGAGCCACCCAGGCACCCTGGTCATCACTTTTATAATTGATATGTTATGTAACTTCATTTTAATCAAGTCATCCCTTCCCTCAACCCCCACTGAGCTCTTTTCTCTACCTTAAAATTTGTCTGTTGATGAACTTGAGCCACTTGTCTTACAGAATTTGCCCCAGGGTAGAGTTGCTAATTGTGTCCTAATTGTGCCTGTTCTTCTCTTCCCTGTATTTCCTCAAATGGGAGTGGACCTTTGGTCAGGCAGGGTTTGGAAGTGTTTGGCATGACTATAGGTAGTGTTCTTTTATCAGGAGACCCACTGATGCGTAATGCGTCAGTTCCTTATTTTATTGGAGCTTCCAAAAAGGTAATACTCTAGTTATAGCCATTATTTTTATCCATTAGCTTGAATAATTTTACTTAGAAGGAGATGCATCCTCTCATCTACAATTTGGTTACTCAATCATGCAGTTCCCAAAAAGGGGAACTAGTTTTCATAAAAATAAATTGGTTCCCCGTCATTTTCAGGAGGGGACCAATTGGGACTTAAACATATATGATGGAGTCCCATCAACTATCATTGCTATCCTTACCAAAGTTCACATTTTTCTTTGGCCAGATAGAACTTTTTCAAGGTTGCCTTTTAATTCCTTTTAATATTATCCTAGTATTTTTTGATGGCTTCCATGCTAGTTTAGGGCAAAATGTACCAAAATGGTCTGGTACATTTCTCATTCCAGAGACAGATTCATTTCTCCAAGAAGCCCTGGTTTCTTCTATGACCATAATCTGAGTGTAAGTGATAATCATTGCTACTAGGGTTGCTAGAATTAACAAATAAAAATACAGGACACCCAGTTAAATTTCAGCTTCAAATAAATGACAAATTTTAGTATAAATATATCTCCCAAAAGTCCACAGTGCACAACTGACACTAAAAATTTGTCATTTATCTGGAATTCAAAATTAATTGGACACTTTGTATTTTACTTGACATTTGATTGCAAATAGGTTGGTCATTATTGCTAGACTGTGTTAGTCTAGGTGCTCTGAGAAACGTGTGGTTAGATATGCAAGAGTTATTGGAGGCAATGCCTATGAAGGAGCAAAGGGAGGCATTTAAAGGGGTGGAGAGAGGTCTCAGATAGTGATAGAGACTTCATCACTGTAAAGGGCAGAAGGAAGAAAGGAGAGTTACATAAGAGTTTCAAATTATAGTTTAAATCTAAGAGATACAAACATATAAGGGCCACAGGGTGGCTTAATCGGTTAAGCATCTGCTTTCACCTCAGGTCAGGATCTCAGGGTCCAGGGATCCAGCCCCGTGTCAAAGTCTCCCTGCTTAGCTGGGAGTCTGCCTCTCCTTCTTCTGCTCCTCCCCCTGCTTGTGCTTGCTCTCTCATTCTTTCAAATATATAAATAAAATCTTTAAAAAAAGAAATACAAACATATATAAATGCATAAAATCCCTGGCCCACATTTTATTGTTTTGGATATCTTATATATAAGTTCATTTTTCCCCTGAAAATAAAATGTTGCTGTAGTAAAGTCTAATGATAATATAACATTAGTTACTTTTTAAGTTAAATGTTAGTTTTAAGTTAAATGTTACTTTTGTCTAGGTGCCCAAATAATTTTTTTTTTCTAAGATCCCTTAATTTTACTTGGTGTTGATTGTGCTCTCCTGATCTCAGGTATACTATGTGATTTTTCAATAAGTAGTTTTAAATTTTTGTTTTTTAATTTCAGGATCATTCTTTTGAATTAAAGTTCTTAGTATTTGTCCCACCCCCCCCCAAACCTTGCTTTGATTTGTTGTCCCACTCAGAACTCCCCTAATCTGTATGTTGGATCTTCTTTGCCATCTACAACATTTGTTGCTTTCTCTTGAGTGTCTTTTTTCACTTGTTTTTGGTTACTATGTCTTCTTTTTTCTTCCCACCTTGATTTCTCCTACAGTATCATTTGTCATGCTTATTTGCTCTTATAAATACCTCCTAGATTAGTCTCTATTTCTAATACGATATTTTATTTTTGATTTTTTGAATGCTATCCCCTTTTATTTCTAAGTTTTTCTAATTCTGATTAGTGTTATTCTCTCATGTATTGTGTGCTTTTTTTAGAATGTTCTTTAGCTCATTTTGAAATAGTATGTTGCAGTTTTGAAGAATTTTTGAGCATGACTTTTTTGGCAAGCTTTCTTTGTCAATAGCAGAAGTTGGCAAACTTCCCGTAAGGTGCAAGAGAGTAAATATTTTATACTTTGCAGGCCATATGTTTTCTGTCACAAACACTTAACACGGCTGTTGTAGCACAAAAACAGTCTTAGGCAATATGCAAATAAGTGAGTGTGACTATGTTCCAAGAAAACTTTATTTATAAAAATAGGAAGAGGGCTGGGTTTGGCCTGTGGACTGTAATTTGCCAATCCCTTATCTGTAGGGATATTATCCTTTTTATTTCTTGCAGCAGCTTTGTTGTCAAGGTGAAACTTTTCATGGGATTTGACCACAATAGTTTTCTGTTGATCACTTTTTATGTGAATTTAGTTTTCCTGAACTTTTTTCAGTTAAAAGTTTAGATAGGCTTTCTAACTTCAAAGTTAGAAAGTAACTTTGAACTTTAAACAGTTAAAAGTTCATATAGGCTTTCTAACTTCAAAGAAATCTTTACTTTCTGTTTTTGTGTAGTATTTAAAAATAAATGATGGTAAAAAAATAAATATGATGGCTTGTGATCTTAGATTGCTTGAGTCTGTTTACCTTATGGCTGGATTTTCTCTTCATCTCTGTTATCTCTGTTCTCAATTTTTATTCCACTTCTAATAGTTTTTCCTAGTATGGGGTTCTGTGTTGGGAAGAAGCCTGGCATGTCAGTTTTGAGGGTTCATAGAATCTAGATTTCTCTAGCCACCTTAAGATCTTAAATCAGCCTCTTAAGAACTGAGATTTTGTATAACTTGGAAGCAAACAAGTTAGTCATCCAGTTTTATGGACATTTTCAAAAGACATGAGAATCTTGAGTCAGAGACAAAGAACCTTATTACCTATGGTACAGCATATAGCATGAACATCGGCATCTTTTTGTAAGCTCTTCTTGTCCCCAAGTCCCATGGGGATGAATGATTGGAACCAGATGGATACCTGCTTGCACAGAGGGTTGCAGTATAGAAGAAGCTAAAGGAACCCAACTCTTTTATAATGGAAAGTAGCATGCCTTCTCTGGTTTCAGAAGGAAACGTTATCCTTTTTATATTGGAGAGAAAGCATGCCTACTTCTTGCCATGGAGAGGGAACAATATTCATCTTGCAGGACTCTAAACAAACTTGTATTTTGCTCCAGAGGGAAACACTACTCCCCTTTCCAGGATAATTTCTATGCAAATATTCTTCAAATGATATTCTAGAACAAAAGACTATTTCTTGGTAATAAGACTCGGAGCAATGTGAGAGCTCAAGGGGAAATCCACTCCCAACAGGGTCCCTTTTACGCACCGTGGGAATGCACAAAAATCTTCTAGTTCTATTGGATGTTCTTAAATTGATCCACTGTGCTTTCTAGTGACTATCTATTGACAGTTTTTGGGTTTTCTTAATGTTTTGGGATTATCAAGTCATTTGTCCCACAACTTCCTTTTGCTTTGTCCTGTTAGATACCAAAGACATTCAAGCTGTGTGGCTTTTGGAATTTAGAAATTTGGAGAGAGATCTTGCTATCTAGATTTGTTGTGAATGTTGTGCTTTCGGTTTTGATACCTAGTTCTCTATTTAGCCTAAACCCATGCTGGCATCACTGCAGTCCCATCTTCTCAAAATAACCCTGTCTTTTAAAGAAAGTATGCCTAGCCTGATTATACTTTTTCTAAAGTCCTCATTTCCAACATCAACTTTACTATGCCATAATATGGTTATACTCTAAGATCCTACTGAGCTGCATAGGGATATTTGCCTCTCTTTCCCTCCCCACATTAAGTGGTACTGAGTTGTTCTGTTACTTTAAGTGGAAGGTCCAATTCTTTTTTTCTTTTTTTTCTCTAAGATTATATATTTTCCTTTCTTGGTATTATGTATCCCATCTAATGGCAATTCCTCTCACCCTATTTTTGAAATGTGGTCCAGAGGCTAGTAGATTAGATAAATAAATTTGCTTAAAATATATGCAGAGGATGTTAGTATAATTATATACTAACATTGGGCGTAATCTCGGAAGATTCTATTGACCTTGTAATAATTTTTGGCATTATATAGGCAAACTATAGAAACTTAAGCTATATTTAAAATAATAAAACACTAATTAAACATTTCCTTGATACAATTAAACATTTTACCCAGTATAGCTCCTCCTTTCTCAAGGAATATAATATTTTTACATTAGGGGGAAAAGAACACATTAAGAGTGACATTGACAATAAAGCTGTTATCTCCAAATTCATTTTGTCTTTTGAGTTCACAGCATTAGAGGCTTAGTATTTTATAACAAATGGTATCTGCTCATTAGTGTGGAAAATTCCAAATTTATCTGCCTTTTACTTAATGTTTTACAATCAAGCAATAACTTGTGGGCCTTTACTCATATCCAGCATCAGTAAATCAGAGGAATATCAAGATTATATAATTTCTACATGTCATAATAAAGGTGAACAATAGACAATAGAGAGAGAAAAAATATTTCCCCTGGGTGACCCTGTTCAATAAATGAAAACAAAACAAGTGTGTGAAAGCTTCTGACAGAGCTTAATATTCAGGGAGTGAGGAGAAGTTTTTGAAAGTACCTATATATCCTCCAAGATTTCTACTTAAGCAAGGAGACTGATATAGACCCTTACCCACAATGCCAACTGACTGTAAGTCAGTCCCCAAGGGGTTGTTCTTTCTCCCCAAGAATTTACAGTTTGGGAGGAAAGAGAAGTTACTTGTGACAATTAGGATGCTACACAAGCCAGTCCAGAAAGCAGCATAAACTGTGTGGTGACTTTTACACTATGGGAACTCTGAATGAAGAAAATCTCTGTGAACTTGAGTTTGGGGGAGATGGAAGCAGAGTTGGGTCCTAACAGATCAGTCACATTTGGGAAGATGGAAGGAGTGGATGGCTTCTCCACAGGTAGGACTAGTGGACCATGGAAGAGAGCTTCTCATCCATCTGTGAGGCAACTTTGATGTCCTATCAATTGGATTAAACACTCATACAAACACTACTGATTCAATAAAATAGCTAATTAAAGGGCATTTCTCTAGTCATTGATTTGTATAAACTGTGCTATTTGTTATAGATTCTCTCCACCTCCTCCACTGGTGCTTGCAATCAACCATTAAGTGCAAAAAATGATAAAATATCACAAGAAAATGTAAGCTTGATATTGATTGAAAACATCAAATATAAATCACCTAGAGATAAATAAGGAAATTAAAATTTGGACGATGCTTTCTAAAATTATGTGAATACATAGAATATAGCCAATGGCAGGAGAAACACATAGGATCTAACCAATAGGAATCATAGTATTTCTGGTCTTGATGTGAGAGCATGAATAAAAATATAAAAGGCTTCATATACTCTAATATCTCTAACAGCTTCAGAATGCATCCTTTTGGCTTTTTTTTCTCCTCTTTTTCTCCTTCCATTTCTCCTTAATCTCTTTCTCCTCTTTCTCTGATTTGAATAAAATTATGACTTCAGTAAATATTTAGATGTATTAGATAGATATTAAGTGACTCAGGTATTCTCCCAAAATGACATAAATGGATGAGAGATAGAATATTAATATAAGAAGTTATCTATACCAGTAGCAAACAACCCATCTAGGCTACTAGGTTAAACAGTGTTCAGTAATGAAAGATGTACCTTAATGTGCCTCATTTCAATAGAGGTCACATCCCAAGATGTCCTGAAACTATATTTGTATAATCTAAACAGATGACTCCGTGTGATAAAAGGACTAGCTGTGAATCCAAGGACTTGGCCTCAATTTTTTTTTGTTTTTTGTTTTTTGTTTTTTTTTTTGTTTGTTTGTTTTAGATGGTAGAAAAATAATTCTCAGTGTTAGCCAATTAATGGAAAAAATACCAGGGCCCCTTTAATGTCAGTGGATGTTCTGGAGCTGCTTCACTTATATCTTAGACTATCTCTTGTTTTCAAAAGGAGAGTTCATGGGGGAGTCTGAATCTAGTACTAAATCCTTAAGAATAAATTGAGCATGGTGAAATTTTTACAAAAGATGGGAATTCTCCCTTCCCTCCAAAAATTATTCAGGATTGCACAGTAGCATTTTCTTTTTCAATTCATGAAAGATTTCCCTGAATGGGCAATGTGCTTTGTGCTGTTGTGGGACTTACATAAGGGAAAAAGTCAGGTAACTATTATGAAATCTGAGTGTAAGAGACATCTCAGTACTAATGTACTTTCCAAGGACAAAGATAAAGAGGTGTTTTGAATCATTAGAAGATCTAGTCTTGGTTATGAAAACGAGAAATACCAAGTTCAGGGAAATTTATTCATCAAAGGCCAGCTCACTACCTGAAAAGAGAAAATGTTTATGCCAGTGTTGCTAAACACTCTTCCACGTCTGACAACCTTTCTGTCAGTTGCAGACAGAATCTGATTTGGAAAACCTTACTTTATTTCTAAAGAAATGTGAGGATGGACCAAAAAAAAAAAAAAATGACCACTAATATCAGCCAAAAAAGGTCTTTTTAAATTTTTATTTTTTACTATGCAAACATACCTAATTCATTAAATAATTACTCTTTTAAAAAATCAAACACACACAGACCCCTTGTCAAGCATCTAGTGGGGTAAAAACAAGGACAACAGGTAAATTTCACACATTTTCCAGTTGTTTGGGTGTTGATTCAGCTACATGTATGGAGAGAAAACATTACACAGAAAAATCCTATGCATTGTTTTCCTGTCTTAATACCATTATATACGTCTTAGAAGGGCTGTTTGGTTAAAGAAGATGTGAGGTGTGTTACTATAACAACTAAGCAGACTCTGTAGTCCTGGGTCTCAGTGTGAGTGAGCAGCTTGTCAATATCTTCAGGTCTCCAGTGAGCAAGAATGGCTCTCAGGATAGTGCAACTCTGTCTGCTTCCACCAGAGATCATAATTGGGCTATGAATTTTTACAACAGGAAAGTCTTCCTGTCCTAGAGACTCACAAAAAGTTTAAATTAATGCCGCAAGAATCTCTGAACAGTATGAGTGGTGTATCCGGTTATCACTTAATAGTGCCTTTCCTTCTTTTTCTTTCTTTTTTATTTGTTCTTTTTAAAATAATTTTTTGAGATGGTTTGCTAGTTAGAGCTTCTAAAATAGAGCTTGTTTCTGAGGATTGCTCAACATACTGGTTTTCTGCCCAATGACATGATGTGCACTTCGGGAAATTCAAGAAGCCGGTTGAGGTGAGTAGAAGTGATTGATAAATCGAAAGCAAATGATAGCGGAAGATGTGAACTAAAGCTATTTCTTGATCTGTGAAAAGCTAATTGGACACATTTCAGGCCAGGTCTCTGAAGGCACAGCTCATGAACTCTGTCTTCCTGATGCTGTGCTCATTAAGGGCGCTCAATAGAGGACTGGCTAATGCTAGGGAAATCCCCATCAAGGTGGCCTTTACATGACACTGCAGAATTACCTCAGGAGAGAGAGAGAGAGAGAGGAGAAGGAAAGGTAAGGCGAGACTCCAGGGCACTAGCTGCTTACAGAGTCCTATTTGCCGTATCTGATTTATCTGAAACTGAAGTATTTATCTCTAAAGGCTACGCTGCTAAGCAAAATCTCAGGGGGCTTTTGTCTTTTTCTAACATATCAGAGTGTAGCCAGCCCTTGTTATTGATGGTTGTTAAAGTAAATTTGGGATTTGGGGGTCCTGGGTCTACTATTTGATAAGGAAGACTGAATATAGCACACATGACTTAAATATTTCTGGAACATCCTTTTTGCCACTGATGCTTAAACATTTTCATGATTATCTTGAATAAATTTAATTATTATCTAAATTTCATCACTGGTCCTCAATTATTCATGTCAGTGAATCTAGGTAAAATGAAATGTAACGAATTGGCATCTCACTTTTAAAGAATCAAGTATCAGTGAAAAACATTGTAGATGAGCACAGTATTTTAGACAAGAAAATTTTTGAGGGACTTTGGAAATTCCTATCAGTATGTTGAGGATGCAACATGGTGGGTTATATCTACGTGGGAACCTGAGACTAGGATTTGAGTCAAGAAAAATTTTCAGAAGGAAGTGATGAATTCTAAATCCTAGAAATCTTCCTGAATATGTTGCAAAGTTTAGAGATTTATAATCTAAAATAGAGGGAATTTTTCTGAGCAATCTCTCCAGGTCTTTTGCAGTTATGAGAGTCTGATTCCATTCCATAAAAACCAGGAAAACGTCTTTTACCATTATATCAGTATTTTAAGTTGTATGGTTATCCATGAGTTAGTTCATCAAACATATGAGGAAAAGTACTCAAAAAATATTCTGTTACTTTTTACAACATTTCTTTAAATCTTTAATTTTTAGAAATAATACACTGTAGGGAGATATTTAAGTTTCTGAATTTTAAAAGTATTATCAAGGCAAGAATTGTTAGTATGCATTTATGTATAACTAGAGAATGTGGGTGAAGTTTGGCGGATATTAAGTTACTCACTTCATGAAGAATCCTTATCTATTGACTTTTTTTGGTATTTTTCTAAGCACTTAACTGACTCCTACTAAAATTTGAGCATATGTAAGTAACTTATTTCAGATGATAGTCTTTTGATTCATAAAATTAAGATCTAATTATAGAATTTTAGGGAAGGAAAGGATCTTCTTGGTCACCTAATCTAAAATGTTTAATTTTACCATATAAGGAAGTAGAGGCAGGAGCTAAGTGACTTTATTCTTGCCCATACCTCCATGAGGTGATGGAGCTAAGGTAGGAGCCCATTCTGCTGACATGTAAGCTGGCACGGGTCCTCTTGTCCACATTGCACTAGGGTTATGTCTACTCAAATAGATGTATTTTGCAGATGTTTGATTATAAATTGTTTTTTTTTTTAATGACAATCTATTATCAGAAGTCATAGACAACTGAGCTGCACACATTCTCTCTCAGAATGTAAGGTATTAATTTTTTTCTTCTTGGATATTAGCATTTTTCTTCAAGAAGAAATGAAGTAGAAAGTCCTACATTGTAATTCCAGTGCATCACATTTCAAAAAATAGTGTTTAAGTTGTAAGTTGCATGTGATTAAGTTTTAATTAATGTCCTTAACTTAGGCCCTAACAGATACAAAATAATGCTTCCAGCTTAGACAAAATAACCCATGCAAAAAGATGGACTCAAAGAAACTTCCCTTTAAAAAATTATACATATATACATTATACATGAAATGTATACAACTTACATCCTTGTTTGTAACCACAAAGTGGATTTTAAAAAGAATACTGAGAGGGGCGCCTGGGTGGCTCAGTTGGTTAAGCGACTGCCTTTGGCTCAGGTCATGATCCTGGAGTCCCAGGATCGAGTCCCGCATCCGGCTCCCTGCTCGGCAGGGGGTCTGCTTCTCCCTCTGACCTTCCACTTCTCATACCTTCTCTCTCTCAAATAAATTTAAAAAGAAAAAAAAAAATACTGAGAAAGAATGCAAGTTGAACAGTTGACTTCAAATAATCAAATAGACTGAGAATAATTCCCTCATCTATGCATGTCCTATGTCAACAGAAATCTTTATACATAAACTTTTAGTCAAATCAATTGTCCAAAATGGAAACACATTCAAAGGATGAATGTACTAAAATGATAAACAGAAGAGCAAAATATAAGGACAGACACACTTTTGGAATAATGTAGACCCTTTCTCCCTGGGGGGGGGGTGAAGTGGGGAAAATAGAGATTGCCATGTTTACTGGATAAACTACTCAGTCAGTAGCTATTATGCCCATGTTTCATTTTTTAAAAGATCTATTTATTGTGGGGGGGGCACAGGCACCCAGTGGGCTCTGCAGAGAGCAGTGGGGGTTGGGGGGGAGGAGCAGTGGGAGAAAGAGAATCTCAAGCAGACTCCCCACTGAACCTGGATGGACTAGGGCTTGATCTCAGGACCCTGAGATCTTGACTTAAGCTAAAATCAAGAGTCCCACACTTAATGACTGAACCACCCAGGCACCTCCCCATGTTTCATTTTGAAAATTGGCTTTATATTTTTACAAATAGCAAAGTTGTTCCTCTCAACTTACTTCTGTTGGACCAACACACTGTTAAAAGTCATTCATAATATGCACTGGACTACTAATTTTTGAAAAATAAGCTTTCATCACTCAAAGCATACCGAAAATATGAAGAAAAATTCATATTTTTATTTTCTAATTTAATCAAACCGAGAGAGCACTGTTTTTATTTTTTGTTTTTTTTTTTCAAACATATTTTAAAGGAACTGTTGTCACAATATTTAGGACAAGTGTGAGGATTCACTAACAGGCAGGACCACAACTCCTATTATCCTAGGATAGCCCCTCTCTAGGAAGTGCCTGGTTCATGGACTAAGTAACTCAGACAAGGGTGAGGGAGCCAGGCTTAGTTAGCCAATAAAAACATACTCAAGCTACTGGCCACCATCCGCTATGCTATCCATATGCTCAATCCCTTCCCACTGCAACCTTGTCACAACCCTGGTTTTGAGTGCAGTAACATCTAGATATTTAACTCCCCTCAACCATTTCTCTGGTGAGCAATCTCCAAACACCTGTGCCTGAGACTGGGGACTGCTCGTTGCTCATCTGCTTTGGGTAGGCCCTTTCTAGCAACAGGGGAAAGTAGTAATGCATCTAGATGAAACTGGTGGACTTTGTCTTATACCTACCCACAGGAATTCAACTTCCAAAGAGTTAAATTGACTCACTGATTCCTAACCCCGCTCCTGGCTCCCAGTACCCACAGTATCGGATGCACTCCTTGTAGGCAGGAAATTTGATATGTTTGTCTAGGTATTTAGTCTCTTTTCCTTGCAATCCTTTCAAGCCTTGTAGTGTGTTTGACACGATAGGTGCTCAGAAAACTTTGAAGGGGAGAGGTTTGTGTTAAGCCAAGGGAAGGTTGGAGAAGGGACTTAAAATTTGAAGTTTTTTTTCTACGTATCCTAGAAAAAAGAAAAAAAAAACGAAGTAGTAGAATATCCTCATTAGTTATTATTTGTAATCTACTTTCGAAATTCTACTGGCAGCTGGGGGGGGGGGGAGGTGGTGTTGGAGGGGGAATCCAGGCTGGAGGCTAAAGGATAAGGCTGTCCATTGCCACAAATCAAGAAATTGCAGAGCCTCGGCCGTAACCTGGGACCACCACTTGGGTTCTGACAGGTGTTGGCAATCCCAGTGGGGCTCTGGGCTCCTAGACCCCAGCTAACCCCCTGCCTTCTCCAAGCGCTGGAGCATGCCCAGTGGCAGCGACAGAGCCAACGAGGGCTTTGCACGGGCGCGCTCCGCTTCTCCGGGTTTTAGCAGGAGCCCGCAGGGGGGCGGGGGTGGGAGGGTGAGGGGGACAGCGGAGCCCAGCAGCCTTGGCCGTGCGTCTGAGGAGCTCGAGCGACGCACAAGGCTCTCTCCCGCGTTGCGGGTTGCTCGGGAGATGCTGGAGCGTGGCGCCCGGCTGCTCCACCTGGCGCACTGAGCTCGGCACGGGGAGCCCCCGGGGGCGGGCGGGGGGCGCGGACTGCGGTAGAATGCTAGCCGGGTTCCTTCGGCGCTGTGAGACGTCGCTCGAGCGCGGTCAGGTGCCTCTTTCTGCTCCACTAACTTGCCACTTGGTCGTGTTTGATCTCCGGGGCTCTCTAAGCTTTGGGGTGGTGGGGGGCGGGGGGAGTGGGGAGTTCCAGGGTCTGCGGTAGCCGAAGGAGGGATCTTGCAAGGGGGAGCCTGCCCGGTGCCTCTCTCCTTCCCCTCCCTGTCGCTCCCCTCCCCCCACCCGGTCGCTGCCGCTTTCCCTTCTGCCAATTCGGAGAGCGTCGGGCTCCTGTGACATGCGATCGCTGCCAAGTGACGGTCCCCGAGTCTGAAGTGCCCGCGAGGAAGTGAGCGCTAACGCGGGCCGCGGGCGATGACAGCCATGAAGCAGGAGCAGCAGCCCACCCCGGGGGCCAGGGCGAGCCAGGCGCAGCCAGCGGACCAGGTGAGAGTTGGCAGCTGCGGCCAGGCCCTCCCGGGAAGGGTGGCTCCAGTCCCCGCTTCCCACGCCTCCCTCTCCCCACGCTCCCCCCGCCCCAGTTCCAAGCTCTCCTCCGCTCATCCATGGACTCCGCAGGAAGTTAGAACATCCGAGTGCGCTCTGGGGCCGGGTGAGAGGATGCGCAAGGTGGAGAGCCGCGGGGAAGGGGGGAGAGAGGTAAAGGCTGGGGGTGGCCGGGGAGCCCTGGGGGGTGGGCCACCGAGGGAGGGAGAGGCGGCTGGGGCCACGGAGTGGGGGCCTCTTGGGTGAAATTAACGCACGTTGGAGGAATTACTGTGCTCCTGGAGGTGTCCACTTGCAGGGTTAGAGCTGGTCCACACGCAGCTGAAACGAGCGAGCGCTGGCCAAAGCTACCCCACTATGAAAATGACCTTTAGGCCGGCAGAGTTTTTCCTTTCTTTTTTCTTTTGAGGAGACTGGGACGGGGCGGGGGATGGGAAGAGCGCTAAAAGGGGGAAGGAGATGTACCCTGCCTCTGTGGTCTGCTGAGTCGAGCGGAGCTTGGGAGTAAAAGGCATTATTAGGGGAAGCTGGCAAGGTACTGGCTTTAGTGATTTGTTGGGGCCAGATGTGTTGTGTCTGCAGAGACGGGATGCCCTGTATTGGCTGAGGGTGATTTCTGCCCCTTTTCCGCCTTTCCGCACCGGTCATCCCCTTTTTGTTTTGGTATTTCGAGATTTGTGGCATACGGTACAGTGGATCTTCATCTCGTCTCCGTCCCTGGGTTGGGGGTGACTCAGGAGTTCGGTGTCGCTTTTTCCCAAAGTTGTAGGGTCGGGAGCGCTGAGGTGCCCTGGCAAAGAGAAGGGAGGCTGTGAGGAGCCGGCTCCAGGTGTTGTCACGTTTACATCAATCAGGGACTCTGAGCCGAGAGGGCAACAGTTAGGTCAGCGGGTAACTACGAATGCACCCGGGTACCGGCGGTGGGCCCTTTGCCCCCAAGTGCGCTGTTGAAGGCCGCCCGATGCGTTCGGCCAGAGACTCTCCTAGCTCTTTGCTAGAAGTGGGGTGAAAGGGGTGCAAGCAGCGAGGTTCCTGTAGCCGCTCCGCTTTTCGCATACTCTAAGCACTGAGGAGCAAGTGAAGGGAAGCTGTCCAAATCGCCTGAGTGGTGATGAGGCAGAGGAGGAGATGCCAGGGCTGCTGTTATTAATATTCTAGTCTTGGTCATCTCTCCTGGCTTGTGGTCTCCCTCTTCTCTTCCCTTTCCTCCTCATTTCCCTCACATATGTTTCACACAGGTGGTGAGGATTGCTCAATGCCTTAAAGCTCCCCCTCCATTTACTGGCATGAACATTGCAGTTTTTACAAAGCAAGTTGTTTTCTTAAACTAGTCGCTTTACTCCCTACCCTGAGATAAATATGAAAATATTGCAGTATTTATATTGTATTATGTGTCCCTTTCCCTTATATCTTTTTCCTCTGCTCCCTCCAACACACACCACAAGGTAGCAACTGGTTAGCAGGTTATAAAAATAATTTTAGGAGAGGAGCATGGATTTAACATCCTCTTTCAAGCTGACAGCCCTTAAATTTCATTAACAAGCCACCAAGCCTCTCTACCGCTCTTGGAATGATGCTTCCAGTAAGAATGATTAGTCAGGTGAGAGTCCCCACATGAAATCTTTGCTCACCACCCTGTGACACCAGCTGGTTACTTGAGGTGCTGCAAACTGCTCAGTACCTGTGGAAGTGGGGAGGGAGAAGCAGAGAGAGCACACAGAAACTGAAAATGTATACGTAAACAGTGGAAGAGCTGCCTATGCACAGTAAAGCCTTTTGTCAGGACTAATCGGGTACTTAAAATTCATCTGAAGAGAGAGAGTCAAGCTTGAATCCTTTTTTCTTGTGAGCATGCATTTTGGTTTATGGCCACTTCAGATATTCAGGGAGTGGCCATTTGCAGAACTCTTGTTTTAATTGAGTTTTTAAAGTGCCTTTCTGAACATTTACATGATTTTAAAATGTCAATGGTATGCATATTATGCTTAAGTTAAAATGAAAGAGATTGATTTTGGTAGGGGAAGGAAAGCAGAGTGAAATATACATGGCAGCATGCCACTGAAGGTTTTCCAAGCACTCCTAGAAAATATCTTTTATCTAGCATATTCTTTGTCTGAAGCTTGACTTATGAAATGATGACCAGATAATGTGGATGATTGCTGTGATTGCTTAAACTACTTACTCTAAGAGTACTAAGTTTTTATTAACAGAATTAGTCATCGTGGTCTGATGCTGCAATTGTCATACAACTCTCATGTGGTACTAGCTATAATACCCCCAAATAGACATGAATGATTGTTCTGGTTTCTATATTTCTTAAAAAAAAAAAAAAAAAAGATTAAGAACTTTAAATAAAAATATAGCTTTATGAAGTCCTACTTAATGATTAAATACGGGGCATATTCCAGCTAATCACTCACTGTGTATTGATTTTGAGTGATTTAAGGTTTTAAATGTTGTCAGAAAGGTCTTTGGCTTTTCACAGTAGAGATTTTTATGAAATCTCAAAAACGCCTTGTCCTGAGGCCATCAGCACCTGTTTCCACCTACAGCACAGTAGAAGACTGTGGTCTTTCCTCTGGGTGAAATGGTTATGGTTCCTATGGTTTGGTTGTTGTTATGGTCCTTTAGCAAGCTTGAC
>CM052883.1:84492317-84509314 GCA_028534135.1 Potos flavus | reverse complement strand
ATTTTTGTTGTTTTTATAATGCTCCACGCTTACAAAATATCTAGATAGATGATTTGATATGGGTAGATACAGTCATTCTGAATATGATCAAAATCCCACTTTTACATTGAGGGATCTAAAATCTTGAGTGACAGGTTGCAACTTACTGTTTTTAAAAATCACTTCCTGAATGCTTGCCATGTGCAGAGTACTGTTCTCTGGACTGATAACATTCTTTAAATGCATTTTTCTACTTGATCCTTGAAGAAACTTTTCAAGTTAGGTTCTGTGGTTATTCCCATTTCAGAGATGAGAATACAGAGAATTAAAGAAAGTAATCAAACTTATCTTCGTAAGTGATGGGGATGTGACTTAACCCCAGTCTATAATACCTAAGATAAAATACGGTCATTGATTTCTAAAGCCCAACCTTCTAATTTCTACCCAGTTAGAGTTCAACACATTATTGTTAGCATAATGCAAAATAGTTGCAAATATTTTGTGTGTACAGATTTACTTTGAATATAAAATGATGAATTTGCTTAAAGCTTCGATTATAAATGTAAATAATAGCTCTTGAAAAATTTGAAGTTAACTTAATATCTCTTCCATTGATGGAAATAATATAAAAAGAACCAGGTAGGTCTTGAGAAGTACATAGTAACTTTACCAAAAAAAAAAAAAAAAAAAAAAATCTTGGTAATGATGGGACTTTCAAGGTTTCTTAAATGAGTACATTTTTATAGTTAGACCTGGTTTAGAATTTGCCCACATTGCCACCAGGTGGCACCCTTCTGCTGAATCCAATGGGTAAAAATACTCCCTAAAATGTTTGGCGGTCTTCTTAGCTCCAAAAAAACTAAACCAAAACAAACTAAAACACAACAACAGCAACAAAAACCCAAACAAAACAAAACAAAAAAGTAAGCAAACAAAAGAAAAGCCACAACCCTACTTTTTGAAGTATGACTATAAAGTATATTTTTATAAGCAACAATTTGGCAGCAGAGACATCATTAGTTATGCATTTTTCTCTAAAAAACATATTCTGGTGGAAAACCAATCTCTTATGGTTCAGTATGCAGAAGTCTCTTGAAATAATTCATGGTCAAAACTGCAATTAAATATGTAATATGCAAAATGCCTTTTGTAAAATATATATCGTACTTTCCACTTTTAGGTAATATTAACCTAAAATGTTACCATACAGAAATTAGGATTCAGTCTTCTTATTTCAAGTTTGGTGAGGCAAACTTGATTAAAATTTTCAAGTGTATTCTTAATGAAAACTTCCCGAAAGTTATTGTTCCATGTTTTCCTGACAAATATAAAAAGATGTCATAATTTAATCTATAAACTATTGTTTTTAACATAGAACTTCAAAAGTAGCTTTTGGAATTTAAAAGTTTAATAGACCATTTATTACTCTTTATTCAATATAACATATATACTATCTAACTGATGGGAGAGTTCTTTGTGATTTGGTTTACAAAAGATGATTTAGATTGGGTAAAGGCATTATGTAGAAGTCTTTATGACTTAGGAGGTATTATACATTTTCTACTATCCCTTAATTTCTTATTACATAGATAATGTATATCTTATAACATGTATATATGATGTTTTATCTACTGAGTTTAGAACATACCACAAAACATCCTCTTCTTATAAGCTTCTAATCTCTCTGTTTATTTCAGGGACTGAGCAAATTGCACATTTAAGAAAAATTAAACTATATAAAATCAAGTTAAAATTGTATTATTAAATATTAATGCTGCATTATCTTATGAAGTGCATTACATTAGAAACAAAACACTGAAACCAAATTTCACCCAGCCTGAGTAAAGAAGAAAGCTATTTGAAAATTTTGGTTCGTTGAATCATTTATGATTACATTATATTACTATTATCTGTGGGTTATGCCCTGGAAACCACAGATGCAAGTTCATATCCCAGCTCCACCAGTCATCATTTCTTTTTTTGGGCAGGATAACTTATTTTCTAAATTTCATTTGTGAATGGAGGTGACTACAGATCCTTTACATGTTTGTTGTAAGAACTAAATAAAATAATATGCGAAGGCTTTTGAATAAAGCCTGTCTCATACCAAGTGTGCTCTCATTCCCTAGTCTAAGAATAGGAACCTAGAAAAAGGAGGAAAAAAAAAGGCTTAGAGGATCATTGAGCCACCACCTACAACTGGTATATTATTTTAACATTTTACAAAAACATTGCATTATTCAGTACACATTTGTATGATTACATATGAAGTTGCATACACACATACATATTAATAATATATATTGTTTGGTTTGGATGTCAGGGCTGATTTGGCAAACACGCAGACTTCAAAATACTCTATTATGTCCCTACTTCCATATAGTCAAAGCACACTTCTTTACCATCCTACTCTGTAAGGGACTAAACTGGAAGTAAGCATTGGCTAATTCTCACGAACAGGCGAATTAGCTACAGAATATGTTGCATTGTTTTCAGTGTAATCCACTTCCTAAGGTAATGAGCATAGAGATAGGGGATGTTTGAAATCCTCTTTAATATTTAAGTTAGCATTTCATACTTGGTATTCCAAGTATAAAATTGCCTCCATATATTTTCATACTTGCTGAGTGACTTTATGTGTGTTCTAATCAAGTTCATGTTTTACTACAACATTATACAGTAGCCCCACCCCCATCCCTTGTTGGCTTTCACGATTTCAGGTCCCCCCTGTCTCCTGAGATCCCAGAAACAGATGATCCTCTGTTGGAGGTAGTGTCAGAAGGTCAGTAGTATAGCCTCTCACTCAGTCCCCCATCACTCACCTTACTTCCTTTCCTCACATAGGCATTTTATCTTCTCACATTGTTATCATCATCATCAGAGGGTGAGTACCACATAATAAAATGAGAGCTCACATTCACATAAGTTTCATTACACTATAGTAGTTATATGTTGTTATTTTTTAAATCTCAGACTGTGCCTAATTTACAAATTAAACTTTATCACAGTTATGTAGATATAGGAAAAAAACGTAGTATACATAGGATTCAAGAGCATCAGAGGTTTCAGACATCCACTGGGGGTCTTGGAATATATCCCCCGTGGATGAGTAGGGATGACTAATGAGGGCATAACCTAAGGCATGTATCAACTAGGAAAGTTGGAAGCTTATCCCATCCGAAGACCTCTAAAAGGTTCCCAAAAGGGGCAAATAAATAATCGACTGTAAAGATCCTTATAAACACATGTCTTCCTGTAAATTTAGAAGTATTTCTGCCCTGGTGTATGCCCTAGTGTATGTTTTAAAGTTTGTACTGACTTGATCCACAAGCTTTTTGACAATAGTCAATCTTTGTTTATATTTTCCTAACTAGACAGTCCCTGTTCTCCAAGGCTTTTAGACTGTACACCCTCCACCCCCCGTACCTGCTAGAAATTCTTATTTATTGTGTATTCACTAAAAGGAATGCTTGTTCCAGTATGATAAAGAAAAGTGGAATGTAGGTTTAGTGGGGAGGATGGGGTTGCTGAAGAGAGAGCTCTTCTCTTGTGGATTCATTTTTGTTGAGCTGTCCTGAATCCTCAGGGTTTCAGACATACTTTATGTCATGCTAAATGTAACACTCACCACCAAGCTAAATACAGAAAATTTGTTTTTATCCAAAACTGATAAAATATTTTACTTCAAACTGCCCCATTCAATAATTAATGCTAATAATACCCCTTATAATGTCTTCCGTATGATAAAAAACGATTTTCATTTTCAAGGTTGGCATGCCAGTTTATTTGAAAGTGGCTGAAACATTCATAATTTTTTAAGTCAACTTTCAGATAATATGCTAATTCCATTAACCAGAATAGTATATTCTACAATGTTTTTGGAATTGCCAAATGATATTCAGATTTAGTTATATTTTGGGGAGAGGCAACATGATGTAGGATTGGGAACAGAGTCAGAACAGATTTCATATTGAATCTTTCTTCTACCATTCACTACGCAATCTAGGGCAAACTAATCCCTCTAAAATCATTCTGTCATCTTTAAAGGAAGAAGATGGCGAGAATGTTACAAGAGTTAGAGACAATCTGTATGAATGGAGTTGCGTAACATCTGTCTGAAGATAGAATTTAGTATTTTTATTCTTGTCGCTACTATGTTTCTAGATTATCTGAGAAGATTATTTCATGTTTTGCAAAGGCAGTTTTCCATTTACCTTAATGAAAATGCTGAATATATATGTGCGTGTGAGTGTGTATACATAACACACATACCCCACACATATATACATATACACATGATCTAAATATATGGGGTATTTTATTTTATTTTTAAAGATTTTATTTATTTATTTGACAGAGACACAGCGAGAGAGGGAACACAAGCAGGGGGAGCAGGAGAGGGAGAAGCAGTTTTCCACCAAACAGGGAGCCCGATGCAGGGATTGATCTCAGGATCCAGGGATCATGACCTCAGCTGAAGGCAGATGCTTAAGGACTGAACCACCAGGCACCCCAATATATGGGGTATTTTAGAGTTGGATTATTATAGAGCATTAGGAGGAAAGCAAGTGATAACAACCTGACTGATTTTTGCTATTTTTAGGTGATAACCTGTTTTCTTGAAAGACTTAAGATCTTCTTTGAAGTGTTCGTGGTTTAATAGTCTCTTTCCAGAAGTTTTGTTCGAGAAATGACTGACTTAGAAATTCTTTGCGTATAGGAGCTGATGATATGTTTAGCTGAAATTTGAGAAAAGTTAGTTGAGTGCATAATCAAAACTGACTCTGCATCTGAGAGAGCCAAGCCAAGCTGTATATTCTCCAGCCAAGTTGAATATTATCTGACTTTCATATTATTGCTATTTATCATGCTTACCGATTTTCTGAGGTCAGTACAAAAACTTGTGTATCAGGTTACAAGGTAGCAAATGAAGAAAAGTGAGGGGAAAAAGGTACTTTTATTATCTTTATTCTCCCCCCTTTTTTGAGATCTAAATGAAGATTCAATTTCTTAGACCATCTGAAAACCTCTGCTCTGAAAACAGTATGACAAACCTGAATTTTATAATTGAAAACTTGAATGGCAGGCTCTCCTGCGATTTATTTTCAAATAATGGACCAGAGAGACGACTTGAAGTTGCATTAATAATGCTTGCACAGGGTTAGCAGTAGGTCTTTCCTGTTATTGGTAGTTGGGTTTACTTTTGGCAGGAGGAATCAAGTAAGTGAAAACTCTTGATAGTCTCACTTCCATTAATCACATCTCACCTCCAGGAAGGATTTTAATATGAGCGAATGAATGCAAGGCATGGCTTTTTTTTTTTTTTTTTTTCATTTCACATGTTTTGAAACAAGTGCCAGAAAGTCTTTATTATTTTTTTTTAAAGACACTTTCAAATCAGTGTCTCACAAAGTTGCACATTGATTCTTCTACACACCAAATCAAAGATTAGGAGTCAAGACACCTTCTGAATAGAGGTCAGAAATATATCTTTTCAAGAAGAACAATATAAAATTCATGAATTTCTCAACTGTAGAAATAGGTAATTTGTTTGGATAGATTAGTATATAATTTGTTTCCTTGTGTCTGAGTTTATGAATAGATTGTCTATCTACTCCACTACTTTTTATGCATTTTTAAGGTAAAAGACTGTACATTTTACTGTTTGTTTCTTTTCTAGAGTACCATGACGGGATTGTAAGAGAATTATTTCTTTCCTCTGATCCTAGGAACTATATGTTTCACTTTTTGGCAGTCATATTGGCAGTGGTAGGTGGGTATGAACTGAACCTGGAGTTGATACGTAGAGACCCACCCTTATTCACATTAATGGAGGTTGCTTATTATTGTTCTGAAATGAGGTTTACTCAACATTAGTGCCACAGTGACATTACAGGTAGTTTCTTCTGCATCTGCCATCTCTTACAAATGACTGCTTGCAGAGTGAGCGCCTCTTATGTTACAGGATGGTAATTTTGATTTCCCTGTCTCCACTTGCACTTGTGCATGTCTAAATCCAAATCCATTTCCTTCCACTTCTCTACATTTCTGAGATTGGTCTCTGGCCAGGATTGAGTCTCTGATATCTATCCTACTCTGATGTCCACAGTGGCCTTGCCTTTCCAAAGTCTTCCTTGAAATGGCCATCATGTCATGAATGGTGACACCTTTTTGAGAAAGTATTCTGATTGCTGAATCTAATGCCTTTGTTTTCAAATTAGGAGCTATCCAATGGAGAGATGAAATGTCTTGTCTCAGGTCACACAGTTGGTTAGAATCAAGAGGCAGTACTTGATTCTAGGCCTCTTCTCTTATGGCCATTAGCTGTGTATCTTGCTGCCAGTTTTAGCTGTTGCTGTAGCACCTTTCTTGGTGTGTTGGTGACACATCTGCCTTGTTAACACTTCATAGCAGAGTAACCTAAAGAAAATATTGTCCTCGAAACTTTTGAATCTGTAGCCAAAACTCACTTGACATTGCTTGATTTCTCCTTGGTTCTAGGCTAGTGGCCCTTAGACTTTTAGTACCAGGCCACAAAACTTCAGAGAATCCCATATGTAACTTCTCCAACTTGCCATGACAAGAAGTCACCTCAGTGCCATAAAGCCATTTTGAAAGGAAACTGAGAGCCATTGTTCTAAGGACATGCCAGTACCTTTTCCATCATACATGCAGACACTGGCATTCTTAAACTTCCCCTCAGCACGAATGACCTCCCATTGATCTCTACCATCAGCATTTGCAATTACAATTCAATAGTGAACAGACTAGTGACTGGATGACTCCCTCCTTCAGAAAGGAGGGGTGTACTTAGGAACTCTGGAAAGCATATAAGTGAATTATGGAGCTTCCTTGAGAAGTTAATGGAAATTATAGTCTTCTGATTCACTGGGTTTCTTAGAAGGTAAGGCTATTTTTCTAGAAGCTGTGATAATTTTGTCAGAGTACCGAGTTCTAATACGAGACCTGAGAAACTTCTATATGCAAAATAAATAAGAATTTTTGAGAGACACAGAATTCTTTATAGTGGAAAGAACTAGGGCTTTCTCTTCACTTAACCTCAGATTAAGTTCTATTTGTTAGTTTGAGCAGTTACCCAATATCTCTCTGAATTTAATATTTCACCTGGAAATGGGATGATGCTTACATTGCAGAATTGTTCTGATGATTAGCAGTGAGATAGGTTTATTATCTGGGAGGTGCTGAAAAACGGCGATGCGTATTTATTTATTTAATTTTTTGTTATTAATATGTATTGGGCTACTATACCAGAAGAGGCAAAGTGATGGGAAATCAAGCTACACTGGATGTTGAGGTTTCTAGATGTTGGGAATATCAGCTTTAAAGTTTATTTCTCCATTAATTTGACCAAAATTCAGAGCACCTTTAATATTAAATCCCTAGTTTTGTTGATATGGATATTATATAGAAGTACCCTGGCTCCAAAGCAAACATGGATTAGGGGTTATTTAAGAAAATATATGGTACCCATTTTTATATTACTTACAGCACAGGAAAATCAACAGAGTTTGCACTTCGAAGGTGGAGAATTGAATATGCACTTGCTTTTCCTGAATTTTTTTTTTCTTTTCCTATCCCATGGCTAAATTCTCTTCTCATGCTTATAATGCATTCTACATTTGGAGTGCTGCTTCATTCCTACTCAGAGCTGTAGTCCTTGGGCTGTAACAGCGAATCCAAAAAAACTAATATAGAATCACAGATGGTGCAAATATTTGAAAATAGGTAAATACAATCTAGGATTAGCTGCTTGGGCTCAGAAATGTCAGCTTGGTATTGCTTATTGGTCACATAAGGCAGTTTTAGTTAAGGGAAAACCCAGGACGAAAGCATCATAATATAAAATTGCTGGTTTGGAGCTATGCAACATAACAAGCCCATAATTGTTATATAAACTCTAAAATGAGTCACTCTGTAACATGGAAAGGTGTTTCAGAGAGGTCACAAAGTACCAAGAGGTTATAAAGGGGATAAAAAATTAAGCAGATACCATAACCTGGAACTGCTGTATAGTACCATCTGCTGACTTCCATTTAAAGCCAATTTTTAAAGAGAAAGTATCCATTCTTATGAGTATGCTGTAGGTAGGCACATATTAAATGACCCGAGTGAGGGAACTAACAGTCAAATTGCCTGCATCCAATCCATAGATGGTGCTTATTGGTTATATGTGCTGTGTGTCCCTACTTCTGACTGAGAGTTTGAAATAATGCAATCTCATTTTCCTTCAGTTTTGCCCTTTTAAGAGATACAGTTCTTTTTAAAGGATCTTAGAACCAACCATGATGATTAAGTCACCTCATTTACTGATAAGACATGGGGAATGATAAAGACTGACTTACAGGTCATACTGGTGATGAATTTGGTAGATCAGAAGTCAGAGCTTTTCCCTCCTAGGTTGGGAGTTGGTAGGTGAGTCACTCAATCATTAGGATCATAGAAATCATAATTGGTTGAATGTATTGACATCAGGTGAAGAAAAAGTGGATGGGAATTAGGGGCGCCTGGGTGGCTCAGTGGGTTGAGGCCTCTGCCTTCGGCTCAGGTCATGATCTCAGGGTCCTTGGATCGAGCCCCGCATCGGGCTCTCTGCCCCGCAGGGAGCCTGCTTCCCCCTCTCCTTCTGCCTGCCTCTCTGTCTACTTGTGATCTCTCTCTCTCTGTCAAATAAATAAATAAAATCTTTAAAAAAAAAAAAAAAAAGTGGATGGGAATTAAAATGTGAGGTTTCCAGTTGGTCTTAAAGTTGTTTTGTTTTTTTTTTTAATTTTTTTTTCCCCAGCAGTAGGTATAATAAAATTAGATCTATTATATAGATTATATCTGGAAGCATCAAGGAGAGGGTGGTCACGTGTAATGGTTGGATGAAGCCTAACTTTTCTGCCATTTCTCATTGGTCTGCTGCAGATCATATGTGAAGGTCTGTAGAATACAGCACTGATCCCTCTCAAAGTATACGTTCACAAGTAAAAAAATCCTGCCTCTCATCTAAATATATAGTGAACATACAGTGAAAATGTATAGTTAACACTTAACTTATTAATAAAGGAACCATGAAAATGGTAAGGCTGGTTCAAAGAGCATTTCAAGAAAAGATATATATATATATATAGGAATGACATAGGATGTTTGCAAAATTAGATATACAACTGGTGAATATCTGACAGCATTTAAATAATAACTTCTGTGATTATCTCTAGCAGACAGAAGTGTTTTTCCAAATTCTCTACAATTAATTAAATTTAGATTGTAACTTACGGTGAAAGTAAATGGTCAGTGTAAGAAAAGTGTATATTTCAAAAATTGTATAATGCTTATGTGGGCCGATTAGACAGTGACTTAGCCTGACATTGAAAAGATGGACATGCAGTCATACTTAAGTTTTATTTCCAAGTTCTCAAAAATTTTCTTAACATCCGCTAACTCACAAAAATGGTGCCATCTGGGATGTCACAGCCAGCTTCTTAGGCAATTTTATCAAAGCTTTCTACGAGCCCTGTGGAGCTTCAGGTGTCAAGTCTGACTCACCTGCAGTGAGGTCCTGGAAAGCAGCCAGTCAGCCAGTACTATCTGTCGGGTTCATCCCAACAAATTGGTCCAGGTGTTTTTGAGGAATGGAAGAAAACACCTTGGTAATTTCAAATAGCTGTTTGAGGAAAAGATGAAGTAGAATAATTGCACACAAGGCAATGAAAAGCCATTCTTGAAGATTTAGCAAAATAAGATTTAGATCAAGTTGTGTGGTGGTAGTTGTCCCTAGAAGGCTGCTTTCAGAGCTGCCCTGGGGAGGAGATACCATACCTAGCCACACAGTCCGATTTAAGACACACATAAGTTTTTCTTCTCTTGGTAATCTCTTTCTTTACTGCCAGTCACGAAACAGCTTCTTCTTATCCATCTACATGTATTTGGAATTCTACCATGACTTTATTTGTTCCTTTGACAGTGACCAAGGGGTGGTAACAGTTTATGTGTGACTCTAGTGTATTTGTCTCTGTGTGATTGTTTAGTATGGCCTATCTTGAGACTTGACAGTTAAGGGCCATAGAAAATGAAGGCCTTATGAATATGAAGGAGTAGGGACAGGAAGAAAGAAACATAGAAATGGGTCTGGAAGTCTCAGGAGAGAACCATGACTTGCACGTGAAGCAAGCTACTTCCCTAACTGGCCCTCTATTTTCTAATCTGGGTTTAAAAAAAAGTGTATGAATGCGTATTTGTGTACTGTTTGCCAAGGGGTTTGTGAATGTGGGGTTTAAACAATCTTATAGAATTATTAAAGCTTGTTTTCCTGAAGTATCTTTTACTACCTACAGAAAACTTTTAGATCAGCATTGTCCAATAGTACATTCCAGAATGATAAAAATGTTCCATATATGTGCTTTTCAATGTGGTACTCATCAGCCACATATAGTTCTTGAACACTTGAATTATGGCTAGTGTCACGAAGGAACTCATTTCCAATTTCATTTAGTTTTAATTAATTTAAATTTAAATAGCCATGTATGACTGGTAGCTACTGTATTATTTCTAGACCTTTGTTTTTCAAACTTTAGCATGCATAGAAGTCCCTCGGAGATGATATTAGCAGATTCCAACCCAGGAAATCTGGAATGAGGTCTAAGATTCTGTGTTTACAACATGATGCTTTCTCTGTGGGCCATACTCTAAGCAAGGCTTTATTTCTCAACAGCAAAGATTCTTGCTTGAATTTTAATTTATGACTTTACTTAGGTTCATACCTCCCATAGAAGATAAGTCTGGAAGCCTATAACAAAATTACAAAGTATAGCTTTAGAAATATAAAAGGAAAATAGTTTTAGTGATGAAATGATTGACATTTTTACTATAATTGAAAGCTAAAATTTCGAGTGCATATTATTCCTATTTACCATGCAAAGGTTAGGTGCCTATATCTCATGTAAACCTCACCATAAACTCTATGTAATAGATAAGATTTTATTACAGTTTTGGAAATAAGCTGAGAATTCTATTATAATTATCAATTGCTTTCCTTTATTGAAGGTAAATGATTTATTTGATACTTATATGATACTAAATGATTTAAATTATATTTAATAATTTGTTATGTGTGGCTGATCAATAAATCGTAATTTGATGTCTTCCATAGATAACAGTAGTAATAGACTGGTAGTTAATAATCCTCATCAGAACCCTGTGCAATTTAGTATTGTTTCCTTACTTTAAAGATGAGCAAACAGAGGGATAGAGAGAGAAAGTAATTGGACTAGGGTCCCATGATGTCTAAGTGGCAGAACAAGGTTTTGAACCCTGGCTGTTTGCCTTTAGAGTCCACACTCTCATGTGTTCCACTAGACAATTTCTAGGGTGTTTAGTGAGTATCTCTTGTGTGTTAGGCAATGTGTTAAGAGCATGGTTCCCATCTTCTCTACGTTCAATGGTAAATGGAGTTTACTTTGAAAATTTTAACTGTGCATAATTTCATGTTTATCCACAGTATTTTAAAACAGAAAAAACAACACTTCCATGTGTGCACATGTGTATAAACCTCACGATTTAGAGAAGCTTAAAATTGTCTTCGTTGTTACTTTTCAATAACCTTGGACAACAAATTGGCTTGATCATTTTAATGAGTGAAAAGATGAATGCTCTGGCCTTGGTTATTCAGTAACCGAGGTATAATATCTAAGCCTTATTTTTCAGAACAACGTTGTCTGTCATTTTGTTTAATCCAGTGTTAACCAAGTCTATTTCTGTATTTCCTGATTTTAAGTAAAGCACACAGTCTTCATTAATTTCCAAATAACATATTCACATGGTTCAAATATCAGATATCATACAAATAAATGCAATGGAATGTTTCTGGAATGTTGCTGGAGAGTTGTTCTCCAGCAACTCAATTTCTTAGTCTCTCATTCTCGTAATAGATCACTACTACTATTATTTTCAGTTTTTCTGTTGCTCAGGAGAAATGTTCGCATATACAGGCTAATCCAACTCTTTTTCCATCTCCCTTTTTATATAAAGGCTCCATACACATTTATTTTAAGATTTTACTTATTTATTTGACACAGAGAGAGAGAGGTCACAAGTAGGCAGAGAGAGAGAGAGAGAAGCAGGCTCCCCGCTGAGCAGAGAGCCCGAGGCGGGGCTAGATCCCAGGACCCTGAGATCATGACCTGAGCCGAAGGCAGAGGCTTTAACCCACTGAGCCATCCAGGCGCTTCTATTTTAAAGTGTATAGTATTTTTATGTCATTTATTTTTTTATGAAAACTCGAACATTATCAAGATAGACCCTCTAATTGTTCTCTTCATTAATGAATTTTCCTTCTTTATTCATGATGAATTAGATCTGTGTCTCATACTTGATAACTATTCTTGGTGCATACATTTGCATGGTCAATTACTTTATCTCTCTAGTCCTCAGTTTCCTCATCTTTAAAATAAGAAAACTGTACTAACTTGCACAGAGTTCTGATGAGGATTATTCCATTAACTATCAGTCTGAGTATTATGACTATTATCTATGGAAGAGAATCAAATTAGGATTTGTTGATCAGCCATACCCAACAAATTATTTAACATAATTTAAATCATTAGCGTGTAAATATCTAATAAATCATTTAACTTTAATAAAGGAAACCAACTGATGGTTATTATGGTATGTATGATTGTGACCAAAAAGATTTTCTCCATTTATTAGCTGTTCTACCCTGGGCATCTCTTCTCTGAACCTCAGCTCCTCGTTTGTAAGACTGAAGTAAAAGTATTCAATTTGAAAAGAAAAAATTATTCATTTTGTTAGCATCACTTCACTACTGTAAAATTGTGTGCGTGTGTATGTATTCGTATACTTTCATATAACATCAGTCTCTATATGAGATTCTTTTAAATCTTGAAAAGAGGTTAGCTTCCTTCCTATCCTATGCATTAAACTCAGGAATAAGTGCCAGCCTTTGCAGTCTAAAAATTTGGAGATAATTGGTGGGCATTTCCCAGACTTTTAAAGACAGATCTATATTCTATGCCTTGTTCATGTTAAGGAAATGAGACAATATTTAGAAATTTTAATGTAGAATTTTAAAAGTGCCTTGTGTTTTCTTTAAAAATAAGGAAGATTTTGTGTTAGTAGAAGAATGAATGGTATCACGAAGCCAGATGTCTGCTGAAAGGCAGGACCCAGCATTGTGAAAATATGGTTTCTTGTAATTTTATCAAGGGATTTAGAGACTTTTAATAAGCAATGATGACTACATCTTGTGTTTGCATTTTCTTATATCCTTTGGATTGACCTAATTTGGGAAATGGGAAGCACCTCTTTAAGGAGCATACTACACTTCATTTATATCTCTTATTTGGCCTGGAAAGGCTGTGTGTTGCTTTCATTCACAATTATTTATTCTCCTAGTGAAAGAGGAAGGAAAATAACAATAGTTGAGGAAGAGATGAAAGGCTTTGGCCTTTGCAGAATCCTTTTTTATTTTCAGAGAAAAATTACTTCAGTAAATTAGAAATTCATGAATTTCTATTCCCTTACTACCTCATGTAATGAAGAAGCTGAGAACCATTTCAAACTCAGAAAATTGATTTGGTCAAAATACTCCCCTCATTTCCACCAAGTAGTACTGAAAAGTATTAATAAACACACCAGGAAGAAAAATGGTAGTAACAAAATGTTTTATTAGTCCTTTAAGGATGACCAAGATTTCCAAGACTTCAGCTACTTTCAAAGGAAGAATTTTTAGTTAGACCATTCTTAACAATAGGAAAGACAATATTTATTTTTCTTATTTCTTTTAAGATTCTATAAAGATTATGGAGCTATTTAAAACCAAATAACTTCTTTTCTCTGAAAATTTTTAAAGAAAAATCAATTTTTTACAATACACCTGCTGCGTTATGGTAGGACATACTTGGTAGCTACTAATCTTTAAACACTAAGAAAAAGCATTTACTTCCTAATGGCTAAGTCAAACTATGGAACGAGAGGTGGTTCTTAGAATTCGGGTAAGTCATTAATTCTTGGTGTCCTAACTGAGAAATTAGAAGAAGAATGGGGGCACAGTTTAGCAGGGTACCTTGATAGAAACCAAGCAAGGTTTTTATAATTTCTTTTTTTTATCTCTTTAAATGATCCAGACAAAAAATGGTGTATGAAACAATGCCAGAAAGATTCTTGATTTCATGTTGTAAAGGCTGAATGAATATGACTTACAATAAACCTTAATATGTTATTAATTACATATTCATGGATAAAGACCGGGTGGTGGTACCATTTGATTTTATCTTGAGTAATCAGCCCTCCTGTGCATTTTAATCCAACGTCTCTTTGTTTGGGACTATTGCTTTTTCAGATTAACCTAGAGACCTTAGGTTAGATAACCTAAGTATGGTGAGACAGGACTGATGGTAGGGAAGTCAGAGATCCTTTGGCCCCAGGATGTTAGTGTGTTTGGTGGCACAGCAAACCTTCTGTTTCCCCAGATTGTCCAAGTCTCATGACCTACCCCTGTGTAAATTACGAACTTTGTCCCTGGGAAAATTTAACTTTATAATTTTGTCAATAGAAATATGTGTATGTGCACAGATACTCAGGATTATGCTCCAGGAAAACTCTTCTAAATTAGTATGGAGGGAATGTTTTGCCTATTCACCTCGATATCCATGGAATTTAATGTTTATATTGGAATGTGTGAGGATAACCTCAGGCACTCCTGGTTATGGGAACCAACCTTCCTTCCTTCCTTCCTTCCTTCCTTTTTTCCTTCCTTCCTTCCTTCCTTCCTTCCTTCCTTCCTTCCTTCCTTCCTTCAGTAAAGAGACAAGAGGAAATAAAGAAGTGAATAAAAATCACTGTCTTCCTCCTGAAAATGTGCATCACTTAACAAAAACACCTCACCTTTATTTTGATTTGTGAATACAGAAAATTTAAAAGCCATTTTCTAACATGAAACTCCTTTATGCTAAGACCTCACGAGGCACATCTGTTTCTTTTATCCTAGACCTTGAAAAACAATTTCGTGACAAACAGTTTTGCTGCAAAAATTCTTCGAATGAGCAGCTTTCATTGTCTTTAAGAAGTTGCAGAGAAAAGTCTGGTGAATTGTTGTGCTAACCTGACGGTGTTCAGAGAGCATTTCGGGCATAATTCTGTTTTGATTATCTACTGCTTCCTAACCCATTACTCCGTCACTTGGTGGCTTGAAACAACTACCATTTCACTTTGTCACGATTATGTTGGTCAGAAATTCAGGCCGGGTGTGGTCGGAGCTCTCCTGTTCCATGTGGTGCCCTTAACTCAGCTGAATTCAGCTAGCAGCGAGGCTAAACTGAAAGGCAACGAAAGCTTCATTCATGTCTGGTACTTAGGTGCCGCTTAACACCCTCCACACAGACAATTTGGACTTCTTCACAGCATGAGTCTTAGGGCCTCTTACCAGGTAGTTGTCTTTCAAAAGGGATCACTCCACGCAGTGAATGCAGAGATTGCAGATCTCTTAAGGAGTAACTGTAGACGTTACAGACCTTCTCTTTTGCCACATTTTATTTTATTGGGGAAAGCCAGACCACAGAGTCAACCCAAAGACAAAAGGGAAAATCAGCTCCTCGTGTCCATTAGAGATGTGCGAAGAATTTGCATTCATTTCATCTACCACAGACTAGCAAAGAACCGCCAAAACGGCAGACCTGTAGTTGGATATAAATATTCACTATGTGAGCAGGTGGAGGATTTAAGGGTGTTTAAATGATGAAAATATTTTAAGGATAAAAGTGGTGCCATGGCATCAGTACTGTAGTTGGCCATAATCCATCAATGTATTCCCCTTTAGGATGTGGAGGCAAGTTATAATTGATAGAGAACAGTCCTTCAAATGCAACGGTCCTTAAAGTCTGAGGATTCATATATTCATTGTAAAATAGAAATATATATAAAACATTCACCTTTATCTAGGTTACTCATGAAGTATATTTATTTGGGAATAAATTTAATGTACTGCTTGGTTGAAAATATTGTATGTTCTAAATAAACTTTTAACTTCAGGGAAATTATGACCATCTAGAGTAATTTGGTGCCATAAAGTAAAACATATATCCGGACTTCGGAACAGGTATATAGTATAAAGGAAGGGACAATATTGTGCACAGGAGTTGGTTATTATGGCTATAAAGGTACTTTGATCCTGAGATATAATTACTTTAATGAATTCTGCCACTGAAATGTTGTCACATTTCATGCTGGAAGAAGCAGCTAAGCTGGGCTTGGTATGTTCCAAAGGTTTCACATAAAGTCAGGTTTTCAGATGGGGAGAAAATGATCTGGGGAGAAAAACAAAACAAAACAAAACTTTGGGGTTTTCAGGAATGCAGTAGAATTCGCCATGGAGTATTTTTTTTAAATTGTTTCTGTCCCTCCTTAGACAATGAAAGTGCATGAAAACTACCCTGTTCTCAGTGGTTTGACTTTTTAAAAATGGATTCTAGTGCCAAGTGTAGATACTTTTGTTTATGGTGGATGCCCTTCTTTATGATACATTTCCCCTTTATTTACCCCTTGGATCACATGAAACTTATTTAAGTAAGGGAGAAGGTGGGAAGGCTTTCGCAGAAGATCCCTATATAACCTGAGTTGATGGGAATATCCTTTCCTGTGCTTCCCACTCCTCTGTACTGCGTGATCTGCTTGAAATACTGCTTCATACCTCCATCTTTCTTTATTTTCAGGGGAGTTGGGAATGTAGAAACCAAGATGCCCCAAATGGTCAACTTGACCACCTGAGAAGAGCAGCTTGTACCACTTAGAGCACAGGCTGCTGCAAGTCCTTTTAGGAAAGTGAAAAATTTTAAAATCCAAACACACCCACACATCAACTAAGGAAAAAATAATAACTTACTTGAAGATTTGTCTTGGTATGATAATGTAAGACCTGCACAACTAGTTGTGACCACATTTTAACCTACTCTCTCTTACTTGAAGCAGAAAATAACGTAGAGGAAAATACTATGATGTCATTC
>CM052883.1:84446785-84491817 GCA_028534135.1 Potos flavus | reverse complement strand
TATATAGGAGAGGTAAAACAGGCAGCACCAAGCCAGCTATAATTAATGGCCCAGGCCAATATTGGTCTTTGAAGTACTTGGATATTTATAAAAGTTAGATAAGAAAAGCAGCTATTTATCTCTTCACCCAACACACTTTCAAACATTTGTACAAGAGATAGATATCCTAATGTAAACATTTGCCTCCTTGCATATTGTTGGAATCTCTGAATTGTGACAGATGACAGCAGATTGCCTTAAGTAATTGCAGTGCAACAGAAAAATCCAGTAGGAGCTATTGTTATCCTAAGTAATATTTTCTGCCAAACATTAAGAAAAAAGAGGAACGCTTTTTTAGTAATGCATAGCGTAAATGTCAAAGAGGATACTGACGACCTTAAAGGATACTTTATTGCCAAGTTTCATCATTGCTTGAGAAAAATTAAATTTTATATGGTAGACTTTTGTTGTTTATTGAATAATAAGTTACAGTAGAAAAATGGCATTCCTTGATTTTATTTTTAGAATTAGATTAGGACCATAAAATAAGGAAGATCAGTGTAGGATTGTAATTTTTGAGTTCTCTTTTTTTTTTAAGATTTTATTTATTTATTAGAGCACACACATACATGCATGTGCGCACTTGCAAGCAAGTGGAGAGAGGGGCCCAGGGAGAGGCAGAGAATCTCATACTCTGCTTTGAGCACAGAACTGGATGCAGGGCCCAATCTGAGGGTCCGGAGATCATGACCTGAGCCAAAACCAAGTGTTGAACCCTTAAGTGACTGAGCCACCCAGGCACCCTGTCTTTTTATTTTTTTATTTTTTAAGATTTTATTTTAAGTAATCTCTGCACGCAAAGTGGGGCTTGAACTCACAACCCTGAGATCAACAGTGAACTAGCTGAGCCAGCTAGGTGCCCCAAGTTCTCGCTCTTATAAATGCTATGACATTATTTTAAAAGTATCCCATGCTCAGCAGATTAACTGGCTTGTTTCAAAGGTTTGCTTTTAAAGATAGGGAGGGGTTTTTTCTTCTTTTTTTTTAACTTTTCAACTGTATACATTCAGTGAATTACAGGAGCCTCTGACCTGTTAGAAGAACTTTGGAGACTGAACTACACTGTATTAATGAAGGAGAAGTTAAAGTCAGGGAGTTAAATTTTTAACATTAACATATATTTAGACGTTTCAACAGAGAAATAAATGTAGTGGCAAAAGTTTTAAAGTATTATGAAAGAGTCTGTACTAAAAAAAGACCTCATGAAATATTAACTGTTGTACCAAGCTCATTATGCAGAAAAATTACTAGAGAACTAAAAAAAAATGATTTGAAAAAAATGTGATGTAAAATTTGTTATTGATGAGAGAGATTTTAACTTTATCTCAATTTATACCAAAGCTTGTTAATTTCTGTAGAAAATTGCATTAAGAATATATGGTTTATGTTAGATTATGATTAAACAAACCAAGAGGAAAATAACATAAATATAGATATTTGATGTTATCTAATTGGGCATAGATAGATGTGGCTCTAATTCAGCGTAGTAGGTACTCTGGGAAGCTAATTTTAACAAAAGGATATAATCTGGACAATATTGCATGTATAGGTCACTATACTTGAGGTAATTACAATAATTATAAACCTGTTAGTACAGGTTATAATGCACGTGTATTCTGGAGTTCTTCAGGAATTATACTCACTTTCCTGGAGAAAAATATTAAAATTACCTTCAAGAATAAAGCTGATTACAGTATACAGAGCAACTTCCCACCACCTTTACCTCACCATAAATCTACCCAACATTATTATGTTACAAACTTAACAAATGCATTAATTGGCTGAATTTTTAAAGTCTGTTAACTTACTTCTAATGCTTTTGCAATTAGGTAGAAATTTTCTCTTAATTCTTCCCCTGTTCTCTCTCTCTCACCTCTCAGTGATTACACTGTTTTTATTATCTTATTCATAGTTCTTGTTCTCTCTTGGTTTTATTTAGTTGTAAACTAATTTTTTAAAAAGACTTTATTTATTAGAGAGAGACTGAGAGCGTGCACACAAGCAAGGGGTGGAAGGGAGGCAGAGTGAGAAGCAGACTCCCTGCTGAGCAGGGATTGTGATGCAGGGTTCGATTCCGGGACCCTGGGATCATAACGTAAGCCAAAGGCAAACGCTTTACTGACTGAGCTACCCAGGCACCCCTGTGAACTAATTTTTATGTGGATATTTTTTTCTATGTAGGGAGAATAAAAGTATATATGCTTGGGACAACAAACATTTACAAAATGAACCTTATGCACCAGGAACTGTGTTAATTGATGGATTTATGGTTTTAAAGAGGACTTGATACAGCTCTCAGAACTTAAAGTGGAATAAAGGCAGATATAGACCAGCACAGTAGTTTGGTGATTGTGATAAAAGTATGCAGTAAATGCTATAGGTTCCTTGTAAGAGCTTTGCTTATTAGCTCATCCTTGTTGGTGGTAGTGGAATCAAAGAAGTCTTCTCAGAGGAGGTGACCTTTGACTTGACATTTGAAACATGATCAGGAGATAGGACAAAGAACAGAGGGGGATGGTGGTCATTTCAAGAGGTAGGTAGTGTCATGCACAAATTGTTTAGATCCCAATCACTTGGTAGTTATGAGGGAATTACAAGCAATTTTATATGACTTTCATGTAAAATTCAAAGAAGTGGTATGTGATGAGGCTGGAGGGACCACGTCCCAAAAATCATTGTCTTGGTAGGATATTCAGAGCGGTGCGGACTTTAGAAGATGAGGAGCTTGGGGGAGGGCTTTAAACAGATGACTGACATAGTCAATTCTAGATGTTTCATTCTGGCAGCAGTATGTAGGATGGACTTAGAGTAGTAATATAACTAGGGTAGAGAGTCTAGCCAGAGGCTGCCAACAAAATTCAGATGAGCTAACAAAGCACCTGGACTAATCTGATTATAAGGAAAGAACAGAAGTCAAGAATTAGAAAATATGGTTTGATCCTCAAGGCTGGATATTTGAGTAAGAACTAACTAACTTCTCTGAGGGAGTAGCATGAGTCCACAATACCTCTAGGGTTTTTGCTCTGTTGACATAGGGAGGTGATGTGAAGACTCTTCAAATATATGGAGAGAAACAAATCTAGCTGAGGACAAGTTAGTTTTTGTTATGTAAGGTTTGAGCTACTTATGGTCATTATTGGGCTGAGACTAAATCTTGAAGGCGAAGGAAATAAGACATAAATTTGGGAAACACTAGTATATATAAATATGTATGTACCTGTGTGTGAATGTATGTGTGTATACACACACACACACACACACATACTGTATACATATAAACTATGAAAGTAGGTGGAGTTTTTTAGGTTTAGTGTATCTAATGGGTAAGTGGTAGTCAAAGAAAGAGCCATACAGTACAAAAATCTGAAAGGCAGGTGAAAGGACAGAAGTCCATGAGGCTTCCAACATCTGATGGCCAGAACAGTAGGAGGGAAATCAAGATAAGGGCATCATGGAATCCAAGGAATTGTGAGATTTTGATGACAAGGGAAGAATTTCAATGTTAGAGGCAGCATAGAGGTCTGGAATTGAAATCAATACATTTTGTAGCATTTGGGGAGGCAGCAGTGCAAATGCAGTGTGTTGAAGCATGCGAAAGAGCAGATGCAAAGTAAAATTTCAGGAGTTTTGCTGAGCATGGAAGGAGAAAGACTAGTAAGACTGGAGGAGGCATGGAATTAAGATTTTATGTTTTTAAATCTTGTTTTCTTTTTTCTTTTTCTTTTCTTTTATTTATTTGACAGAAAGAGAAATCACAAGTAGGCAGAGAGAGAGGGGAAGCAGGCTCCCCGCTGAGCAGAGAGCCCGATGTGGGGCTCGAACCCAGGACCTGAGCTGAAGGCAGAGGCTTAACCCACTGAGCCACCCAGGCGCCCCTAAATCTTGTTTTCAATTATCTGTGTGATTTCTCTTATTTCTTAGAATAAAGAGAACTGAAAAGTGGTTATAGTCTTCAGATTAAGACTAGAGATATGGGAGAAAGGGGGATAATTAAAGAAGCAGGGTCTTGGGGGAACATCAGGTAATTGGATCTTTCCTGTGTAAAGAAGAGTTTGGACAAAGATCTAGATATTACATGAAGGCTGTTAAATTTCCATTGAATTTTCACTGAAAGGAAGCATGACTCAAGTAATTTTAAGCCAACTGAAATTTATTAAGAAAACAGGAGGTCCTTTATTGTCTCTACAGAAAATTCATGGATAAGTTATAAAATACAGGAAACTCAAAGTTCGGTGCTAGAAAATGGGTACAAAAACAGAAATGCAAATGCTTCCTAACTATACATAAAGATGCTTATATTCTCATAAAAGAAACATAAATTTAAACTCTACTCACTCCCAGTGATCACTTTTTGGATTGGCAAAAATTGAAAAAATTGGTAATATATATTGTTGATAAGATTGTGGAAGTTGCTGAAAGAAATGTAAGAAGGTACGACTTTATATGGAGAGAAATTAGGCAGTATTTAGTAAAATTATGTATACCTTTGTTTTTTGACTCAGCAATCACATTTTAAGAAATCTGTTTCAAAATATATTGGCAGAAAAAAAAGGTACACCCAAGGCTATTCACTGTAATTCTATTTGTAATAGCAGAAGACCGGAAACAATCCAAATTCTCTTTGATAGTGTTATGATACAGCTGTACAAATGCAGTACTTTGCAGTTATAAATATGATTAAGAAATATATCTATTATATTGTCATCATTATCTATCTTTCTATCTGTCCATCTATCTAATCTAATCATCCATCCATCCATCTATCATCTATCTATCTTAACTCACAAGGTGAAGAGATGTATACTAACATTTTTCCAAGAAGGACAATATGTATTTTCTTGGATAAATGACACATAATATAGTTACACACACAGGTATCTGTTCATGTTTTAAAATAAAAGCCTGGAGAAATACATACAACATTTAAAAATACTTATTTTTACATTTATTTTTACAAAAAAATGTAGCAGGAAGAGGGAAATAAGGTAGAAGGTAATGGGAAGAAATGTATATTCTTCTTTGAATATACATTATCTTGTAGAAGTGATTTTAGATCTCTATAAATACTTAACATAATTTAAATTGTGACAACTAAATGAAGGAATCCCTAAATATTAAAAATAAAATACATGAATAGATCTAACATGTATGTAGTAGGTTACGTAATCACACAGAAAGAACCTATTCCAAGCTACTTTTAAAAAACAGCCATTTGAATTTATATGCCTAGTGGAATATCCTTAGATTAAAAAAAAATATTGCCATAAAAATAACTCTTTTTAGTTATTTATTTTTTAAATATCGCTCTTGTAATTCTGGGGCTCTCTGTGTAATGTGAGCTAGATATCATGATCCCGGATGCACGAAAGAGGAAACTGGAGTTTAGAGAAGTTTCTGACACAATGGCCAAGCTGATCTTCAAAAAGAGGTCTGACTTTGTGACAAGGGCATTCTCAGCTCTTTCCATGCTGCTCTTGTAAGAGCTTGAAGTGATTGTCAAGCCCCTGTTACCTGCTGCCTTACAACAGGCTGTGAACACTTGCTGTAATCTAGATGGCAGGGGACCAGAATGGTCATTTATGTGTGAAGTTTAATACACTAATGCAAGATGTTTAATACAATAGGAAATTATGCAGTGTTTCACATTCTTGTCACTTAGTCTTGGCAGAGGCAGTATCTCAGATCCGCTCAGGAAGACACACTTCCTAAAGAGCCTTCACCGTGTTATGCATCAGAGAACTGTGTTGATCAATGTTCTAGTACTGAGTTTTGGTTCTGATAAATCTAAATTGGGGTAGTATCGGATGCAGACTTGGGGTGATATTTTGGGCATTCATTGTACGTTCATCTTCATCAATGAGTGAGCAAACTTACGTTGAAGAAGCAGCATGTAATTATCTGATGAAGGGTGCTCGGTCATTCAAAAGCTTGTTTCATACTCAGGAGGCATCGTAGGGGATTCTAATTCTGATTCGTGGGGGCTTCCAAGAAAGACCTGTCTTCAAGATCATGTAATCGCTGTCCTTCTCATGTTTTATCATTGTTGTGTACTCTTCAAGATGTACTCATTTATGTTCTAGTATCATGAAAAAGACCACACCCCTCACACATGTGCAGAGATGAATACGTTGTTGGGTTTGCAACTGTGGAAGGGAGAGGCTTGTTTTGGACTTCTGTCTTTTAAAAGTGTGAATGTATTTCTAGATATTACTTTGAGCCTATGTTTTCAGAGCTAGCCACTTATACACTTAGGCACTCAAGGAGTTTGTGTATTCACATTCTCAATTCTACTTATGATCATGTGTTTATGTGATTGCTGTATCATGATAGATACTGCCTTTGGCTGCATGGGACCAGAGATGATTATTATGTTGGTACAACCAAAAGTTAGGTAATGATGCCAACTTGTGGGACCTTGATTTTTCATTTGGAAGTGGTAGCTTTTTGATGCATTGCCAGAATTCGCAAGGCTGCTTCTCCTTTGGTTTTGCTGAGCGGTATTCCTTCCTTTAATGACCCCGGCAGTGTGTTTGGTGGCACTCCATCCTAAACAAAGCAGCAGGGCAAGTCCTCTAATTTTCTCTTGCTTCTCTCCCACATTGGCTTGTGTACCAACAAACAGTACATCACTTACTTTATTACTTCCACTTTGGTGAAAAAGTGAATTTGCCATGACAACCAGGTATTTAATGGAACAAAAGCGTAGACAAAGAACACATCTTGAAAGGAATACACAGGAGCAATATTTCACGTCAATCTGAGGTGTTTTCAGCATTGAGGAAAAAATATGTGTCATTGAAGTGCCATTTTTTCAGGGACCAGATGTTCATTTTATTTATTAATTGTGGACAGTCCATAAAGTGCAGCAATATTTTTCCTGAGATTTCCCCCTATGGTTTTCTAATTTATTTGAAATGTAGAAAAGAAAAATTTCAACTAGGGCTGAAGAATTAGAGTTCACCTTACATATATTTGATCATTGGAGCATATTCTTCCCTCAGATGTCAAATGATTAACAGAACAAATTAACATCTGCCTTGCTGAATCTTGGATCTGCCTGCTTCTCATATTGGGGCTTGGTATGTTGACAGTGACCTCCTAGGTTAGTTGTTCCTCTCTTCTATCTTCTGGAAGCTTATTTAAAAATTATTACTATAAGATAATGTTTATCTTAAACACTCTTCAAGTAATTGGGATTTCAGGGATGCCTGGGTGGCTCAGCTGTTAAGTGTCTGGGCTCAGGTCATGATCCCAGGGTCCTGGGATTGAGCCCCGCATCAGGCTCCCTGCTCGGCAGGAAGCCTGCTTCTCCCTCTCACACTCCCTCTGCTTGTGTTCTCTGTCTCACTCTGTCTCTCTCTGTCAAATAAATAAAATATTTTAAAAAAAGGAATTGGGATTTCAGGGTTTCCTGTATTGAAATATATTTGTAATTTGTTTTGCGTTGATAAACAATATCTAAAACCAAAACTACAGTAAAAAAAAAAAAACAACCATATTCCCTTTTAGTGGGAAGCTTTCCCCATGAGAAAAGGACACTGTTTAAAAGATTGACTTTTTACATTTATGATACCTTAAGTAAAATCAGGTAAGACTTCTGACCATGTCCTCTTGAAGATTGTGAAGGCATGCACAAATCTTTATTGAGCTCTCTGCTTGTACCTCTCATTTTACTCAAATATATAGAGGTCCGGGCATGGTATACAAGCTAAATGTTCTGAAGAAGCTTATCAGAGGGTCGCCTGGGTGGCTCAGTGGGTTAAGTGTCTGCCTTACGACTCAGGTCATGATTTCAATGTCTTGCTAAGCAGAGACCCTTATTCTCCCTTTTCTCTGCCTACTGCTCCCCTGCTTGTGCACTCACGTGCTCTCTCTCTCACTCTCTCTCTCTCTTTCTGTCAAATAAATAAATAAATAAAACCTTAAGAAAAAAGAAGCTTATCAGAGAACCCTTGAAAGAAAAAGCACAATAAAACTGAAACATAAGTTAAATATAACCATGTACAATGATGAAATGTGTAGAGCTTCCTGCTGGGAGTTGCTTTATTAACACTGTAACTAGTTACAGTGTTAAAAACTAGTTAGAGTCACATCTTGAGTTAAGTCACATCTTGAGAATGGGATGTATAAGTCTTAACCTAGCAATGGTGAGATGGTAGACGGTGTTGCAGGTAAATACGACACAGACAAGGTTTAATCATGGCATATACTTGAGAAACAGGAGGCAGGGATAAGTGAAGTTCATGATACGGGCTCAAATTTACCTTCAGATTTACTAGAACAGTTTCACTTCAGAAGTGATCAAAACATCACTACTGAAAGTCAACCTCAACCACTTTTAGTCACTGTAATTCTACTCAGAATTCAAGTTTTAGGGTAAGAGATCTTATTGGCTGTATCTTCCAAGTTTCTTGACATCTTATTTTCTTGCAACATTTAAAGCCTACCATAAACCCTCAAGAGATTACTTGATTCATAGCCGGAATTGGGGTGTTGGTACATTTTAGCCGTAAAATTTGAGAGTTGGCTCAATCCATATCCCATTTGGATGAAGCAGCAGGACATGGAGGTCTTGAAGTATGCTTAGGAAAATGACTATTCTATGGCATCTGTAGTGGGCATGATTCAGAATTCAGCTGGATACGCTGCATAGTACATATCTACATTCTTTAGGATCTTATTACCAACTTTTGTAGCACTCCTCCAAGAATAATTTTGCTAATATGTGGCATGCCTATGGTCATGATAAATGCTGTTATTTCTCTGTGATCAGTAATAGCTCATCTATGCAGCTTTTGCTCTTTGAAATATTTACTGCTAAGTGATTTAGTGCATTTCCTCTTTTACTCTTTTTCTATATTCCTCACTCACTATACTTTCTCATCACAACTTAGTGATTGTTTTCTTGAAAATGATACGTATAATTTCATCAAGATTAATTAAAATAGATATGTCTGTTCTAAATGATTAGATTAAGACTTGAATGAGCTATCCTCATCTTAAAATCCTTCAGTTGTTCCTCCTTTTGCTCAGATTAAAAGCCGAATTCCTTTTAATGCTTTGTAAGAACTGTTTAATTTAATACTCTAACACTTCTCTGAACTCATCTCAAATTCTCTGTTACTCATGCCATTCAGCTTTTTGGTACTACTGTAAGTTGCGGGGAAGGTATCAAATTGAATGTCTGTGGTCTCAGTTTGTGTGTGTGTATAACTCACACATCTGGAAGATAGTCACCTCTTATGCCTCTATATGTACACCCTGGAATTCTTTCTGTTCCTCAGACATGCCTTTGTGCTTGCTGTTGCATTAGTCAGGAATTATCTTCTCTCAGACATCTTCGTGGAATGCTCCCTCAGCTTCTTAATGACTTTGATCAAATTACTTCTCAGTGATTCTTTCCCTAAAAGGATCTATTTAAAATTGCACTGCTTTCCTTCCAAGCACTCTTTGTTTCTCCACAGCGCTTTCTGGTATACTGTATTCTACTTAGTCTCTTTGTATCCTTTCCCCATCCACCACAGAACATATGTTCAATGAGGACAAGGAGGTTTTTTGGGTTCCTTTTTATTATTAAATTGCTAGCACCTACTTCAAATTGTGGCGTGGAGGAGGCATTTAATAAATGCATGGTGAATGAATGAATAGAAGCCTTTTCTAAATACGAGTCTACCATTATCGTTGCCTCTCAAGAAGTAGAACTTACGATGGAAAAAGATGGAAAAGCTCTCCTTCCTTGGTCTTTGAACCAGAAGCCTTTGACATACTTGAAGCATTAAATGGAACCAGATTCTAGTCTTTTATTTTCATCTTTAAACATTTTCAATCCATCTGAAACCATGCCAGAAAAAAATTATGATGGTGTAGACAATAATAGTGCTAGTACTCATAACTTAATTACTAGTAATAAGTACTACTAATAATAAGTAATATTTATTGAGGACATTAATTCTCAGCCACCATTTTAAATTAAATAATTAACAGATTTTATTAAATTTATAAAAAATATTAAATTTCTAAACAAACTTAGAGCTTCTGATAAGCAATCAATTGATAATCTTCTTATGCCCACTTGAGCTAGGATGGAAATCAGCCATAGAGACGTAGAAGAACTAGCCCAAGGTTAGACCACTAGTAAAAAGAGTGGATTCCAGATACCAGACAAGGACCTGCTTCAGAGTTCACACTTGAGACTGTATGCTTTACAGACCACTATTAACTACTACCTTATTTAATGGAGTCTAGCTGGGGGGTTGCATGGGACTCTTTAATCTCTTGTTTGTTCATTTGTTTGTTTATGTGCTTCTATTTATGTGTGTTTTCTATTTGGAATCTCTTGTATATTTGTATCTGCGTTTTACAAAAGCCATGTGTACTATGGAGAGTATCCATGTCAGGTTAAGTTCTGTTGCTCTTTTTTTGGTTTGTTTTGTTTTTTTAATCCTTTGAATTTGAAACACTGGGAATAAAAAACTATTATAAATTACTATTAAGTTGTTGTCATTTGACTTCTTTTGTCTTCTATACTGAAGGAATCATGCTTTATTAGTCATTTGAACATCTAGATGTTAGATTTGAATATCACAAATATCTGTGAGGACCTTTTTGTCCACACGGAGCCATGTAGCTCTATCTTTATTTCAATATCATACTTCCTTTCCAAAAGTATTTGAGGGTAAATCTGTGATCCATGGAGGATTTGATGTTTTTTGGTTTGGTGTTTGGTTTGTCTTCCTTTTCCCATGCCCTTTTTACATTTGTGTCTCTGTTTATAGCCCTTTGTGCTTTTAAATTTGCATGTAGACCGAAAGATGATTTAAGGACAGTAGTCATTATGTTATGATTTCCTTTACATTCATTGTCTTCATGGGATGGTCAAAAATATATGGATTTCATAAGGGATACTTCACAGGTTGTAGATCTGAGTTTGAGACCCTGTTGAATAGTATATGAAACCCTCTACTTGGCACTTTTGAGATCAAACACTGTCCTAACCCCCACAGTGTTTTAAAATAAGGCAGGAGGCTGGCCTCCTACATGGCTGACCTTTAATCAAGAGGACGTATATAAAATGTCTCTGGAATGGAATGACTGTATTCCGAACTTAGACTACACAGACATGACACCAGCTCTGGGTCCCATCACTATTTCTGGGCATTGGTTGTTGCATCTGAGAAGCAGAATCCTTTTTGTTCCCCCACAGTTCATCTAGTTTGAAGCAAGAAAATTTAAGAGTGCAGCAAAACAAACTGCCTTTTCCAGCTGAACTCTATCTTCTCTGACAGATGGTTTGGTTGGACGTCTTTTCCATCCAGAGCTGAGCTATATTTGAAGAATGAAAGCACTGAGAGAGATCATTTGTGGTATGGCAGCAGAGTTTCAGATAACCATTACTACTGCCAATCTTGGCTGTAATTCTTAGATTTTCACATAGGTATACAAGAAGCCCTGTGGTGAGATTAAACATTCAGCTAATGTTTTTTTCCAAAGTCATTAAGCACCTAGCATTTAGTCTTTTTTATAAGCAGATTAAAAATGATGGTTGATTAAGTAACAACAGAGGAAGATTCATTCAGAAAAATTGTGGCATACTCATTGGTGTCTTTGGTGGAAAGGACTAAGTTATTATGCAGAAGGATAAGACTTTATAAGAGTATTATTGCCTGTGCAGGTACAGCACTTAAGAAGGTGTTATGGAGTATCTATTTACTTTGCTAATTTAATTCTCTTCCTACTTCTCTTTTCAATGCCTTTTTCCATTTCGGCAAAGAATGCTTCACCTAGGACTGCTCTGCTGAATGCAGGTCAGGCTCTAGACCCTTTTGAATCTTGTCCTCATGTATCATAATTTCATTATTCTTTATCCTTGACTACTTGGGTCTTTCCACATAATGATTTATTTTTTTATACTAATTTAAAATGCTAGCGACTGACTTGTTTAATATATTTGCATTTTTCTGAGGACTTCGGAGCTTTATTCCAAAGAAATAATGCTAATAGAATGGAAGTAGACATGCAAGTCGATTTGGAAATAAGAATGGCTTCTTTGTTCCTTAACTCATAGCACTTACCTAGTCCTCGTTTAGATCATTGTATTAATTCTACTAAAAAAATAAATCATAAAATCTAAAAGATTTTTTAAAGCTAAAGATAAAAAAAGAGACTACTTTGAAACTATATCTTATCAATCCTCACCTAACTAATCTCTGACATTTTCCATAGAGCCATTTTGGTGGCTGCTTTGGAGACAGTTCAGATTTTTCATGTCACTTCTAAGTTAATGAAGTCTTAGACTGGGATCTCCTTATCGTGTCTATACATAAACAGCATTGGAGGTGAGTCCAAGAAAAGGAAGTAAGAATGACTCCTTGGCAGGGAGACTATTTCTTTTCAAAAGCCCATGGTACTCTTGAGGTGTATGGAAATCCTCTTTTTTTTTTTTTTTTTTTTAATTGGTCTACATTCAGTCCCAATCTTTCCCAAAAACAGTGGAGCCATAAGTGAATAAAGTCTTTTTTATTTATTTTTAATAGATTTTATTTATTTATTTGTCAGAGCGAGCACAACCAGGGAGACTGGGAAGCAGAGGGAGAAGCAGGCTCCCCACTGAGCAAGGAGCCCGATGCAAGACTCGATCCCAAGACCCTGGGATCATGACCCAAGCAGATGGCAAACTCCCAACCGACTGAGCCACCCAGGCATCCTAGTGAATAAAGTCAAGTCTTGATGAATCCTAAGAAACAATATTTTTCCATATTCAGAATTGCTACTCCATTGGGAAAACTTCAAATCTTTATTTGAAGAAGGAAAACATTAGGGAATTATAGCATGAGAGTGTCTATCATGTCCCCTTGCATTAGTATCTATTACTTCTTGGGGCAACTGGGTGGCACAGTCAGTTAAGCATCAGACTCTTGGTTTTGGCTCAGGTCATGATCTCAGGGTGGTGAGAACGAGGCCCACATCAGGCTCCACACTTAGTGGGGAGTCTGCTTAAGTTTCTCTCTCACTCTCCCTCTGCCCCTCCCGGCCACGTGCTTGTGTGCATGTGTTCTCTCTCTCTCTCTCTAACATAAATAAATCTTTCAAATTAAGAATGAAATGTAGTAAAAAAAAAAAAAAAAAAAAAAAAAAAAAAAAGAATGAAATGTAGTACTCTTACTTCTTTGGATGTGGGTCCTGTGTTATGACAGACTCTAAGTTCTATGTTAGTGTTTGTGCATTCCTAAAAATGCTTATTACCAAGATTATTTTACATGTGATCAAAACTCAGCCACAGACTGATAATTCATTTCATTATTTAATTAATTAAAAAATCAAGAAATAAAGGCCACCGATTTTAAAGTCAAGCGCTTTTCTGTGTCCTAGCAACGTAAAGTACAACCTTTTCTGTTTTGTCACTAAAGGAAAAATACTTGCTAATTAAGAAGGGGAAAATCATGGTTTTGCAGAATTGAACTGATGTCAGTTTTCTGATTAAACACCCTTGGAATTTTAAGTTCATCTACTTCAGCTTCCTATTGAGATTTTTTTTTTTTCTAATTGCATAGCTTCCATTTAAGTACTTCCACTATACCTATTTCCCTCTTTTTTCCTAGAAAGTCTTTATCTCTGACAGTTGTATTTATTTAGGAGTGTTTCTTTAAGTCCAAATTGGATTTCTTATAACTTCTAACCTGTTTCTGTCCTCAGAAGTAGACTGTCATGTGACACTTTCTATGATGAGGAAAGAAATGTGTATCTGTCCAGTAGTGGATGTGTGACTGTTGAGCACTTGAAATGTGGCCAGTATGTTGAATAACTGAATTTTGTATCGAATATTAACTAAATTAAATGAAAATAGTCATACATGGCTAGTGGCTGCTGATTGGTAATGTGGTGTAGAAACATTGCTTTCATCAGGGGATTAGTGCCCTACAGGCAATAGACCACACACACCAATTTTTTCACATAATTTTGAGAAAATAAATCTTTTGGTGTTAATGCTTACTCTTGCATAGAAATAAAGGCATTAGGAAAATTTCAGTATGTCCAACTCAACTTTAGAGGATAATTAGTACTTTGTGGTAATTTATCAAGGAATAGATGGGTAAGGAAGGAGTAGAAGGGGAAGAAGAGAGAGGACGTTAGAACAACCAACCAGGGGCAGTAATTTGACTGCAGTGACTAAGTTCTGTTTTCCACAAGAATGGATGGGTCTTCAGTACAAGCAGTACAGTTGGCTTGCAGTCTAGACTTAACTTTTAGTCTCTTCATCCTTCAAATTTTTTCCCCAAGTTGTTGCCAGTGTATAAATTCAAAAGGCCCTTGTCGCTTCTCAGATCTCTACTGAAGAATCAGTTCTGTAAGTGTGATACTAAGGTGAGAAGGTGGAGGGCCAAGCATATAAACATATGCTTGACTTTTGCATTTTATTCTCCATTCTTAATTCCAGGGTGAGCAGATTGGAGGAGATGCTGATGTTGCATCATTCTGAGCTGAGCTGCATTGATCAGAGATAATGGTGATATCCTTCCTCCAGATTACAGTACTTTACTTCCAGCCTTATGCAACTCGCAGTTCTCCTGCTCTGGGGAAAAAAAAAAAAAGGGTGGGGAGCAAACACAAAGACATATACGTGTGTGTACACACACACACACACACACACACACACCCCCACACCCACACCCACACCCACACCCGTGGTGTTGGCACTTTACTTTTGGCCTCTCATTTCTCTTCTTGAACTGCTCTGTGACCTACCTGAACCTCCCTCTCCAAGCACAATATTCTTTATACTATACAGTATATCTTGTCATGTTTACTTCTGGTTAATTTTTTTCTCTCTCTATCCAAAAAATTCTTTCTCTGCCTACAAAGTTCACCGAATTCTCCTATTAAAGCAATTCACACTCAGAAGTGAATAATTTCTCTAGGTTAAGAATAAAAACCATAGAGAAATTTTATCATTCAAGTAAATATCTAAGTGAAGAAAGTCTACAGGAGTGACTGATGCTGAGCAGAAACGATTTCCCTTCCCTACTATGAGTTTTCTTCGGTTAATGTGATTTGGCCTGATTTTAGATGACTTGTAAAGAAAAAGAAAGCTAAGGGGTACTGGGGTGGCTCAGTTAAGCATCCAACCCTTGATTTCGGCTCAGGTCTTGATCTCAGGGTCATAAGATCAAGCCCATTGTTGGGCTCTGTGCTGGATGTGGAGCCTGCTTAAGATTCTGACTCTCTCCCTCTCCCTCAGCCCCTCCCACCTCCCACCATCTTTCTTTCCTTGCCTCTCTTAAAAAAAAAAAAAAAAAAAAGTGAAATTATCTTCTACAGTTAAAAATCCATTATGCCTCATCAACCTGTCTCTGCTTAAAGCTTTGTATAAACTGGTAGTCTCCTGAAACACTAAGTGACCACTTCTAATTTAGGCATAGTAGAAAAACAAGTAGCACAGAAGGTAATTTAACTTGCTCTAGGGAAGTCTTTATCGACACATGCACCAAGAACTGGCCACATGTCTAACATTGACCTCAGTGTTCAAGGAATTAAAAAAAACAAAGCCTCTGGCCGCTGACAGGTGCAATATATACCATGAAGACTGTGTTGATTCAACATGGAGTTGTGGCAAATTCTATACTAGTAACAGAGGAAAATCTACTAAGCCTTTAGACAACCAGGACTTTAGAAAAAATTGCATTCACATAGACTCTAATCTGCAAACAACCCACAAAGCCAGGTTATTACCACCTACATTTTACAATTGAGGATCCTGAGGCTCAGAGCACTGGCCCCTATGGATGAAACCTTGGGCCCTGATGCTGGCCGGAGGAACAGAGAAGAAAGTATCCACACTCTTAGGGCAAACAGGTCATAAATGAAAGAAGAAGTGGCTCAGTTTCTTCTCCCTGCCTCTCCTATTGGATAGAGATAGCTCCTTCTCTGGGGAGCAGTGACTGTGTCAGTGAGAGGAATCCAGATGGGGAGGAAACATCTCATTCTTGGAGGAGACTAGTGTACACTGTTGTGTTGTTTTGTTTTTTGATTTTTTTGTACACTGTTTTTTAATGGGACCACAGGACAAGGAAATGTTCGCCCCTCCCGAGTGACTGGGCTGCTTACTAGATGTGTTAGTTAGGTAAATATGTTAGTGTGAGATAATATAATAGATGCCAAAGGAAACCTACTGCATTTTATTTTTTATTTTTATTTATTTTTATTTATTTTTAAAGATTTTATTTATTTGTCAGAGAGAGAGAGCACAAGCAGGCAGAGAGGCAGGCAGAGGCAGAGGGAGAAGCAGGCTCCCCGCCGAGCAAGGAGCCCGATACGTGACTCGATCCCAGGTCCCTGGGATCATGACCTGAGCCAAAGGCAGCTGCCTAACCAACCGAGCCACCCAGGCGTCCCCCTACTGCATTTTAAAAAATATTTTATATAATTATTTGTCAGCACAAGCCGTGGGAGCAGCAGGCAGAGGGAGAAGCAGACTCCCCACTGAGCAATGAGCCTGACACGGGACTCGATCCCAAGACCCTGGAATCATGACCTGAGCCGAAGCCAGACACTTAACTGACTGAGCCAACTAGGTGTCCCCCTACTGCATTTTTTTTAAAGAATCTATAACACCTTATTTTCTGTTATGCTGTTAATAAGTATTCTCAGAACAAGAGTTTCACGAACAAAGAGTTCTATTTACAGGTACACGTGGGAGAAACTTCCTCCTAGATTCTTCCTATTCAATGCTCTGAAAAGTACTACAGTAGAGAAAACATCTGATTTTGTTTAAAACATTTCTTCCCACATTTTACAATGGAACCGTGTGGGTTCTTTTCCTCTCCCGAAACCAATCTATTAACATAACATTTCTACAGAACATCTTAAGAAACATTTCATTAAACTAAAGAGATGAGTGATGTGGAAAATTCAGGAAAATTTATGTATCCTAGTTGGATTAGGGAAACATTTGTCAGGAGGTGGATTGTAGGCAACCATTTTGTTACACTGTTCAGCTAGGTTTCCACCTCTGTTCAGTGGTGTCTTGTCTGAGAGGGTTGTGTTATCTATTTTTCTGAGGTAATAGAACCAACTGGCTTGTCATTTATTCTGTGAATGCTAAACAGTGTTAAATATGAATGTTAAGGTTAAGCATGTGCACGTTACTTGCTTAATCTAGATGCAGCCTGGGCTCAAAGAATTATGTGACGTCAATGAACCAGGTTGAGGGTGGTGTCTCTCTACCAGTCTTCCAGTATGTGAGCATGAGATTTGTAAAACGAGAAAAGAACATGACTGAACAATTACGGTTATGGGAGATTTTTCCCAACTGCCAGGAAGTATTCTGTTGACTGTTCCAGACTTTTCAAAGTGCTGTAACTTCAACATCCGAACCTCCTTTTTGTGTGCATTATAAACATTTCTGCTCTGTGTAATTTTAACTAGACTGAAGGATGCTTACCCTATCCAGATACCAGCTGTTGAAGCAGCAACTTTCAAATGATTTTGCAGATCGGCAAACACATTATATCATTGTGGGTTTTGCAGCTGTCTCTTCAGTTAGGCCTGCTTTGCTTTTTGCAGAGTAACTTGTGTACAGTTACAGAAGAGTATTTGTTTTCCTCCAGCGGTCTTGGCAATTAGTGCTTTCCTATTTCCAGTTTTTCTCCAGTGCAATAGGTACTCTGTACTGTGAATCATTTACAAACCGAGGTAACGACTTATAAGTTTTTAAAGAGCAATCACCAGAGAAAAAGAAAGGAAAATGCCTTTTCCTGGCTTGAGTCATTTTAAAATTAATATTTGAGTTCCTTTTGTGTTGAAGGCACTCTGCTAAGTGCTTTACAGCCTTTGAATAGTTAATAGCATAAGTTAGTCGGATCAAGAGTAGAGGGGAAGGTGGTTCTAAGGGTCACCCAAACCCCAGAGGTGAGCCAGCCTGTCATTTTAATGCAGTGGAAGGAAACCTGGTGAGGCTAGAGCAAAGACGCCAAAATCAGAGGATCTTAGGGTGAAACTTGGAACACAGCAGGTAGATTGTGGAAGGCTGTGTTAAGAATATTGGGATGGAGCTTGAGGTAATGGAAAGAAAGCCTTTGGAGGATTTTCAGCAGGGGACACCAAGGTCAGATTTGCATTTCTGGATGAAGATGACTCAGCAGAGTGAGGAGGCTAAATTGGAGAGAGTCAGGCTAGATGCAGGGAAACCCTTGGGGATGTTAATACCTCTTACATAACAGTGGGTTGTTAAGAGAACAGTGGAGATAGATGGAGAGTCCCAAGAGTTTTCACAGATGGATCTATTAGCAGTTATGAGCTAAGGATGATGGAATTTTAGGGCTAGAAAGTCCACTAATCCAAGCCCTTGGTTTAAACTGTGGAAACAGTCTCAGGACAGTTCAATCACCTTGCTAAAACTTTAGGGCTCCTTAGTGGCCCAGCTAGGCTCAAAATCCTTGTCTCTAAGGAAACTTTGCTTTATAGCATGTCTCCATTGTGATTTTATTTTGTATTTTATTACCTTCATTTAGCCTTAACTGTGCAGTATTGAGTAAAAGAGTAATTTCTTTTAATATCATTATAAACTGCCAAAAGGAGGGGTACCATCCTAGAGGGGAAGTGTTGAATGGCAGCTGCCTCTGCCTCAGCCTCTTGCTACTTGACTTTGAGCAATGCATTCATTTAGCTCTGAAATCTGCTTCACCTCCTATACTGTTCTCTCTTGTCTCCATGAGTCAGGAAGCAAGTATTGATCACGGCCTGTGTTCCTGAGACTATAGTAGATGCTGGGTTTGCACAGTGACAGTAGCTCTGTCCTTGAGGTCCTTGGAGCAGGAAAGTGTGCAGGCCAGCAGGTGAGAGGAGGCAGAGGCTGCTCACTCTACAGCCACAGTACTGGGACATATAGCCCTCTCCAAAGAGTCAGGAGTAGCTTCCTGGGCTTGAAACTTTATTAAGGGCCGTGCCAACATCACAGTTTCCGATTGTCCGGAAGTGTAGGTTTAGGAGGAAATTGACAAAGCTATAAAAATAATATTCATAATTTATTTTTTGTACCTGACACTTCCAATTGGCTGTGACATATTTAGTCTGAAACCCTTTCTGGGGTTGGCCTTATGGGCAACAGATCGGTTCTCAGACCAGAGAACTGAATTATTGCAAACTGCTATCATGTTGAATTACTCAGGCCAGACCTCAGTCTTTAGTTGTGAAGATGATATTTATTTCTGAGGCATTCTTTTTTATCCTATACTATCCTGACCCCTAGGAGGCATCCGTGATCTTGAACACCTTTCCCTAACTTTAAGCTATGACCGAAGGCAACCCTTCTCATCTTAAGGAAAATGTTAGTGCCTAATGAAACCTACATTCTGTCCAAGGGGCCAAATATGCCTCTGTAGGTTACATGAGCATCCTGGCAGAAAATGAAGCTGGTACAGATCTTATATTCAGTACTCATTCATTCTTTAATTGCTTTTATCAGACAAATTTGTGTAGCAAAATGGAAAATATGTGCATTTTCTTTAATATATGTATATATCTAACATGTAACATCGTTAATATAAATATATATTTATAATGTATATTATATTTATATGTCTATACTTGAAATATTCTACAGTTAGGTTTAAACATGAAAAGTCTTGGCATGTGAAATTGCAATAATCTCATTCACTTGCCTTCTTGCTAAAGTAGAGTTTATTCTGTGGGATTTGCTTCTCTAGTGTTACTTTCTTATCACTTTCTTGGTGTTTTTTGTTTGTTTGTTTTGTATTATTTTGTTTCTTGGGTCTATTGTAACTTTCTTGCTTGTAACTTATACCTTGCTTCGCTTTAATCACCTTGCTTTTGTTCTTTCTCTTCTCCTGAGCAAGCAAACCAAAACTCTGGGCAATGTGGTCTTGTAGCTCAGAGCAGCAAAGAAAAAATAAGTAACACCGTAACTGTAAGGAAGAAACTGTGTGTCCTGGAGATGAATTTGTATCAAAGCAGATGCAAAAAGAAGCTGTTTCTCTGGCAGGAACAAGGAAGAGCTACAGCTGTCTCAACGTTTATATTTCATAGATTTAGTGACACTGATAGTAACACAGATTAAAAAGCACTACATTTCTATAATATATTCATCACAGATACTAAAGATACAGAGAGGAAGATTAAATAAATCCAAGCAATACGAAAAGAAATACTCCAGACATTTATATTTTAATGCAATTTGTTTATTTTGCATACAGCAATCCATACCTATTTAAGCAGTGATGTAAATCTGATAAATCTGTACTTTAAGGATTAATATGTAATGTCATGAACAGTACTGTTGGTTAACTTCAGCATCATTTTGCTAAATTCCGTGTGCTATTCAGAAAAATGAGTTTCTTGGTTTCCTTTGTTGATCTTATTAATGTTTTGCTGCCCTTTTGTTTTAGATCGTAAGATTTCCAAGGAAACTTCATCTTTTTAAAATCTTAATACTGGTATAGTTAGCATACACTGTTATATTAGTTTCGGGTGAACAATATAGTGATTCATCAATTCTATACATTACTCAGTGCTCATCATGATAAGTGTACCCATTAATCCCCTTCACTTATTTCACCCAACCCCCCTCCCTACTCCCTAGTGATGACCATTAATTAGTTCTCCATAGTTAAGAAGAGTCTGTTTTTTGATTTGTCTCTTTTTTCACTGTTTTGTTTCTTAAATTCCACTTATGATTAAAATCATACTGTATGTCTTTCTCTGTGTGTGTCTTTCTCTGAATGATTTACTCCATTTAGTATTCATCTTCTAGATCCATTCATACTGTTGCATATGGTACGATTTAATTCTTTTTTATGGTTGAGTAATATTCCATTGTATATATGTACTACATCCTCTTTATCCATTCATCTATTAATGGACATTTGGTTACATTCATGGTTTGGTATTATAAATAATGCTGCAGTAAACATAGAGGTGCATATATTTTTTCAAATTAGTGTTTTTTTTTTATTCTTTGGATGTCCTTTATTCTTCTTGTCTGATTGCTGTGGCCTGTAGTTTCTCATAATATTCTTTTATAATCCTTTGTATTTCTGTGGTGTCAGTTGTTATTTGTCCTCTTTCACCTCTGATTTTATTTATTTGAGGCATCTCTCTCTCTTTCTTTCTCTTCTGAAGTCTGGGGAAAGGTTTAGCAATTTTGTTGATCTTTTCTAATAACCAGCTTCTGGTTTTATTGATCTGTTCTATTGTTTTTAGTTTCTATTTTATTTATTTCTTATCTTTATTATTTCCTTCCTTCTACTGGTTTTGGGCTCTGTTTATTCTTTTTCTCACTCCTTTAGGTGTATGGTTAGGTTGTTTATTTGAGAACTTTCTTCTTGAGGTAGGCCTGTATTGCTATAAACTTCCCTCTTAGCAAAGCTTTTGCTTGTCCCAAAGATTTTCAACCATTGTGTTTTCATTTTCATTTGTCTCCATGTATTTTTCAACTTCCTCTTTGATTTCTAGGTTGGCCCATTCATTGTTTAGTAGTGTGTTATTTAAACTCCATGTCTTTGTGCTCTTTCCTGATTTTTTTCTTGTGGTGATATTATGTTTCACAGGGTTGTGGTTGGAAATGGTGTCTAGTATGACTTTGATCTTTTCTGAATTTGTTGAGACTTGTTTTGTGGCCTAATATGTGATCTATTCTGGAGAATGTTCCACGTGCATTTGAAAAGAATGTGTTCTGCTGTTTTAGGGTGGTATGTTCTGAATATATCTGTTAGGTGTATCTGGTTCAATGTATCATTCAAAGCCATAGTTTCCTTGTTGATTTTTTGTTTAGATTATTGGTCCATTTGATGTAAGTGGGGTATTAAAGTCCCCTACTATTATTTTATTATTATCGATAAGTTCTTTATATTTGTTATTAACTGTTATATGTATTTGGGTGTTCCTATGTTGGGTGCATAAATATTTACAATTTTTATATCTTCTTGTTGGATTGTCCCTTTTATTATTATATAGTATTCTTCTTTGTCTCGTTATATTCCTTGTTTTAAAGTCTGTTTTGTCCAATGTGAGTATTTCTACCCCAGCTTTCTTTTCACAGCCATTTGCATGATAAATACTTCTCCATCCCTTCACTTTCTTTTTTTTTTTTTTATTTTTTATTTTTTTATTTTTTTTTCATCCCTTCACTTTCAATCCGCATGTGTCTTTAGGTCTGAAATGAGGCTCTTGTGGGCAGCATACAAATGAGTCTTGACTTTTTTTTTTCCCCCTTTCCATTCCATCACCCTGTGTCTCTTGATTGTAACATTTAGCCCATTTACATTCAAAGTAATTATTGATAGGTATGTACTTATTGCCATTTTGATACTTGCATTTTGGTTGTTTTTGTAATTTTGTTCCTTTCTTGCTCTCTTCTCTCATAGTTGGCGTTCTTTAGTATGGCTGGTTTAATGGTAATGAATTCCTTTAATTTCAGTTTGGAAAACTATTTCTCCTTCTATTCTGAATGGTAGTCTTGCTGGATAGAGTGGTCTTGGCTGCGGGTTATTTTTCTTTTAGCACTTTTAATATATTATGGCACTCCCTTCTGACTTGCCAAGTTTCTGTTGAAAAATCTGCTGAAAGCCTTATGGGGCTTCCCTGGTATGTAACTTTTCTTTTCTCTTGGTACTCTTAAAATTCTTTATCATTACTTATTGCCATTTTAATTACTATGTGTCTTGTTATAGGCCTTCTTGGGTTGAATTTTGGGGGGGATCTCTGTGCTCTCTGGATCTAGATTTCAGTTTCCTTCCCCAAATTTGGAAAGTTTTCAACTCCTATTTCTTTATATAAATTTTCTTCCCCATTTTCTCTCTCTTCTCCTTCTGGGACTCCCTATAATGTGGATGTTATTATGCTTCATGGTGTTGCTGAGTTCCTTATATCTATTTTCATGTTTTATTATTCCTTTCTCTCTCCTGTTCACTTTGATTGCTTTCCATTATTCTGTCCTCCAGGTCTCTGACCTCTTGTTCTGTCTCTAGTCTGCTACTCATTCCATCTAGTATATTTTTAATTTCATTTATTGAGTTCTCCATCTCTGATTGGTTCTTTTTTATGTTTTCTCTCTCTTTGTTAAGGGTCTCACTGAGGTCCTCTACTTTTAAATCTAGTAAGTATTTTTATGACTGTTGCTTTAAATTCTCTATCAGGCATTTTGCTTACCTCCTTTTCACACAGGTCTCATGCTAAGATTTTGGTCCTGTTCTTTCATTTGGGATATTCTTTTGTCCTTCATTCTGTCTAACTCTCTGTTTCTCTGTGTTAAGAAAGAGGGCTACATCTCTTGCTCTTGAAAGTAGTGGTCGTATGAGGAAGAGTTCCTGTAGTGCCCTACTGTGCAATGTCCTCTCTTCACCAGAACCTGATGCTTCAGTGGTGTCTCTCTGTGTACTGTGTGTGCCCTATTGTTGTGACTGAGCAGCTTTTGCCTTCAGTCCAGTCGTCTGCACTGGCTCTCTTTGCCTGTTTTGGGCATAGATGGATCCCCAGTCCCTGTGTGTCAGCAGACCAGTCTGGAGCCACCATGGGCCTGAGTTGAGTCAGACCAGGCATTTGCCAGAGATAGAGTAGCATGAAACTGCAGGGCGCTTTCCCTGTGTGGTCCCCCTGAGAAGCTTTCGTTGGTGTCCAGGGACTACAGTCAGACCAGCTGTCTGCCTCCAGCCCTCTGCTTGGGCCACAGTCTGATTATTGTGTGTAGTGATCGTCCCTTCTCCCTGGGGCAAGAGTCACTTCGGAGTGGTGTTGGCCCCTGTCAGGGCTGCACACATACTGCCAGGCCTGTGGTACCTCTTTAGATGGGCTCTGACCAAGAGCATATTAGAGGGGGCAGGTCTGCAGGAGAACATGGGGTGGGGGAAGCAGAGTCAGCACTTCAGTTTGAGTGGGTCTGCTGTGGGAGGAGATCTGGAGCCAGGCCTGGTTGGGGGGTGCCTACAGGAGAACACAGGAGCTGGACACACTGTTAGCAAGTTGGGTAGCAAGTGTTGGGCATTGCACTGGTTCCTCCAGGTAGCCCTGTATTTATGCTGGGGGGTGGGGGAACGAAATGTTGCCTGCCATGTCCTGTACTCCTGGAGAAGTCTCTCAAGGATCCCTGTCCCTCCAGCACATGCTCTGAGATTAATAAACAGATCTTCCACCCACATATCCGAGATGTTTTTCAGACTGCTGCTTCTATGCTGTAGCTCTGCAGGCTGTTTGTGGTGCTGTCTCTTTAAGGGCAAGGACTTGGTTTCCTCTGACTATCCAGGCCCTTCCAGAACTGAGCCTGAATCCCATGTTTTAAGTCATGCTGACTGTTAGAACTCTCAAAATTTGGCCTCTCTGGTTTTCAAAGCCAAATGTTACGGGGACTTTTCTTCCCCAGTGTGGGCTCCCCAGTGTGGTAGTCTATTTCTCTTAGCTCTCTGAGCCTGTGGGGTCCCTCCCTCCTGCAGACAGTCCCTCGTGTTCCTTTAGCTCCCGACTGCATCTCTGTCCTTCCTACCCTCTTTGATGTGGCCTCTTCTCTACATTTAGCTGTGGAGAGTTTGTTCTGCCAGTCTTTGGGTAGTTTTCTGGGTTATTTACACTGACGCGAATGTTATCTAGTTGTATCTGTGGGATGGGGTAAGCTTAGGACCCTCCCACTCTGCTATCACCCCGGAAGTCCCTGGAACTATTTTTGAAATGATAATTTATCACTTGGCCACAAAATGACTCACTTGAAACTATTTTTGAAATGATAATTTATCACTGGGCCACAAAATGACTCAGTTTGCCAACCTATTTAAAAATGTTTGACCAGTTTGTGTGGATATACAGTCAAAGATCAAGTTTAAACAAGAAAAATGAAGATTTTTACGGGCATGTTCTGGAATTTCTCTAAATGGCTGTTAACACAATTGAATTTGCTATGAGAGAGAACACCCAGTGTGCTGAGTAAGGGATTGGCCTTTGATACATGCCAACCAAGACTTAAAGGCTTGGCTTGCTCCTTCCTGGTTGTGTGACCTTAGGTAAGTAAGGATAATGATAATAGATAAGCAGGGTCCAGGTTTCTTCCTTGTAAAATGGCCCGAATAGCAGTGCCCACCTGAGAAGACCACTGTGAGACAACACAATGAAAATCACTTAGCATAGACATGCCCTGAATAAATGTCCATTGGTTAATAGTATCATTACCATTTCCTAAGTTATACTAGTTACTTCTTATGAGATTAGTCATACATCATGTCATAGAGTGCAGACACATTTTGGATTTAATAACATTGGCTTGCTTTGCTTATTGAATTGTGTACAGTATATACTCTATATAATATATGTTATATATTATATAAATAGGAATAGCACATAATATATGTAATATAGTCTATTATATAGAGTATTTATTATATACTGTATAATTCAAGCAATCCCTCTTTTTTTTTTTTTTCCTTTTCTACTTAGAATACTGACATTTGGAGGACATTCACTGCATGTTCTTTCATTTAATATGGCAGTAGTATACTGATTGGGAGTCAGTTGTGTACATCAGAAGCAATAAAGTTAATATGCTGCTTCAGTGCATTCATATTTCGCCAATATATTTGCTTTGAATCTCATTAAGAAACAAATGGTGTCAAAATTTGGGTTAAATACAGAGATAAACTGTTAGCAGTTTACTTGTTTTTTGTTTTGTTTCTCGGTGTGTGGGAGGCAGCAAGTGCTTTATTTGAATGGTTGAAATGTTTTCCCATTCAATATATTATTATTTTCTTATTTAACAAGTAAATGTTAGTTAACAGTACCTGGTACTATGGCTGTTTAGCACCTTATGCAAAAGACAGGTCGGAACCATTTGATTTGTTGAGTCAAGTGTGTATTCAGCATTATGCAAAAACAATAACCCAGGATGCGTGGTTTAGCTGTGACCTCAGCCTGCAATTATTTCTCAATGAAGCTTTGCCAAAGCTTTTGTCAAGTATTTGTACTTTACCCACCAATTAGCTCCTTTTCAAGTTGTGAGGTTAATCTTTATCTATGTTACCTTTAGACTAAGTACTTACTGTTCCCTTAAGCACTTTGGTACTTTAGAAACTCATTGGCGTGAACTTCCTTGCCTAAGTCTATCATGGCATGAGCCACTGATACAAGCTCCTGTGAAGATGTAAGTGGTTTTATATTAGGCAGTGGTGATCGGGGCAGTCTACTTTATGGAGAGAATCTGCCCAATATGTATCGCATGGACAGTGTCTCCTTTTGCCAAAGGACACACACTGGTTATTCAGATCAGAGACAGCCTTTAGTTACTATCACTGAAATATACCACTTTGATCTGCGTCTTCTTAGATTCAACATAAACTTTTTTTGGAGCATCCCTTTGAAAAGTCCATGCTGTCACTCAAGGGGTCACTATATAGTAGTACACTCTTTTAAATCTTTTTTACACTCTTTTAATATGAGAGGAAATGATATTTTTATGTTTTAGAATGGTAATCTATGTAGTAATAGTGTGAAACCACTTGTCTTCAATTGGTACCTACCTGAAATACATACAAGTATGCTAAAATGTCTTTTACTTGGCTATGTTTTTATTATAGTTTTTATCAGTGTGTATATATGTATTTGGTTGTATTTGTTCATAAATTCTTAAACTAACATGGTTATACATGCTGTGTCTTAAGTGAGTTCATTGAGTTCTATATTTCATTCTGTTTTGGAGAAATGCTTGAGTTATTCACATTGACTTTATTACATATGAAATTAAAAGAGTCTATTTTACTTCTTTTTCAGAATTATATGAGCAGTTCATTTGTGTTAGTACAAAGTGAAGACTAGCCATGCCCATGAATATTTAATTTTTATCACTCTTTTATACTTTAAATGTATTCTTAATATAACCCTCATATGGCTTATAGAATATAGTTGAAGGGATGATGGTGCAGTTATAGGAGAGTAGAGTTTCCATAAAGATGAGAGGAGAAGTCTTCACTGAGGACTCATTTTAAATAGCTGGAGTATTTACCCACCTCTGGCTCTATCAGGATACAATGAAGTTTTATTTCACAGAATTTCAGAATTAGGAGATACCTTGGAGTAGGAAGCCTTGTTCTTGACTACCATTAATTTAGAAAAAAACTGAGACTGCAAACTCAAAAATATTATTGACTCATTTTCAAATCTCTTGCTCATAAGAAAGTCCCTGTGTTTGTACCCTCTCACCTCCCTGCAATGTGAAGGGGTAATAAGAGCGATCGGTCCTCACCTTTAAGGCTTCAGGGCATGTTTTCTATCAGATCTTTATGGATCTATACGTGCTCGCTTTATCCATCTTCATCCTGACTGATAATATACATTTATCTTTCTTCTTTTCAGATTAAGATATTTTTTCTTATTTTTATTCCTTGTGACTCAGAAGTGGTTCCTCTGACATTTTTGTTAAATCATGTAATTTTGTTGTTTAATGATTTTAGTAGGAAAGAATAAAGTCTGTATTTTTCTTTGTGATTTTGTCCTAATTACACCTTGTTTTGTTTCTAGTTGTATTCCTGCAATTAATATTTATGTTTGTGAACATCCCTGTGCTTAGTCCTGTGAATAGCAATAGAAGCATTACAGTGGACGGTATGTTCAATATGACTGCAGATATCCATGTCCTAAGTACTAGAATGGTAAGCTTAGATGTGTAATACCTAGATTGTTATTATTGCAGTGCTTACTATAATCACTAGATTTTTAGGAATTTGATGAACTTAATAAACTGACTTGGGTCTCTCAGGTACTGAGATAAGGGCAGGGTTTATAGATGGAAAAATATATAATTTTTTTTTAAATTAAAATAGGGGCACTTAATTTTTTTAAACAGTATTTAACATTTGGACGTCAGTTATGCAGAGAAATTCTGTTTGAGAAGCAAGCCTTCCATGGACAGGAATTGGGAAGCAGACTTGAAGCTGTAACTAACAACCTGGCAAATGTGGCCAGTGGGTTGGAGAGTGCCATGCAAATTGGGAACGGTTGTGGCTGTGGAATGAATGGGGGTTTGGTCTGGGTGCCAAGTCAATGTAAGGAATGAAAGCTACATCCCATGAAGATGGTTTAGTGACAACCCTGGCTTTCAGCAAGTTGATGAAAAGCTTTATTATTCCAATTCTGCTGCAGTTGCAGGAATCCTTTGGGGGGTTAAGCTTACCCAAGAGTATTACCTCATTTGCACAGAACTTTAAAAATTTCAGTGATTGATTTTATAAATATACATGTGTCTGACTTAGCATAATCAAAAACATGCATTAAAATATTTAAGAGTTTAATTGCAATATACCTTTCAAATCAATATGTAGCATCTGTTTGGATTTATCCCTTTATCTGTCAGATAAGCTTCTATTAATCCTCAAGACCTAATTCACATGTTAATTTCCTATCTTCTCCTAGGTGAATTGTTTTCACTGCAGGGTTTTACCAAGCAAGATATTTCATAATTAGGAGCAAAGAAGAGACATCAGACAACCTAATTGTGAATCCTAGGTCTGCTAATTATCAAGCTATTTGACCTTGGGGTAACCATCTCATGGCTTTAAATCTTGATTTCTTCATCTGTAAAATGATAGAATAGTAGCTATTTAATAATAGTTACTGGACTTCTTTTGGGAGTGATCAATGACATAGTGTATGGTAAACATGTATAAAGTGCTTGACATATAAAGCTCATTTAATATTAGTTCTGTTTTTGTACGTGGCATTTACTATTATTTACTTAGGACTTGTAACATTTTTGTTTTAACTTTTTGCTTGTAGATTACTTCCTCTTTTATGCTGGAACTCTTTCCATGTAGCAATAACTTGCTGTGTATTGGTCTTCCTCAGTAGCTAATGTGTTCTGAACATAGATATTTTATTAATTGAGGGTGAATAAAGAAAGAATGCCATTCCTTTACAAATGCTGCCAGATGGACTTACCTGATACACATTCAGTCTTATTTTACCTCAGTGCCACCCATCACCTATCCTAAAGCATCTGCTATCCTGAACATGAACATCAGCCTCTTTTGAGAACTACATCACTGGTGTTGGCTTCTGTCATTTTGCCCAACAGTCTATATAATGAACCTCTTTTGTCTCCAAAAACACACGACTGGTTCACATGTCTTTTTGTCTTTGCTCACACAGTTATTGCTTACTCATATCTAGGATTGTCCTTGCCTTATTTATTTGTCTAACCTGCTTATTCTGAGACTCAGCTCAGACATCACCTTCTCTCACACGTCCAGTTAGGTTTAGATACACCTCCTCCGTGCTCTATTTTGCCTACTTGTCATATTACATAACCTTTTTTGTTATTCATTGTTTTTGTCTCTCACCCATGAGATTATATTCTTTTCAAGGGCAGGGACAATTCCAATGTCTTAATTAATTACGAATGTTTTGTCAGAGAGTTAGTTCTCAGTTCCTTGGAAAGATTCAATAAACATGTGTTGAGCTGAACTGAATATTTTATATAGAGTTTCACTTTCTTGATACAGCTTTTTGACATGTATTCAAAAGGACGTAATTACTATATTTGCATTTGCCTGTGTAAAATGTTACTTCGAGGTCCTTGTAACTTAGCTGTCAAATATATGTTAAAAAATGAACTCAAGAAATAAGTAGCTTTGAGCTCTTGGGAAAGAAAAGAAAAAGAATTTGGTTCTTCTTGAAGCATGATCTCTAGCCTTACGTATCTTTTCTGTGATTTTAATCAGTGTATGACTATGTATAGCAAGCAAGGTTGCTGGATCCTTACATTTTTCTAGAAAAACTTTTATTCTCTTCTGTTTATACTTGACTTCTTTAGAGCATGACATTTGAATAAAATATACACCTTAGGGAAAATACATTTCTTTTCAGTTATATGGTTTCTGGTTATTGTACTGGCATAAGATTTAAAGCCGAAGCCAACTGCATCAAATTTTGTGAAGAAATAAAATGTCCTTTAATAAACCAAGAAATTAATTGATTTCTTAAAAGGTTTTCCTAAGCTCCCCAACCAATGCCCCCCTCCAAATTGCAACATAATCTAAGTAATTTTAATGCTGTAAAGTTTCCAGCCTCCTTTAAAATAGATTAGTTGGAAGCAGTAAGATCTCATTCCCTTTCAGTCCACTGCACCAAGCTGTATCTTCCATCTAAATTTTTTTCTTTGAGAATGTTGTGAGCAAAATCCTTGGCTCTCTTGTCATGTCAAGGAAATCTTCTGTAGAGTAGTATATATTGGAACTAATTGTAGCAAACTATACTTCCAATTTCCCATGTCTAATGTTTGGTTCCCTAATGTTCATGAACTGTAAGTCAGTTTTGTGATGACTGTTTTTTGGCCATAGTTTAAAAAAATAGTACTGCTGAATGAAATTGCTTTAATTGAGAGAAACACTATGTAGTTTTTATAGTATATTTTTTTCCTAAAGAGGGCCAACATTGGATGTTCAGATTGAAATCGATTAACCTATTAGTGCTGGAAGCATTCATATTACCTGTCTTAATAGCCATGATCATCGCCCACCAAATCACATTGAGTGCTTAATATACACTAGGCTCTGTGTTCAGTGATAACATGTACTAAGTTCTTTATCATAGTAAAGGCAACTAGTATCTCCATTTTATAGATAATAAACAGGGCCACGAAGAGTTCATAGTTACATAGCTTAAAGAAGTGGAAACAGGTTTCAATTCTACAGCATAAGATCACAAACACTCATAACATAGGTTTGCGCTTGCCTGTTTGTATCTGAGGTTTTAGGTTGAGTAATTTTGGTTTTTTAGACTGTGAAAATGAGGAAAATTATATCACATCAATTTTCCCAGTATTTATTACGTAATAGGGATGCGATTAATTTTTGTATCCCAGTTTTGAGAATATGTGTGTATTTATGTGGATTCAAGGTTTCTGGCTCTGATTCTAAGTATGTTACTATATTTATTTTACTTCAGGCTGCAAATATATACCTTCATTTTTATTACTGATCTTTCTTGTCCATGATCCTTAAGTCCAGAAACTTGTATAAGGAATAACAACAACAGTAATAATAAGGAGCCATATTCATCAACCATTGAGATGATTGATACTTGTGATATGTGGTATCTACCATAGAGAGGTTTGTAATTCTTAAAATCATACCCTAAATTCTCAGTTAAAAATTGGGAGAACTTGAGGTGCCTGGGTGGCTCAGTTGGTTAAGCATCCGGCTCTTGGTTTTGGCTCAGGTCATGATCTCAGGATCATGAGATCGAGCCCCACATTGGGCTCCATGCTCAAAATGGAGTCTGCTTGAGATTCTCTCTCTCCTTCTCCCTCTGTCCTCCAGCTGCTTATGGGTTCTCTCAAATAAAAATAAATAAATACATCTTTAAAAGTTGGGAAAACTTAGTAATAAGAGAATAAAATAGCCTTATATATTATTAGCCAAATTATGAGGCACAGAAAGTTAGAGACAGATCAGAGTTGCACAGTTGACTTGGAAATAAACTGGGAGGGAAAGAAAACTATACTATCTTATTCTCTTGCCAAGATGATGCTACCTCGCTTTGGCTCTTATATTAACAAAGAAAAAAAAATTGTCATAAAAAATAGTCATTAAAAATACAAGTGGTTGAATTTTTTTATCAGAATTTATCATCCATCATCAATAGCTAGAGAGGTGTGAGCCGGTTAGCCAATCTAGTTAACTTGCTGTGGTAGAGTGATGGCATGATGCTAACAATACCACCAATGACTAGTATTTATTGAGTGCTTACTGTAATTTTTATAAGCGTCATCCACTTTAATCTTTAACCCATAAAAACTAAAGTTCCTATCATGTAGATGGAGATCCTGATACTCCAGGAGATTTAATTGCCCATTTCCCTTGGCATTGTTGCAGGTTAAATGTTTGAAGACAGGGTAACAGTCTGTACTCTTAGCCATTATTTTATATAGTCTACTTTGTTCCATACACAACTATAATCTGTTGGTAGTTAGCAAAATTGTAGGCATTATCACTACCAATGCCTGATGTTGTGAGTTCTTGTCAGACTGTGGTAAGAAAAAAAATAGTGGGGCCCCTGGGTGGCTTAGTCAATTAAGCATCCTACTCTTAGTCTCAGGGTCATGAGTTTAAGCCCTACATTGGGCTCCATGCTGGGCGTCGAGCCTAATATGTATATATTTCCAATTTGTTTCCTTTGTGTAGGTTTTTCCATGTGATCTAATGACACATTGCGTTTAATATTGTTCTAAGAAAAATACATTCAGGAAAAATTATTTGTCATCTGCTTATAGGTGATTATGTATAGTATAGGCATAACTAATCCTTGATAGGGGAGCAATATGTCACTGACACAAATGAGATTGAGAAATTATTAGGCCTGCCTTACCTGTGAGTTTATTTAATTGATATTTCTAAAACCAACACCAAACAAAATACACTGTGCCTTTGATGATTCTTGAGAAGTTCAAAAGGGAAATATAACAATCGTTTGCTATTCCTATACCAGATGCTGCACTGTGTACTTCACATAATTTACTTTTAATTATCTTATCCATTCCTCAAAAAAATATATATATAAATATATTTATATGTAACTGAAATATTATACAGTTAGTGAATTAGAATTAAAATCATACTGTTTATTTTGATTCTAAAACATCAAAAGGTATTAACTACATCAGAAATTACAAACTTTCCAACCTAGTCCAAATGAATTACATATTGCATGTATACTCTAATATGTATTTATTTTTTGTCAAAAGTGTGTATTCTGTGGTTGTTAGAACTTGTTAACAGCATTTAAAAATCTCACAAAGAAATCCAGATTTCAGTATTTTGAAATAGTATTCTGGCAGTATTGGGCTGCACAACACTGTGTTTGTGTGTGCGTGTGTATTGGTATGCTTCTAGTTAGGCAGAAAAATAGTAAATCAGTGATCGTTTTAATAAAAATGTGAGGCACAGTGGACTCAAAAATATACTCTCTTAAAGTTTTAGGGGTATCTGTGTGTATATATAAATCTGTGTGCGTTCTTTTTAACAAATAGGATTAGGGTAATATACAGCATAACTTTGTCATAGTGTATTGGGGAGAGATGCAAGGCTTGATGAGGTAGCTAGAAAGCATGAGTTTAATTTTGGCTGTGCCAATAGCTTATCAAGGGGGTTTTGACAAGTAAATTCTGAATCCAGATAGATTCCTAAAAGTGGAAAAACTAACAGTCCTAGGTACAGACCACTAAGTATATAAAAACTAAGAATTAGATAATGCGAATTATTTATAGCAATTTGAGGGGAAAAGTGAACAGTTTTAGGAGACTGTGTCCAAAATGATGACTGAGCATCAGACATGTCCCCCTGCAAGGCAGAAAAAGATTAAATGAAAAATATGAAACCAAAAAGAAACTTGTAAGAAAGAATGTAATTTAGCAGCAGCAATATACTAGAAAGTTTGAGGAAACCCTGAGAAATAGAAAGCTGTTGGGATTCAGACTGGTGGGTAAAAAATACTGAGGGGAAATTGTGAGAGTTCTCTGCAAAAATGATAAATAACACGCACAGAGATGCTCCACAATGTTTATCACACCAGTACTTGTCAAAGAATTTGGAAGCAAACTTCATTCTCATCGAAATGTGTTCTTTAATAAATCATGCCGTATAAATACTTTGGGACATTAATGAAACCATTAAAATGATACTGCAGAATTGTACCCATTAATATAAAAGCTGAGAATCACATTTAATTTATTCAATAAACATTTATTTAACCCTGACTATGTCTTAGCTAGTATTATGGGTGCTGAAGTGCCAGTGATGATCCCAAACTAGCATGAGTTCAGTCCCCCTTTGGGCTTATGGTCTGTTAAATGAAAGACATCCACCAAGTAAATATGCAAATGAGTGAATGTAAAGTTACAACTGTGAACACACTGTGAAAATAAAAGTGTGGTCTTAGCAAAGCATGCAAAAGTAATACCTGAACTAACTGGCCTTCCTAAATCTGAAGGATGGGAGAGTTAAAAGTCAACTATGTGTAAGTCAGGGGTTAACAATATAGGGAAGGAGAAGAAAAGCTATGTAGCCTTTTTTTTTTTCAACCTGGAAACTGAAATAAGGTACAGGTGGCTAGAGGTTAGAGAATAACAGTGAATTTGGGAAAAAGTACAACTGGGGAAACTAGTATAAAAAATTGCTAGGTAACAAATACTGAATGTTTACTATATATCAAGCACTATGCAGTTGTTACATAAAATACTCTCAATTTTGAGGTAGATATGGCTATTTTCATTTCTACAGATGACAACACTAAAATTAAAAATTGACCCCAGGTCACACAATCCTGGCAGAGCTAGGCTTTGAATCCAGATTGAATCTTATTCACCACATCATACTCACCTTTTAGGTAGGAGACGGATCATAGTTGATTTCTGATATTCCAGACTATTGATCCTAAAAATAAAACCATTGGCCCATTGGCATTTTAGATAAATTCCTCTGATGTTTGTGGGGAGAAGGAAGAAGGGCAGCAGAGAGACCAGTTAGAAGGCTATAAAATACTGCACAAGGCAGAGCATAATAGCTTGAACTTGAGAGGACGGTAGAGATGGGGAAAAGATCACAGAGGAAGAGATGTGTAACAAGCAAATCAGATGGTCTTTGTGATGGATTTGTTGAGAGAAGTGAGAGGGAGGTGTTAAAGAGGCCTCAGGTTTATGACTGATCAACTAGATGGAAGGTGAGACTCTTCTCTGAAATGGGCGACACTGAACAAGGACCAAGTGAGGGCAATGACCATTTGCTTGATTTTCATCTTGATGCTTTCAAACATGTTAATGTTAAAACCAAGCAGATGAATATATAGATCTGGAACTCTGGTGATAATTGGGCTAGAGATGTACATTTGGGAGTCAACTGTGGATAGGTGAAACTGTGGGCTTGAATGAAATTATGTAGGGAAATGTATTAATGGGTATGGCTAAATGTAAATCACATATTAACGGTAATTCTCTATTGCTATAAGTATCATATACTTTTTCTTTAACTGTATTTTTTTAAAGATTTTTTTTACTTATTTACTTTTTATTTAGAGAAAACGGGAGGAGGGACAGAGAGGGAAGGAGAGAGAGAATCTTAAACAGACTCCTCGCTGGACTGGAGTCCTGTGGGGAGCTCATTCTCACACCTCATCCTGCTCTCCCCTCCCCCAGATCATGACCTAAATTGAAATCAAGAGTCGAGCACTTAACCAACTGAGCCACCCAGGTGCCCCAGAACCCACGACATTTTTTTAAAAAGATTTTTTAAATTTATTTCAGACATATACAGAAAGAGAGCACACTGGAAGGGGAGAGGGAGAGAGAACCTAAAGCAGACTCTACACTGAGTGTGAAGCCCAAGGCAGGGTTTGATCTCATGACCGCATGATCATGACCTCAGCCAAAATCAAGAGTCAGATGCCTAGCCAACCCAGGTGTCCCTACCTGTGTGTGTGTGTGTGTTGTTGTTGTTTAAATCAACATATATTGCTTTATGTGGGTCAGAATTAAATAATTTTTTATTCAACTTTATTGAGATAGAGTTTGCAAAATTATGTATTTAAAGTATATAACATAATGATTTGATCTATGTATACATTGTGAATGAATCCCCTTCATGCTTTCATGGAGGAGAAGCATCTATATATTAATTATTAATCTGTGTAGTAATTAAAACATCCATTGTCTCAGAAATTTAGCTTATTGTTTTGTTTTAGTGAGAACTCCCAAGTTCTACCCTCTTAGAAAAGTTCACTTATAGAGTACAGTATTAGCAACTATAGTCAGCATGTCATACATTAGATTCTCAGACATTAGTCATCTTAAACTGAAACTTTGTATCCTTTTACCAACCTTTCCTTATTTACCCTACTCCCCAGCTCCTGACAACCACCATTCTGCTCTCTGTTTCTAGGCATTCAACTTCATTTTTCAGATTCCACATATAAGTGATGCTATGCAATATTTGTCTTTGTCTGACTTATTTCATTTAGAATAAGACCTCCAGGTTCAATTATGCTGTTGCAAATAGAAGGATTTTCCTCTTTAAGTTTGGATTATATTCCATTGTGTTTATTTGCCACATTTTCTTTATACGTTCACCTATAGATGAACACTGAGGTTGTTTCCATATTATTGTGATATAAATGGGGATATAATGAGATATAAAAGAGACATAAAGATATCTCTTTGGGGGCACCTGGGTGGCTCAGTCAGTTAAGTATCCACTTTTTTTTTTTTTAAGATTTTTATTTATTTATTTATTTGACAGAGAGATCGCAAGTAGGCAGAGAGACAGACAGAGAGAAAGAGGAGGAAGCAGGCTCCCTGATGAGCAGAGCCAGATGCAGAGCCCGATGCGGGGCTCCATCCCAGGACCCTGAGATCATGACCTGAGCCGAAGGCAGAGGCTTTAACCCACTGAGTCACTCAGGCGCCCCAGGTATCCACTTTTGATTTCAGCTCAGGTCATTACCTCTGGACCATGAGATCAAGCCTTGCACTGGGCTCCATGCTAAGATTGGAGCCTGGTTAAGATTTTCTCTCTCCCTGGGGCAACTGGGTGGCTCTTAGGTTAAGCATCTGACTTTTTGTTTTAACTCAGGTTATGATCTCAGGGTCCTGGGATCGAGCCCCTCATGGGGCGTTGTGCCCAGTTGGGGGGGGGAGGCTGCTTCTCCCTCTCCCTCTGCTCCTTCCTCTGCTCATGCTTGCTCTCTATCTCTCCTTCTTTCAAATAAATAACTTTAAAAGAATCTCTCTCTCCCTCTCTCTCTGCTTTCTCTCTCTAGTCCTCTCTCTCTCTCTCTCTTCCCCCGCATCTCAAAAAAAAAGTTGTTTCTTTTGGTTATATACCCACAAGTAGGATTGCTGAATCAAATGGTAGTTTTATTTTAATTTTTTGTTTTCCATAATGACTGTACCAGCTTACATCACTACCAACAGTGAACAAGGGGTCCCTTTTTCCACATCTTTGCTAGAATTTATTAAATCCTTGCTTTTTAATAATAGATATCCTTACAGACATGAAGTGATATCTCATTGTGGTTTTGATTGACATTTCCCTGATGATCAATGATGTTGAGTACCATTTTATGTAGTCATTAGCCATTTGTCACTTGAATGTCTTTGGAAGGTGTCTACTCTGATCTTTCGCCCTGTTTATTTTATTATTTTATTTTATTATTTATTTATCTATTTATTTATTTATTGTAATTGAGCTTTATGAGTTATTTGTGTCTTGGATATTAACCCCTTGTCAGATATATGCTTTGCGAGTATTTTCCCTCATTCCAGGAATGGGACATTGTTTTGTTGATGGTTTCTTTTGCTGTGCAGAAGCTTTTTAATTTGATGTAGCCCTACTTGTTTGTTTTTGCTTTTGTTGCCTTTGCTTTTGGTATCAAATCTAAAAGTTCATTGCCGAGACCAGTACCAAGGAACTTACCCCATACATTTTCTTCCCGGGGTTTTAGTTCTTAGGTTTTATGTTTAAGTCTTCAATCTACTTTGAGTTGATTTTTGTGTATGGTATAAGGTTGTGGTCCATTTTCATTTTTTTACTTGTGGCTCTCAGGTTTTCCCAGCACCATTTATTGAAGAGACTGTGCTTTCCCTATTGTATATTTTCAGCTCCTTTGTTGAAAATTAATTGAACATACATACATGGGGTTCTTTCTGTACTCTATTTTGTTCTGTCGATCTGTGCATTTGTTTTTATGCCACTATCATACTATTTCGATTACTGTAGCATGTAGTATAGTTTGAAATTAGGAAGTGTGATGTTTCCAGTGTTTTTCTTTCTCAAGCTTGCTTTGGGTATTTGGGGTCTTTTTTGGTTTCACTGAAATTTTGGGATAGTTTTTTTTCCATTTCTGAAAAAAAAAGTGTCACCAGAATTTTGGGAGATTTTTTTTTTTTTTTTTAATTTTGGGAGATTTTGTATTAATCTCTAGATTGTTTTGGATAGTATGGACTTTTTTTTTAAGTAGGTTCCACACCCAACATGGGGCTCAAACTCATGACCCTGAGATCAGGAGTCTTGTGCTCTAACAACTGAGCCAGCCAGGAGCCCCAGTATGGATATTTTTATATTAATTCTTCCAATTCTTGAACATGGAGTATCTTTCCATTTATTTGTATCTTCATCAATTCCCTCATCAATGCCTTATGAGTTTCAGTGTATAGGTTTTCACCTCTTTGGTTAAAATTGTTCTAAGTATTTTATTACTCTTGATGTCATTGTAAATGGGATTCTTAATTTCTGTTTTAGAAAGCTTATTATTAGTGTATAGAAATGTAAATTAATTTTTTTGTTGATTTTGTATCCTGCCACTTTTCTGAATTCATTTATTAGTCTAATAATTTTTTTTGGTGGAGTTTTTAGGGTTTTCTACTTAAAATATTATGTCATCTGCAACAGAAAATTATGCTTCTTTCTTCTGATTTGAATGCCTTTTATTTCCTTTTCTTGCCTTAATTGCTCTGACTAGGGTTTCTAGTACAATGTTGAGTAAAAGTGGCAAGAATGGGCATCCTTGTCTTGTTTGGATCTTAGAGGAAGAGCTTTCAGTTTTCACCTTTGAGTATGATGCTGGCTGTGGGATATCATTTATGGGCTTTATTGTGTAGAGGTGTATTTCTTCTAAATCCAATTTGTTTTCCTGTTTTTATCATGAAGTGATGTTGAATTTTGTTAAATGCTTTTTCTGCATCTGTTTAGATGACCATATCATTTTAATCTTTTATTTTGTTAATAGGGTGTATCACATTTATTATTGTCAAAAATCCCACTTGATCATAGTAGATGCTCATTTTAATGTACTGTTGAATTTTGTTTGTGAATTTTTTTTTTTTTTTAAGTGTTTTGCATCTGTGTTCATCAGGGACATCAGCCTGTAGTTTTCTTTCCTTGTAGTATCATCTACTTGGATATTAGAGTAATGCTGGCCTCATAAAATGAGTTTGGAAGTATTCCCTTCCCTTGTGTTTCTTGGTAGAGCTGGAGAAGTTTGGGCATTGATTCTTCTTTAAATGTTTGGTAGAATTCACCAATGAAGCCAATGGTCCTGGTCTTTTTACTGTTGAGAAATTTTTTATTACTGTTGAATCTCCTTACTAGTAATTGGTCTGCTCAGATTTTCTATTTCTTCATGATTCAGTCTTGGTAGGTTGTACGTTTTCAGGAATTCATACATTTCATCTAGGTAAATGAAGTTTAAGAAACACAGAGGAAAAAAGTCAAAACTTGTCATGATGAAATAAATATCAGTGTACATATTGCAAAGTGTAAAGGCGAGAATACAAGATGGGCCCAGGGTTTCATGTCTGGATTAAGAGGCTTTTCTCATCTCATTCTTTTGCCAGACTCGTTCCACTTGGCTGATGACCACTTTCTCTGACTCTCTGATAGTATCATCTCCATCAAAACTCTCGTTGTCAAATATGTCATCTGACAGCAATGCAGGCTGGTGACAGAACTTGTCAACAAAGCTTGCATTCAGTTTTACTCACTCTGCAACAAACAGAGTGTATATGATAAGCATCTTGTCACTTAGAATGCTCTTGTCATCTGCATAGTTTGCAGATTTAGTCATCATGAAGCAGTGAGCAAATTCTGGTAGGTGAGATAGACTCGTTAAGTATTACTTTCTGTCATAGTGTGTGTATCATGCACTATTTGGTATGTTCTTTTTTTTTTTTTTATTTGGTATGTTCTTGATTAAGAAATTAAATTACTGGGGCACCTGGGTGGCTCAGTTGGTTAAGCAGTTGTGTTCAGCTCAGGTCATGATGCCAGGGTCCTGGGATCGAGTTCCGCATCAGGCTCCCTGCTTGACAGGGAGCCTGCTTCTCTTTCTACCTCTGCCTGCAACTCCCCCCACTTGTGCTCTCTCTCTCTCTGTCAAATAAATTAATTAATTAATTAAAAAATTAATTACTTATTGCTCTAGATATATGTCTTTATGAGTTGTATATATGTGTGAATGTATGCCAAACTGTTATGTTGAATTGGACACATTTCTGCAAAGACACAGTGAGAAAAGTCAGTGAGATCTTCTGCTTCTGTTTTGAGTTAGAAAAGTTGCCACTTGGTCATCATATGGTTCTTTTCTATATTCCTATGAAAATCATTTCAGACATAGTAAACCTATATTTTAAAATTTAACACTTATAAGTATACTGTCAGCTATCCATATGGCGAAGTAAAACTTAACAAGCATGAAGAAAATCTTCAAACTGTCAATGTAGTATTGTGTAAGGTAATCTTAGTTGGCTTTGAAATACTTAATACTTTTGAAATGACACTTCACTGAGCATTTCTATCTGTAACAGAGTTTATTAAAATGCTCATTTTGACTACTTATAACTGTCGTATCAATTCAGTATTTCCGATAGTAGTTAGAGGAAGCACAATTTAAATATCTTGAAGGAGGAAATTGATTTCAGAGCAGAAGTTGCTATTTCAAATTACTTATTTGGACCTTGGATTTTGCTTGTTAATGGAGTTACCTCTGTATAACCAATTGTAATAGGTTAAGTTTTCCATGTGGCATAATGGATGTGTTCCTGTCTGAAGAACTACAAATCTCGAGTAAGTCAAAACACAACAAGAAATCACCAAACCAGGGCACATAAATATTGACTATGGATACTCAGGCACATTTCATATTTATATTAAAGACTAGAAATCCCATATAAATAGGCATGCTCCCAGGACATTTTTATACTCTGTGAATGCAGGAAGGTACTACATCTTGCATTATTATGACATCAGGACACTTGGATGGGATTGATCGTCTCTAGATTAAATTTTAAATTTTTGCTTAGAGTTATATCTGAAGTACATATATGCTTTTTTTCAACTTACATAAAATGTGTTCTGGATCATCTGAATTATCTGAACATAGGGATTTAATGAAATAAAGAAAGTGTATTTTTCATTTCAGTCCAGACTACTTTTAGCAAAAATTATTTATCAGTGTGAGGTTAGGCTTCAGAATACATGAAATCATTTAGGAATATTTATCTTGCAGTAAAGGAATTGCTGATTCTTCCATTTGGAATTCAACCTTGTTTTCCCTCTTTTTTCCTTTTGTCAAGTTTATTGAGATGTAATTTACATACAGCAAGGTTCATTCTTGTCAGTGAACAGTTATTAGTTTTGACAAATGCATACACCATGTGACTGCTTTCAGAATTAAAATATATCAGAGTTGCTTAAAACTCTCTCGTGGCCCTTTTTGGCCACCCTTCTTTGACTGTCAGTTCTTCATAGGTAGTGACCTGTTTCAGTCTATAGTTTTGTCCTTTTCAAATTGTCATAAAAATAAAATCATACAATATGTAGCCTTTAGGGACTGGCTTCTGTAACTTATCATAATGCATTTGATTTTCATTCATGCTGTTGAGTGTTCGGTAGTCCTTTCCTTTTATTGCTAAATAGCATCCCATTGCATGGATATACCATAGTTTGCTCAGCCATTTTATGCTTTCTTATCATTTTTGTAAGTAGTGTTCCTCCCATGAACACTTAGCATTCTATTAACACTTTCTTTATAATTTTCTCTACTTCTATTTTCTTTTAGGACTTTTCTAATAAGCTTTCATTAAGTCTTTGGAAAGAAGGAGCTTTATAAACTTATTATATTTTTTGTACACATTTACATTTTAGTAAGTATTACATTTGATGAAAAATGAATCCTATTAGAAAAGATTCTATTGAAACCCCCAAGATCTGGTAATAATTTATTCGTTATACTTTTTTGGGGATACTTTTTTTGGTGTCAGAAGAATTGTAAAAATTTTGAAACTATAGACGCATAAAGACTATGAGGAGAAAAATCTGTAATGCTTCAATAATGCTTGTGATTTGCTGGAAAAGAAATACAATAAATATTTTTTCAATGTCTAACGTCTGTAAACTCAATCTCAAGGGCTGAGAACTAATGACTTACCTTGGAAGTTTTAAAAGTGAGACTAAAACTAGTTAATTTACTTAACAGAAGCAAGCTGAGATTATGGAGTGTGGATGAGAAAGATGATTCAGTGTTCCAAATATTTAAAAAAAAGAATGAAAACTTTAATTTATATTTGAAACTGGTCTTATTCTTCCAGAGAGTTCTCTACTTTTACTAGACTGTAGACAGTTGTCTTTCATGTAGAGTTAAAACCAAGCTATTTAAAATTCTCTAGTAGAAAAGTAGCATGGATCTATAGACTAAAAAATAAATTACTTACACATAATTAATGATCTTTTATGAAATACAGAATGGTTCTAAACTCGGTAGCTTAAAACAAGAATGTGCATATTATTTTACCGTTATTAAATCTATATGAAAATACAACACGGTTTCTACTTGTAAATGAGTATACCTGTCCTATGGCACATGTATTTGTTATATTTTTTGTTGTTGTTAGACTCCTCACATTTTCCCATGAAGACATGCAAGTACCTGTTTTATACTGCAATTCATATTAATATTTAATTTTTGTACAATTTATACATCCATTTAGGATTGAAAAGGACTTTAGAAATCACCCTAATCAAACACCTTCTGAAGAAACCCTTTCTTCTGAAGAAACCGTCTCTTGAATGGTTACTGAACACAAGTGTTCCAAGAATTATAAGAGCTCCAAGTCTCAGTTCTGGAGAATATCTCCTGTTCCTCATCACATCCCTCAGATACAATGAAGCTAATCGGAAATAATTTTTCTGTACTTTTGTTTGGAACAAGCTCTAGCCCCCAAATCTTTCATCGAAGAAGTAGACACATAGAAAGTAAATCTAGTCTCTTGGTTCACCTTTTTCCGTGATTCTCCCCTTGCTCCCTCATCCTACTCCTGGGGCCTATACTCTGGGTCATTCCCACCCTACTTAACCGGTGGTTCAAAGTACTTTGGTGGGTAGAGAATTATCTGGAGAGTTAATAATGCACACAGAGATCCAGGCTTGTATGCACTAGACCTTTAGATTTTTATAAATTCGGTGTGTGATTTTCATGCCCAATAAAGCTGAGAATCACTGGTCCAGGGTCCTGCACCTGCATCGACATGGGCCCTTCCAGCCTTTCTCACTCTGCTCTAATTAAGAAAACATGCTTTGATGGGCACAGTCTTCATAAGGCCTAGTCTATTCTTTTTGTCCTAAATCTATGTCATTGGCATCCATTGAACAGAATCACACTTTCTACCTTAGCATTCAAGAACTCTGGCCCAACTTTCTAGCCTGTGTCCCTTTACTCCAGCATCACTGAACTCCTTACCGTTGGGAAGCAATCTTAAAAGTGTGGCTTCAGCTCTTAGAGACTTGAGTTAAATTCATAGTTACTCCTAATAGAAGTTTTCTGGGCTTGCCTTTTTTTCCTCTGGAAAAGCAAAAGCAGATCTTTTTGTTAGTTTTAAGTACAATATACATAATATGGTGAGCCTAGGGAAGACGGCATTGAATTAACCTAGGGATGCTTATATGGCAGACTAGTCCCCACAAGTGCCATGTTGTCCCTTTTCTCATTAATTATTTTGCTCATGACGTTTCTACTGACCCTCTGGTTTGAGCTTGCACATACTTCGATGCCCAGGTTTGATTTCACAGATGCCCTAAAGACTTCTGTGGTTTCCTCTGTGTCATGTCCTTTGTCCCTCCTCTGCACATGTGCACAGCAGTCATGTGACCACTGTTGGGAAAGGCATGCTCACATATGTGAGTGCATTTTCTACAGTATCTTCACACAAGGCAAAGAAGCTAATTTTATGCCTTTTCATAATCACTGCACATGACCAGCTGCTGTTTATTCAGTAGTTAATATGTACCAGCCTTGCTAAGAATTTTCTGCATTGATAGATGCAGATCACTTTTCTGCATCTATCATCGCTAGATATCTTCAGAACAACCACCCTGAGATATGGGTTTCTTAACTCCATTTATATATGGAGCAGTTTGAGACTCAAAACTTAAGTAACTTAATTTGTTAGACTACCTGTTATGGAACAGTGCTGAGCCATAAATATAGATGCCTAGCAACTTTATTGACAGTATCCGTAATTATCTTAATGTTGACTGTAGATTATCTTTTACAAAAAAATGAACTTAAAGTGGCAAAGCCAATAAGTGACTATCTTGTCCTATTTTAAAGGCTTACAATGACAGAATTTGTTCTGTAATACACTCAAAGGTGATCTTGCAAACAAGTTAAAGAAGGTGTGTAATTATGTTAGACCACGTGTGTCTGTGTACAAGTGTGTGCGTGTGTGTGTGTATGTATGTAAAGTTCGTCTACGTGCAGTTCAACTGAGGTTAGATAGGATATTCTTTTCTCCAGTAACTGCTTCCACTGTGCTTTCTGGAAGCACAGCGTGTGCATGGATTGCTAAGCCCCATATAATGTCTTTAGCATCCTTTGACTCCGGCAAAACTCCAGTATCTCTGGCCCACTAAATATGGGAATGCAGCCTCTGCCTTTCTCTATCCTGCACTCATCCATCCCATCTCTGTTCTCCTGCCTCTCTCTTGACCCTTCTTCTGCCCCAGCAGTAACAGGGGGCTTTAAAAAAGAAAATTTCAGATACCAGTTACAAGGTAATCCTCAAACTAGTAGGAAGTTTAGTGAAAGGAGTGGGGGAAACACTTTCATGTCATTTCAACCTTAAAGGGGTGGATTCTAGTAACTGATAGGATGAAGTCGAAGAAATGGCTATTTTCTCTCAAATTAAGTTATTCCCCAGTTTTAGTATGCAGATCACTCTTTATCATTTTTATCTCTGGCCCAAAGTAGGAAATGCATTTTGCATCATAATTAAGTTCTCTGCCTCTCTCCCTCTCTCATACTCACACACACCTCCGAAAAAACCCTGATCCTTTTCTGTACTACACACCCTGAACTATAATTTCTATTTCTCTTCTATTCAGTCCTATCAGTTTTCAAGACGTTTGTTTCATGACCCACTAAACTGATTAGATAACCTTTGAATGGGTCAAATCCCACAGTTCATAAAACAC
>CM052883.1:84364138-84446285 GCA_028534135.1 Potos flavus | reverse complement strand
TACTATATTTTAAGTTTTAAGTCTTTAATGTGTTGGCTATTTACTAACCTATAGAAAGTGGCCTCTCAAGGTAAGAAACTAAATGCCCTTTAAAACATGTAGATTAAAAACCCATTTGACAGTAAAAGAAAATTATGTAACATTTATTTTTGTGTACATTAGTATCAGAACTGAAAATAAAGACTTGGCAATCTATTAATATGTAAATAACTATATTACTTATATAAGTGAATGTTCAATATGATATGCTGGTCTTTTTTAATTACTTCTATGATTGCTATAATTAAGCCATAGTGATAGCAAAATATTTTGCCAAGATGAAAGTAATAGAAAAATGTTCTGGCATTATGAAAATTGCAGTGGAGAAGTTAGAATTTAAAGCCAAAACAAGTAGCTTACATAATTAAGACAGAACTTTGTGGTAAATTTTTTGGCCTGGTAGTGTAAAATATTTCTTAGTGATTCAAAGAGTAGTTGTGAACACTATAAAATGAGAGTGTGAGAGAGAATGCATTATATTTCAAAGCTGGAAAATAAATAGGAAATCTTGCATTGTTGTGTATTTTAAATTTTTAGTCTGACAATTCTGAATACATTTTAGCGGGAATAAAATAAATTTAAAACAAGCATAGATTTTATATGCAGTCGACCTTGAGCAACACAGGGGTTGGGATGCTGACCTCTGCACAGTTGAAAATCCATGTGTAACTTTTGATTCACCAAAAACCTACCTACTAATGGTCTGCTGTTGACTGGTAGTCTTACCAAAAGCATAAGCAGTCAATTAACCTGTATTTTTTGTTACATGTATTATATGCTGTATTCTTACAATAAGCTGGAGAAAAGACAATGTTATTAGCAAAATCATAAGGAAGAGGAAATACATTTACAGTGCTGTAAATGGAAAAAAGTCCATGTATAGGTGTATCCATGAAGTTCAAACCCAAATTGTTCAATGTCAGCCATCCATCCGTGTGTCATCAAACCCATGTTGTCCAATGACCTCTAGTATGTGTCATCATATATTTTCTCCTGTTTGTGTCCCAAGACCGTTTCTGTCTTTACCTTTGCTTTCAGATTTTATTTCGCAGAGTTGTAAAAGTTCTGGGATGGAATAGGAATACCTGCCATATTAATATGTAAGTTTTCTTTCATGTAAAACTCAGTCACAGTAGGAGTAAAGGAATGAGTTCTATGACCTCCTTGTAAGTTTCTTAATAAGACCAACAAAGTGGCAGTATTAATTAACTGAATTTTAGCCTCAAAAATATATCAGTTATTTCGGATGTATCTCTTTTTTTTTTAAAAAAAATATTTATTTTAGAGAGAGAGAGAGTATAAGTAGGGGGAGAGGGAGAGGGAAAGGAACAGGGAGAATGTTAAGCAGACTCCCTGCTGAGCGCAGAGCCCAATGTGGGGCTCCATCTCAAGACACTCGAGGTCATGACCTGAGCCGAAATCAAGAATTGGCCACTTAACCGACTGAGCCACCCAGGCACTCCAATTTCAAATGTATCCTATAAGGTTTTTAAATTGAATTTTTTACCAATTAGTTTTTTTTTTATAATTTTTCTGTTGAGGTGTAATTAGCATAACACTATATTAATTACAGGTGGACAATTAATGATTTGATATTTATATATATTGCAAAATGATTATAAGTCCAGTTAACATCTGTCATCATACAGTTTACAGACTTTTTTCTTGTGATGAGAACTTTCAAGATCTATGATCCTAGCTACTTTCAGATATGCAATCCAGTGTTCTAGTCACCATGCTATATATCACATTCCTGTGACTCATCCAGTTTATAACAGGAAGTTTGTACCTTTTGGCCCCCTTCACCTCTTTTACCAACAATGTACCTCAGACAATCTCCAGTCTCTTCTCTATATCCATGAACTTGATTTTTTGTTTTTGTTCTGTTTTATTTTAATTCTACAAGTGGGATCATACAGCATTCATAGTTTTCTGTCTGACTTATTTCACTTAGTATAAGGCCCTCAAGGTCAATCCATGATGACACAAATGGGAAGATTTCATTGTTTTTATGGCTGAGTAATATTCCATTGTATAGATCTTTCTCACGTTTTCTTTATCTGTTGATGGAGATTTGGGTTGTTTCCGTGTCTTGGCTATTATAAATAATACTTCAATGAATGTGGGGGTATATATATCTTTGTTAATTAGTGTTTCCAGGTAGAATGGCACTGTAGTGATATGCAGATGAGTCTCACGAAGTGTCTTTTCTTTTTAATGAATGCTTTGATATAAACTACACTGTAAGAAATATTAAGCACTTAAAAGGAATAAATGATCAGGGAGTTCAAACAGATTATGTCTATATGAAGTGATGAGAAAAAGCCTTGTAAATGATGACATTTTAACTGGACCTCAGTAATAGGTAGTGTTTAAAAATGTGGGGGGAAATATGTATTCCACGAAGAGAAAACTTCATGGATAAAATAACAGGAATCAATGAGCAGTGAGGATAGAAAATCAACTGCTTTGCAACAGAAGATAAGAGAAATGAGGTTGAAAATGAAGTTTGATGCCAAGTCATTGCATACCACACTAAGAAGTATCTTAAAGAATTTCACTGGCATTTTTAAACCAAGTTCTTATATGATATGATCTGAGAGTTTAGAAAGAAGTTACTGTATAACTTTTGAGTTACGTATTTAAAAAAAAAAAAAAAAAGCTTTATAGAAGGAGAATTCAAGTCCATGGACAAATCATCAAAGAAGAAGGAACTTTGCTTTTCTTCTTAAAAGAGCTGCCTCGTTGATGTGAGAAAGGTCAGTCTGGTTCTAGGAGAGGAACAATAAATCTCTGGGGTCAAGAAGGGTGCCATGGAATGAATAGCTTCATAAAAATGATCCAGCAGCCCTGAATCATGGTGATTATAGCTATTGTGTATTACTATGATTATCTTGTATTTATTGAATTTTTGCAATGGGTGAGTTACCAGACAGTAAAGAAATATGTTCAATAAGCTGATCAAACACTGAAAGCGTAACAGAAGTATAGTGCTTTTGGCCTTTGAATTCACTATTTAAGTATTTCCCAAAGCCACTGGATTTTTTTTTTTTCCTGTCCACTGTCTGTCCATTGTCCTTGGATGGAATAGTTGCTCATGTTAGAATATATCACATGATCCAGATCTTTTTCTTATGTACCTTCCTAGCAAAATCTGATTTTACAGGCAATGTCCATTGTTTAATTCTTTTGTAAAATAGATACATAATGTCAGACAACAGGCAATAGACTCCACCCAAAATCAGTGAATGTACTGCATGGCAACAGATAAGGCAGCTATCTACCAAGAATCTGAACTAAGACACAAATCTTGCTTTATGTGACAAAGGTTAAAATTTAAAGTTTGTTTTAAGGAGAGAAATTCTTAAAGGACACAGTGGATCATATACAAGATCTGTGAGTAAAAAGGTCTAGAAGGAAGGGAGAAAATGGAATGGAGGTGTACCGGTGGGGCATGTAGGGAATGGGGAATCAAAGAGTATGAGTCATGGGGACAACTATGAGCCCATGGGGAATGGCAATGATAGTCTTAGCCCTCAGAACAGTTATATTATGCACTTTTCTTAGATTTCTGGAGAAGTTTCCAGAAAAAAAAAAATACTGCTACGGATGCCAACCTAATAACAGCTTATGTTCCCAAACTGTATTTGTAGATAATTATTGGCAACTTAGAAAGTATTAATTTCAGCAGAAGTACTATGTGGTTTCTCATTCCCATGTTGGCCTAGCAAAGTCTTCTCTTATATTTTCTGGAATTATATTAATGAATGGGGGTAACTTGCTCTTTCAAACATGGTTTCTATGGGGAAGTGTATATGGAGTATGAGTGAAATGCCATCATCCTATGTGTCCTAATTGTGACAGTCTCGTGTGCTACTGGAGATTCCCCAAGCTGGGGCTTCTTTGTGGCAGCAGTGGACAGGAGAATGAAAGCCAGAGAGGGTCAGAGATCTGGTTCGGTAAAGTGTCTCATGGCTTTTTTCTCTGGTGGCTTTGGAGGGATATGAAACTGCAGTTACTGAAAAAAAAAAAAAAAATTACAGTTAGAAATAATAGCAACAGTGGTAGCTACCCAGGGAAGGTCTGTGTACTTTGGAAACTGATGTACTTGTATCTGTTCCTTTATCTTGATTGGAATCCACAACTATTTCCGGTACTTTTCCGCCATTTCCAACAGCTTCACTAAGAAAAGCTCCACAGCTTTCTCTAAGAAAAGTTTGAGAAGTAGGCGTGACTGGCCTAATTTTATTAATGACTGTTTTAAGGCATATTGAGACTGAGGTTGTCACTGCTAAACACAGCACCTTTTTTCCCTAAATACTGTTCCCCACACATATACATATATCTTACTTTTCTGCTACCTTTTTAACCATCTCCAGTGTCTCTGTTGATCTATAAATTTAGTCAGTGGGGAAAAGTGATTTTTATATAATTTTCTCATTGCTTTTATTTATTTTTTTAAGATTTTATTTATTTATTTGACAGAGGGAGAGAGATCGCAAGTAGGCAGAGAGGCAGGCAGGGAGAGAGGGGGAAGCAGGCTCCCTGCTGAGCAGAGAGCCCGATGCGGGGCTCGATCCCAGGACCCTGAGATCATGACCTGAGCCGAAGGCAGAGGCTTTAACCTACTGAGCCACCCAGGCGCCCCTCATTAGAAAGCTTTTATTTGAACTCCAGATACCCCAAATCTGAGCTATAAGTTTCTTCAAATATCTATTGAAGATAATGAAAGTGTAAAAGCATAAAAGAAAAAGAAAAGCAAAAATGAAAAGTGGGGAGTGATGTCTAAAAAATGGTGGCAGCGATATTTCTGATGTTTGCTTCCCACCTCCACTCCCCAGAACATCTATCTGAACGCTATCCACACATAAAAATACCTTCGTAAGAGCTAAAGATACCAGCTGATGGGTTATATAGTACCTGGGTGGAACACAGAAATAAGAAAAGATGCACTGAGGAAGGTAGGAAAATAGATTCAAATTGCCCCCCATTACCCCTCCCCCAAGTCTAGCTACCTATCTTGAAAAGAGAGACCTTCCTTATGGGTAAAGGAGAATGAAGTGAGTCCCCAACTTTACTGCAAACCTCAGAACCAGCCTGCATAGGCACTAGACCAACTACTGATGCCTTGGATATCTCCCTGCTGCAAATCCAGGTACTAGGTTCACCCAGATACCTGCCAGCTCTGGTGGCCCCAGGTGCCTCCCATGGCCTCCAGCCGCTTTCAAGTCACCAGGATCTTGGCAGGATCCCATCAGCCCAGGTCCCTGGCCCAGCCAGATATCAACTAGCTCCCGCATCCACAGCCAGCACCAGGCTCCTGGTGGACTCCTGCAAATCCAACCCCTGGCACATCTCAGCAGCTGCCAGCTCCCACAGCCCCAGATATGACCAAAGGCTCCCAGTAAGCCCCAGGACTTAGGTTCCTAGCCAGGATCAGTGTTACACCAACTACTGCAGCCCTGTCCCAGGCCCACTTCAATAGCAGGCCAGCTCTTGTGGCCCTAAATTTCAGACTGACGCCTCAGATACAGGCTCCTGACCTACTTCAGGGCCAGGCCAGCACCCATGGCCCTACAGTCTGGCTCCCAGCCTGCCCTGTGCCACACTGCCCCCTGCAGACCCATCCTTCAGTCTAGCCACCCAGTTCTCGGTTTAGACACTTACTCCATGACCCCAGGCTTCAGGCTTGCACTTTGTTAGTTTGGTCTCTATTGTCCCAGCCTCCAGGCAGCTCCTATAAAACTAGGTTCCTGGCAATTCAAGCACCAGAAAGGCCTGTGTGGACCTAGATATCAGGCTCCCAGTGGTCCTTTGTATATGGATGGCCTCTCTGGACTCAAGATCTAGGTTTACCCATGTAGACAGAGATCATAGGTTCAGCACCACAGGCTCAGATGCTAGTCCTACCCAGTGAACCCAGACTCCCCATGTACCCAGGCACCAGGCCTGCCCAACCAATGACTTTAGCAGCAAGTCCACCAACAGATGCCCAAACGGCTCACCTAAAATCTCTGGGTGAGCTGACTGGTGAAGGGCTTTACCTGCTGAAGCCAGTATGTATAAGACTGAAGAGGTACCTACTTTCACAAATGTGCAAACAACCCAAGGCCACAAGGATCATGAATAATCAAGGAAGTATACCAACAAATGAAACTAATAAAACTCCAATGACTGACCCTAAAGAAATGGAAATCTGTGAACTGACCATTCAGAATAATTCTCTTAAAGAAAGTTAGTGAATAGAACATATATAGATAACTAAATGATATTAGGAAAACAATTCATGAACAAAATGAGAAGTTCAATGAAATAATCATTAAAAAAAAAAATGGAAATCCTTCAGTTGAAAATACCACGATTGAAATGAAAAATTCTACAGAGAGCTTTAACAGCAAGTTTGACCAAGCAAAAGAATCAGTCATCTAGATGATAGGTTATTTGAAATCATCCAAAGGAGGGAAAAAAAAAAAAAAAATATATATATATATATATATATATATGTATACACACACACACACACACTCACACACACACATATACACACATACACACACACACTCCACACTGGTAACGGTAAGCCTATAATCAGATTCATAATACTCCAATACTGTAAATGGTGATGTGTTAGCTACTTAACTCTAGTGTAAATATTTAAAAGATGAGTAGTAAAAATAATTATAGCAACAACTTGTTAATGATTAGACAATTTAAAAAAGGAAAATGTTGACATCAAAAATACAAAATATTGGGGACCAGTAAAAGGGTAGAGTTTTTGTACACAATTGAACTGAAGTTGTCATCAACTTAAAAGTAGGCTGTTACATCTATAAAATGTTCTCTATAAGCCTCATGATAACCACAAAGCAAAAGCCTATAGCATATACACAGAAGATAGAGAAGGGAATCAAAGCATACACTACAGAAAAAGAATCAGTTCACAAAAAAAGATAGCAAATGAGAAAAAAGAATCAAAGGAACTACAGGACAGCCAGAACAATGAATAAGATGACATTAGTAAGTACTTACCTATCAAAATTATTTTAAATGTAAATGGATTCAATTCTCAAATTGAAAGACAGTGGCTGAATAAATTAAAAACTCCAACTGTATGCTGCCAAGAAGAGATTCATTGCAGTTTTAAGAACAAACATAAGGTTCTGGTGAAGGGATGAAAAAGATATCCCATGCAAATGGAAAGCAAAAGAGAACAGGGTTAGCTATACCTCTATCAGATGAAATAGTCATTTAGTAAAAAACTGTAACAGGAGACAAAAAAATGTCATTATAGAATTGTAAAGAGATCGGTATATCAAGAGGATAACACAATTGTAAATATATATGTATCTAATATTGGAGCACCTAGAAGTATTAAGCAAATGCTAACAGATCGGAAGGGAGAAATAGACAACTATATGATAGAGGGGAATTTCAATATTCTATTTTTTTTTTAATGATTTTATTTATTTATTTGACAGCAGGAGAGCACAGGCAGGGGTAGTAGCAGAGGGAGAGAGAGGGGGAGAAGCAGAAGCAGGCTCCCTGCTGAGCAGGGAGCCCAATGCAGGGCTCAATCCCAGGACCCTGGGATCATTACCTGAGCCAAAGGCAATCTCTTAACCAACTCAGCCACCCAGACACCCCATAATATTCTATTTTTAATAGTAGATTATGCAGTCAGAAAATCAATATGGAAATAATGAATTTGAGTTATAATTATATCAAATAGATCTAACATATTCAGAATATTCTCAACAGTAGCAAAATACACATTCTTTCCAAGCACACATGGAACATTTTCCAGAATAAATAGTATGTTAGGTCACAAACAAGCCTTAGAAAAGGTAAGAATATTGATATTATAGTAAGTATCTTTTTCAAGCACAATGATATGAAGCAAGATGAGTGACAGGAGGAAAATTAGAAAATTCACAAATATGTGGAATTAAATAGTACCCTACTGACCAACCCATGGGTCAAGGAGGAAATTAAGTAGGAAATAAAAATATATCTTTGAACAAATCTTCAAATGAAATAGAAATATACTGAATTAATGGGATGCAGCAAAAGCAGTGTTAAGAGGGAAGTTTACAACTATAAATAAACACCTATATTAAGAAAAAAGATCACGATCTAATTTTACACCTCAAAGAGATAGAAAAAGAAGAACAAAGTAGTTCACAGTTTGCAAACGGAAGGAAAATAAATAAAAATCAGAGCAGAAATAAGTGAAATAGAGACTAGAAAACAGTAATAAAGATCAACAAAATTAAGTCCTGTTTTTTTTTTAAATAACAAACTTGACAAATTGTTAGCAAGAGTAATGAAGAAAAAAGATAAATAAATCAGAAATGAAAGAGGAAACATTAGAAATGACACAACAGGAATAAAAAGGATCACAGGAGACTGCCATTAACAATTGTATACCAACAAATTGGATAACCTAAAAGAAAGGAATGAAGTCCCAAAACACACGATCTTCCAAGACTCAGTCACGAATAGAAAATTTGAGACTAAATACTAGTAAGGAGATTGAATTAGTAATCAAAAACCTCCCAACAAAGAAAATCCCAGGGCTAGATGGTTTTACTGGTAAATTCCACCAAACATTTAAAGCAAATTAACATCAGACCTTTCAAACTCTTCCAAAAAATTGAAGGGGAGGGAACACTCCTAACCTCATTGTGGCTCTGCTGAGAGAGCCAAAATAAGAACAATACAAAGAAAAGAAAGCTCCAGGCCAGTATCTTGATGAAGATAGATGTAAAAATTGTCAACAAAATACTAGCTAACCAAATTTAATAGTATTTTAAATGTCTTATATACCAATATGAAGGGGATTTGTCCCTGGGTTGCCTTGGTGGTTTAATACATGCAGATAAATAAATGTGATACACCACATTAATAGAATGAAACTTATAAATCATATGATTTTCTCAATAGGTGCAGAAAAAGCATTTGATGAAATTCATCCTTTCATAATGAAAACTCTCAACAAATTGGGTATAGAAGGAAAATACCTCAACATAATACAGGCCATATATGAAAAACCTGGAATTCCCAATGGTGAAAGTTTAAAAGGCTTTCTGCTAAGATTGGGGACAAGATAAAGGTTCCCATTTTTTCATCCCTATTCAATACTGGAAGTACTAGCCAGAGCAATTAGGTAAGAAGCAGATATAAAAGGCATCTACATCAGAAAGGAATATAAAAAGCATCCAAATCAGAAAGGAAGTAGTACAATGATCTCCATTTGCAGATGGTTTGATCTTATATATAGAAAATCTTAAAGACTTTACCAAAAAAAAATAAAAAATAGAACCAATATACAAATTAAATAAGGTTGCAGGATACAAAATCAGTGCAAATGCAAAATTTAGTTGCATTTCTATACCTTAATAATGAACTATCAAATATAATTAAAAATCCCATGTAAAGTATCATCAAAAATAATAAAATACTTGGAAGAATTTTATCCAAGAAGGTGAAATATCTGTATACTCAAAATTATAAGACATTGATGAGAGAAATGAAAGATGATAGAAAGAAATAAATGAAAAGATAGCCCATGTCCATCAGAATAATTAATATTGTTAAAATGTCCATTCTACCCAAAGCAATCTACAGATTTAAAGTAATCTCTATCGAATTTCCAATTGCATTTTTCATAAAAATAGAAATACAATCCTAAAATTCATAGTCAAAGCAATCCTAAAGAAGAAAAACAAAACTGGAGACATTACACATCCTGATTTCAAAGTTAATTACAAAGTTATAGTAATTACACAGTATGGTACTAGTACAAAGCAGACACAGAGACCAATGGAACAGCATTGAGAACTCAGAAATAAGCCTGTGTATATGTGGTAAGCTAATATTTGACAAGCGAGCCGAGAGTATGCAATGATAAAAAGATAGTCTCTTCAATAAATTCTATTGGGAAAACTTGATATTCACCAGTTTTCACCAGAATAGGAATGAAATTGGACCCCTAGCTTATACTCACAAAAATTAACTCAAATTAAAAAAAAACTAAAATTGCTAGAAGAAAACAGGGAAATGCTCCTTGTTATTGGTCTTAAGAGTCATTGTTTGGACATGACACCTAAAGCCCAAGCAACAAAACAACATATAAACTGGTAGGACTCCATCAAACTGAAAAGCATCTATACAACAAAAGAGTGAGCAAAATGAAAAGGCAAGCTGCAGAATGGGAGACAATATTTATAAATTATGTATCTGATGATTGATTAATATTAAACAATATGAGAAACTCATATAACCCAATAGTAAAAACCCAAATATACCAATCAAACAATGGGCTGGTGTAGACGTTTTCCCAAAGAAGACATACAGCCAAGAGGACATGAAAAGATGCCAAGGTGGAAAAAAAATAAAAAGATGTGAAAAGTATTTGAGGCCATAATGGCTGAATCCCAAGATGTTGAAGAAAGTAGAAATTCGTGAGTATATGCTGAGAGAAAGGGAAGGAAGGAAGAGATGGACAGAGGGAGAAATAAAAAGAAAGCAAAAAGGAATGAAAGAAACCCTTTTCTTTATTATAGAAAGCAAAATTTTATATTTAGAAGAAATGATGGTTTTTAAAAATTGAATGCTCAAACAGGACACAGTTTAATGGGGAAAGTTTATTCACACAATCACAAAATACTTTTTAAATGCAAATGAAATAACACCACTGTATAGTAGAGAAATCTGCTAGACATCACTTTAAACAAGTGATTAATATTAACATCGCCATAGGTGGGAAAAAGTGATATCATCTGCCTCCAGATAAGATTCACTGAGAATAACACAACATTGTGTTAGTGATATTGCTACCAAAAATCTAAACAAAAGAAAATATCACATAAATTCAGACTGAGATGATTTTACAAAATAACTGGCCAGTGTTCTTCAATAATGTCAATGTCAAGAAAGTTTGGAGAATAAATTTTAAAAAAAAGATAAGAGAAATATGACAACTAAGTAGAATACACAATACAAGATTACATCTTGGATTGGAAAAAATGAGAACCGTAAAGAATGTTATTAGAAAACTGGTAAATTGTGAATTTGTACTATAGATTAGGTAATAATGTTTTATCATTGTTTCATTTTCTGAATTTGATAAATCATTTTTACTTGTACTTCAGAAATATGTGGTATTAGGGATAAATAAGGAGGGAGAAAAGAATGAGGAAAAGTAATAGAATGTGAAAAATGATTTTTTACTCTGATGTACATACTTTCCTAGGTGCAGTTATTTTCCAGTATAATTATTTATTGAGTATAAACCCCATATAGAACCCTGTTTGAAGCAGTGAGGGATCATAAATATAATAGAAATTGCTCTAGCAGGCTGGTTACAAAGTGATGGACAGATATGTATCTGTAAAATGTTCCAAGCTATTCCTGAAGAGTTAAAATTAAGAATGTGACAGAAGTGCAGCCTTTGAAAAAGGTTTTGGGTACATTTTCTTTGAGCAGTCCCACCTTCCCTGTATCTGAAAGGGACCTATACAGAAAATTGCTACAAGACAAACTTAAAAGAGACAGAGAGAGAGAGAGAGAGAGAGGGAAGTCAAGAAATAGACTCTTAACTGTAGAGAAGGAAACTGATGGTTACCAGAGGGGTGGGGGTGGGAGGATGGGTGAAATAAATGGTGGGAATAAGGAGCATGCCTGTGGTGGGCACTGGGTGATGTATAGAAGTGTTGAAACACTGTATTGAATACCTGAAACTAATGTGACACTAATGTTAACTAACTGGAGTTAAAATAGAAACTAAAAAATTAATAAAGAAAATTGCTTAAAAAAAAAAAAGGAAAATTGCTACAAGACCATATACTTTGTTGCTATGTCGAAAATAGTTTTAATCCTCTGAACTTTGCATCGTATCACATATTAGTATGACACCTTTAAGCAGACACCAGTAGAACCCTCTCAAACAGATCACATAATCTCATAAATTATAAATTAATGAGTCCTAAGAAAGCCAACTTTCTATCTGATCCATGAATTTTGTTTCTAAAAATAGACTATTAGTATTCATTATTATGATCGGAAGAAATAATACTAATTTGTTCAATAAAATGTTGATTAAAATATATGACATTTGGGAAAAATAGGTCATAGATTCCCCCAAAACCTCATTTTTTTCCTCCCTATGGGAGTCAGTTTTTAAAAATTATCTGAATAATTCCAATGAGTGACTTTTACTTAAATTATTTGGATAATTTCATCTATTCAAACAAGACCCCCATGGTGGTTGACCTGTCAGCTGGGAGGACTATAAATGAAGTAATTACCAAGATTGTTGCTTAGTTAAACTATAGTTTAACTCACATTAATGCTTCATTGTGTTTGTTATCTGTATTCTGATCTTTCTCATGTTATTAATTATGATTTCTAGAGAACAGCTTTTTTCTTCTGTTTAGTTCAATCCATAGAGCCTACAGGAGGGGAACTCTGTTGGATTTAGGGCTCAGTGTAGTTGTTGGTTTTAAATAATTAAGGTTTTTATTTTAAATTTAGTCCTGAGAATAAAGAGTTGTCAGAATTTTCTGTAGGTACTTGAATGAAGTTTGCTTAAAATCTTCAAATCTCCAAAGTCTCAGATAAATTGGTTTCTCTGGTGTAATGCTTCTCTTTCCCAATTGCATTCTTTGAAATGAAAGCTATCTCTTCTAACCCTCTAGCTATAGAGTTTCCTGAAGGCAAAGCTGTTAATAAAGATTTTTATTTCTGACCTATGGTTTCAACTTTCTTTTCACTTTAATAGTAAGAATGTTGTATGTCCTAATAACCATTTTACCTGGAATGGGTGAAAAACTTAAGTAGAAATTCTATCATTTTCAGATAGGTGTGAGTTTTTTTTTTTTTTTCTAAGTCCCATAAAATCATGGTCTGTATTCATCCATTCATACATATGTGTTTGCTTTTATGATATAATGTAGGTTGTATTCGGGTTTAAAATTATTTAATAGGATGTTTTCGAGACAATAATGCCAGTGGAATTGAATTTAAAATTTTAAAGAATTCTAGAAGAGGTTTCTGTTCAGGAAAGGAGTCAAACTGTGAAAGAGAAAACACACATAGAATTTTAGGTGGAACTTAAAAATTTGTGGCCTACCTTTTCTTTTTTTCTTTCTGTTCTTATTACTCCTAATCCTTAAATGGAAACAGCTGTCCTTAAAACTTGAAAATATTTCTCTTTATTAGGCGAATAGGATTTATTGATGGCAGAAACATCAATAGAACAAAAGTACTTTCAGGTAATTTTGTTATTATGGTGGTACAAAGAGATAGAATCTATTTTGTTTTATGGGTCTGAAGTTAGTATTTTAGGCAAAAGAATTAGAAACGAGGCTTAAGCAGATCCACAGTGGATGTCAGATGAACACTCACTGTGTGCCAGCTACATTCGTTTTTGTCTCTTAATTTTCGTGGGAACCTGCTGAAATAATTACCATCTGTGTTTTATAAATGAAAAAGCCATTCAGAGAGTTTAACTGATTGGAAAGCCGAATGTAAAGACAAGAATCTAGGAATAAATACAATTTGAAAAATGTTCAGATTAAACCTCTAGAATTCAATTTAGCAAATTAAATCTCCATAATATTTAGTTAACATTTAATTAAATTAAAGATGAAATTAAATTGAATATAGACTAATAATTTTAGAACAATATTTAATAATAAACATGATATCAGGATTTTAAATGAGAAGAAACAGATTTCTCACTGCAGGCAGAATTATTCTATTTAAATATATCTATAAATGGTTATTTATAATATATATATAATATATATGCTATATAAGTAAATATATAGTATATATTTATAAATATATATACATGTATAATTACTGCCAAACTTTAGATTCTGCCACATTCATCAGAATAGCACAAATAATAATGGCTTAAACGAAGTGGATCCTTATTTCTCCTGTAAAATTCATCCAGAGGTTGGGATTCCAGAGCAAGGTATGGGCAGCGGTTGTCTTATTTCTTGTATGCTGCTAATATTTATGTTCCAGCTGCTACTGGAGTTTTAGTCACCGTGCCTGCATTCCAGGTAGCAGAAGGGAGGAAATAAGAGCAAAGGAGGCAGGTTTCAGCTAGCTCTACCCCTTTTTATTTATTTATTCTTAAAGATTTTATTTATTCATGAAAGAGAGAGAGCACAAGCAGGGGAGAGGGAGAACCAGATACCTCGCCTACTGGGAGCCCGACATGGGGCTCGATCCCAGGACCTGGAGATCATGACCTGAGTTGAAGGCAGATGCTTAACTGTCTCAGCCACCCAGGTGCCCCTGTACCCCTTTTTAAAGAGGCTACTCAGAGTCAGCTTCAAAAAAGTTTGCTTACTGTTCATTGGCTGATCACATGGCCACATTTAGTTACAAGAGATTCTAGGAAATATATAGTCTATACCAAGACATATTGTTGCCCTAAATAGAATTATTATTTTTTTTTACCCTTTAAATATGTGCAGTATATTGAATGTCAATTATACCCCAATAAAGATGTTTAAAAGAAAGTAAAAAGGACAGGAAGAAGTATATCAAGCAAATATTAATAAGAGAAACAACAAGAAGATCACTTTTGGCTGTACTTCATGAGACAAATTAGAGATTAAGCCAAAAATCATTCTTAGTGGTAAAAAGTTACTGTACAACGATAAAAATTCAATTCTTACTAGATACTGTATGTCTATAAACTTACAAATGCAGTGTTAGATATAAAAATACGAAGTTATATTTACAGATAGTCTCAATATTTTTCTTGCTCAAAATACAAGGAGATATTGACTAATCCCCATGATAGTGAAATCTTTTCCACTCACAATTATTGCTATGTTAAGTAGACACAAAATTAGTGAAGAATAACACAATAAATTTGATTTAATGGATACATGTGAAATTCCTGCCCTAAATGTGATTCTTAGATGGCCCCAAAACAATCTCTGTCCTTGTCTATTTGCATTGATTACACAATGATTTAAAAGTAGATATACACACATATACACACAAACTGAATGTGGTTTTTTATATATAAGTGTGTGTGTGTATAATTGCATTATCTATGTGCGTATTTCTGTATTTGGAAATATTTCATGTAATTACACTTGTTTTAGTATTCAGTAATGGTTTTTAGTGGAATATGTGTTGTATTTCTCATTTATAGTGTAAAGATATTTTTACCTCATATATGTACACCTTTAAAAATAAATTAACTTTTTTAATAATTCAGAAAATTCACAATGTCCATTACTGCTTTTCCTTAAATTAACCCATCAAGTCTCAGTCACTGTTTTTCATAAACTACATAGATAAAGCATCAGGGTGTGATTTTCAGGTCTTTTGTTAATATCACAGTATCTTACATGGCAGTTAGGAAGTAGGATATGGGTTCCAGTTGTTCTGTTGGTGGTAATTTGGACTTGCTTTCTCTTTAATGATACAATCTTTTAATTTGTTTACTTTTTATTCTCGAAGCAAGAAATATGAAAATCATGTGAATGTGCTTGCTGTTGAGTTGAAGGTCATGTGTCCAGCTCACCAAAGGCTAGGTGTGAGATAAGTCACAGTGCTATGAAATGATCCCATAAACTCAAGATCCCTGCCAGGCCTAAAGATCTCAGTAACAAATGCCCTTGTTTCCTTGAATATAAGGTACTCTTGTTCATGAATATATTTTGTAGTTTAGAAAACTGGACCTCAAATGGCTATACTAATGAGTAATAGTAGTTACCGTGGCTAAAGTGATGAATATATGATATTTTTAAGGCTATTTTGTAGTGTTGTTCTTTAGAGTTGTAAACTTTCTTAAGTTTGTTCTTCATAATATATTGTAATTGGAAGTATTCTTTTGAAAAGTGAAACTAAAATTTTGGGAAAGGAAAATACTTTTAAAGTCAGAATCTCTTCCTGAGTTCACTAGTTCATTAAATTAGAAATTAAAAGTAGAGGAAACTGACAAGGGAATTGGGGCATACCGTGGAATTACTTTCAAAGCTAAACACGAAAGTGAAACTGTGTCAAAATCATAATTAGTATTTGTCCTTGAATTGTCCTTGTTAGCAGAAGTGGAACAGTAGAAAATACTGTATAGAAGCATTGGCTAGAAACAGTGTATTTCTTAGCCAATAAATTCCATCCACTGTAGTGGGATGTAATCAAGAGGAGGGTCTGTAACCTGTGGGTTTAAAAAAAAGAAAGAAAGGAAAAATACCCATTTTCATTTCTAACTTACATCATGGAATCAGTCAAATCTGTGCCCTTCAGGATTTCATTGCCACCAGTTATAAGTGGTGTAGGAATTAAAAAAAAAATACTGTGTTCTGGATGGCCCAATTTTGGTGATCCTAAAAGGCAGTGGGTCATATAATTACTCTAGTAGGTCATTTCCACTTGGAATGTTTCTAGTGTATACCCTATCAATGTGGTAGCGGACTTGTGGTCAAGCGGTGTTAAGTGGACCTGGAAGGTGGGAAATTTGCTTTGCCATCATGGGGAATTCCCATTCAGTATTGAGCATTTTAAACTACCTTGGTCTTTCTGTCTCAAAATTTCTGCAATCCAATTTATCACTCACTTTTTTGTTGAAAGGAAATAAAATTGCCACATATTTCTTGAGTACACGTGTTGGAGAGGATAAGAGGAGAGAGTTTATTTGTATGGAGGCCAACATTTGGTGTATGTAGTAAGACCAGAAGCAAATGTTTAAAGGTGATAAATGGTTTGAAAGGCATGTGAGTCTCTTGCACTACATCCAGTGGTTATCTAAAGTTTCTCATCTGTTTTTTTAACCTTTCTCATATTCTTCTATTTGGCAGAAGTATTTTACTTATCTCCATACTGACATGTCTTTTCCAACAGTTACGTTATTGTAACTCTTCTCAGATGGCTGAGGCATCCTCCCAACTCATGTCCCAATCAAGTTCTACTAAATAGGTCATGGCTATCTTAACTTGACCTTAAATAAACAGAGTCTAGGGTGCCATACCAGTTTGGGATTTCAGCTACAGGCAATTGGCAAGGGATTAGAGAGGACCTCAAAATCAGCCTGCAGGATGGATGCTGGAGGAAATCCTAACCGAGTTTCAGTGCTGAAGCTGAAATCAAAGTGTCTCATTGAAACACTACTCTGAAAATCCTGAGCAGTAAGGTAGAAAGCAGGTGTGAGGCAAAGGAACCAAAACAGAACAAAGTGGGTGTAGAATATAAATTGAGAAGCTAGAGCCAGGATGCCTTCTTTTTGGTGCTTAACTAACATACATGCATTTTATTAGGACAGCCCAGCCCCAGTGGATGGAGGGGAAATTCTTAGGGTCACTGAGTTGATTTCAGCTCTTCTTACAGGGAAATTATAACCTGTGGGGTATAATAGCATTCTCCCATCTGACCTTGATTGGAAATTGAATGCCCAGAGCAGATCCATATGATGTATGAAACCTTAGTAGTGAGGCAATAGGTAGATCACACTGACGCTCAGTAGGGAGAGCTCACAAAACCCCACTGAATTTAGAAAGCATTCAAAACCATCAAGATACAAAGAGCTGATATCTTCCCCTTCTGTTGGGGAAAATGACCTGTTGGGTAGTTTCAGAGAAAATTGGTGAAGCTCCATTCTTTATTATGTTTTAAATGAAAATCATTTATGAATCCCTTTGAATCCCTTATGAATCCCTTTGCTTCATACCCCTTCAATCCCCACATTGGGAAACATTGAAGTGATGGAATAAACAAAATGATACCTAGTAGAATTATATTATCAGTTCTATTTTACTTAATTAAATTGTACTTAAAAGATTTTCTCTATCATTAAAAAAATTATCTGGGAAGAAGGGTTTAGACAAGCAGGGATAGTAATTTTGGAGGCCTCATACCTTCGTCTTAAGGCAAATAGAAGGCAATAGTGTTCAGGTTTATTATTCAGTAGTACTTTTTTTTTTTCAGTAGTACATTTTTTAAATAATTTATCTAAATGGTTTTTGATACTTAATTTGTGATGCATTTATATCAGAGCATCAGTAAAGAGACAAGATTTATTTTACTATGGTACTATGAAACAAGGGAAAATATTCCTTACCTTTTGTTCTTTCCTTTTTCTCCCTCTTTATGGGTTGATACTTAGTTTCTAATTTCTAATTCTTATCATTTCTAAATATGCATTTAAGGTACTAAATTTACCTCTGAGTGCCCCTTTAGCTTTGTTTGAAATATTTGATATGCAGTATTTTTATTTTCACTTAATTCTAAATATTTCTAAGTTTCCATTAATACTTTTTCTTTTCTCTATGTATATTTCCATTATTTGTTTTTAATTCCAAATCAAATTTTTGGCTTTTTATTGTTTAACTGATTACACATTTTAAGCAGTATTGGTGAAAATTTCTTTCGTGTTATACTTTTCATATTTGACTAAAGTAGATACAGAATGAACCATACATTGTATTTATAAATGTTAATGTCTACTTGAGTAGAATATGTATATTTTAATAAATTTGGTGAAGAGCTTTATGTATATGTATATAAAATTATTTTCTGAATATATATGTCTATTAGATATGTATATCTATATATATGTCTAATAGATCAAGCTGTTTAAGTATACATATATACGTATATGTATACATATACGTATATATGTATATATATATGTCTAATAAATCAAGCTGTTTAAATATATTCAGAAAATAATTTTATTCATTTATTTGAGCCCTTTCAGTCTCGCATTTTGAGTAAATAATTACCTACCCTCCTTTTTTTTTTTTTTTTTTTTAAGATTTTATGTATTTATTTGAGATAGAGCCCAAGAGAACACACATGAGAGAGAGCACAAGCAGGGAGAGGGGCAGAGGGGGAGAAACAGACTTCCCACTGAGTGGGGAGCCCCATGACTCAAGGGCTCCATCCCAGGACCCTTGGATCGTGACCTTAGCAGGAGGCCAACACTTAACCCACTGAGCCACCCACATGCCCCACCTTGCCTTTCTTTTAGTTTTACCATATATGGATATACCCCCAAAACTAATTACATTCTTTTTCATATTTTTAACACACTCACATGTATTCAGTCTTTTAAAGTTGCTTTACAACATTTCATGTTCCTCAGATTCATTCATGTTGATATGTAGCTGTAGTTCATTCATTTTTATTTTAATGAAGTATCTCATTGTATGAATGAATATACTACAGTGTATTTGTCCATTACTCTTTCTTTGGACATTTAGATTATTTCTAGGTAATGCCAAACCATTTCATGAAGGCAATAAGATTCCAAGTGCCCTAATTCTTTGTCAATATTTGATAATGTCATATCATACTCTTTTGCCCTAATCTGTTAGATGTGTGTGATGCATCTTGGAAACTTTGGTTCATGTTTTTTTATTACTAATAAAGATAAATATATGTACATATATATGTATGCATATGTATGCATACATATGTGTATATATATGTATATACTATATATGTATATATAAACTATCGGTCATCCGTACTTTTTCTCTGAAGCATTTATTCAAAGTATTTTTAATTGAACTTCATTTGTAGAAATTTTATATGTAGACTGGATTCTAATTATTTGCCAATTGTATATCTTGAACATGTCTTCTTTCAGTTCGTGGCTTGCCTTTTCATATTGTTTGTAGTGTTAGTTGACCAATAGAAGATTATCTTGATTTAATCAGGTTTGTTACTATTTTACTTATTATTTATATTATTTATATTATTTATATCTTGTTTATATACTTTTCTATCCTGAGGTCCTTTAATATGTCACCTACATTAGTTTCAAAACTTTCCATAATTTCATGATCACATTTATGCTTTAATTCACTTGAATTTGATTTATAGGGTAAATTAGGGTTAACTTTCTCCATATAGATATAGAGAATATTTAACTGAATAAGCAACCTCTACGAACTTATCTGCAATACTAGTGGTATATTAAATCACATTTCCATATATAAGTGGGTCTGATACCAGGACCTCTGTTTTGCTCCATTGCCCTATTTTTTTTTTTTATCCTTTATGCCAACACATTATATTTGTTACTATAGCATTATAAAGTTGTTAAAACTTGTAACATAGTTCCCCAGCTTGTCTTTTTCTTATTTTACCTCAGATATAACTTGGTAGTTCAATGTCATTCACTCTTCCATATGAACATCACAGTGACATTTTTCAAGTTAAGAAAGAAAGTTGCTGGGAATTTCTTAGAAGCCATTGATCATTCTGGAAAGAATTATACAACATCCGGTTTATTTAGGCTATGTTTAAATGGCAAGATAAAGCAATATAGTTTTCTGAAAACACTTGTACTTTTAAAATTTATTCGTACATATGCGTATATATGTTTGCATATATATATGTATATATAATTTTGAAATTAATTTCATCATTTGGTTGTTGCTGAGTTATAGAAATTGCTTCATTCTTATCTGCAAACCCAAGAGCTGCTTAGAGATTGTCATAGATGCTAAAATTTCCGCTTTTGTATTTTTCTACATATAAATCAATTTTATTGGGACGCCTGGGTGGCTCAGTCGGTTAAGTGGCTGCCTTTGGCTCAGGTCAAGCTCTCGGGGTCCTGGGATCGAGTCCCGCGTCAGGCTCCTTGCTTGGCGGGGAGCCGGCTTCTCCCTCTGCCTGCTCTGCCTGCCTCTCCCCCAGCTTGTGCTCTCTCTCTCTCTCTGACAAATAAATAAGTAAATAAATCTAAATCAGTCAATCAATTTTATTTATTGATAGTGACAGTTTTGTTCTTTCTAATCCCTTTACCTTTTGTTTTGCTGTGTGACTATATGCAAGCTCTCCTTCTGATTTATTTCTAGTTTTAAAGAGAATTACTTAAGTATTTTGCAGTTAAGCATAAAGTTTGCTGTTGGTGTGTGATAGAAAACATTTGTCATGTTAAGGAAGCTCCATTCTATTTCCATTAAAAAAAAAAAAGAAAAAAATGAAACACTTAATTCCATGAAATGCTTTTATTTGCTTCCTAGACTGATTTTTTAAGAAACAAGTTACTCTGTCAACAGAATGAATGAATTGAATTGCTTTCTAATGTTAAACCAATCTTGCTTTCTTAGATTAAACACTGGATTTATGTTACTAATATTTTGATTAGGTTTTTCATCAATATTCATATGTGAAATTGGCTTTTGATTTTCTTTGTTTCTACTGTCAGTAATTTTTGGTCTTGAGATTGTGTATTGTGCTCATGGAAAAATTTGGGGTTCGTGTTCTTATTTTTTAATTTTTTTTTTAAAGATTTTATTTATTTATTTGACAGAGAGAGATCACAAGCAGTCAGAGAAGCAGGCAGAGAGAGAGAGGGAAGCAGGCTCCCTGCTGAGCAGAGAGCCTGATGCGGCTTGATCCCAGGACCCTGAGATCATGACCTGAGCCAAAGGCAGAGGCTTTAACCCACTGAGCCACCCAGGCGCCCCTTTATTTTTTAAATTTGATTTAATTTGTTTGCAGTTTTTGAGAAAGTTTGTGTAAGATTGGGATTACCTATCGTATTCTTTAAAAGTTTGGTTAAATTTATCTAAAACTCTCTGGGATAAGTGTCAAGTGAACAAGATAATCACTTGTTCAGCTTATTTAATTATTATAGGGTTATTCCATCTTTATGTTACTAAGCGATGCCCCATCTATATATCTAGAAGTATTTATTGCCTGAAGGTCTTTTCTGTCTCCTATGCCTATACCAACTTTCTTTGGGTTGTTTTTTCCTGGTCAGTCATCAGTCATGTCACTTTCTAGTATTTTACTTTTGACTGTTCTGTTTTTTGTTCTTATGCTGTAGGTATGCCTTTTGTAAATAATAATAACATTAAAACTCCAGTTTCTAGCATAAATATGTGGTTTCCATACCTCACCCCCTCCAAAAGGAGTCCTTAATTCTTGTGCTTTTTCTTACTTTTGTATTTCCATTTTTATTTCTGATGCATGGAAATCTTTTTCTTTCTTTGTACCATAATCGGACATTTTTAAAGTATCTGATAAATAATTTATCTGTGTTTTTTAGTAGAAAGAAGGCACATATTAGTTTATCGTGTCAATTTGTCACAAGTCAAAAAACTTGGGCTATTCTCTCTTTAACACATTGGTCATTATAGATCTGTTGCTTTTGGTTTAGCACTTCATCTTGTCACCAATTTTTTCCTATTTTTTTCTAGTCTCCTGTCTCCAGATTTCATTCAATGATGATTTTTCATCATCATTTGCATATATTCACCACTATTTTATTTTTATTTTTTAAAATATTTTCTCAGAAATCTAAAATGTGAGTGGATATAGATCAGTATTTATTCATTTTTACTGTATATAGAAAGTCACATAGTGTAAAGGAACTATTCATTGTGATGTGTACCTCTACAATTAAACTTTAACATAACCTTAAAAAAAAAACAAACACATATAGCATGCTTCTTTATGTCCCAAGCAAGTATTGGTCAGTAACTGATATTGAGAAAAAAAATCAATATTTTAAGAAAAAAATCACAGTTACTAAAAATAAGACAAGGTAATCTTAATATTGAAAGCAGTGATGGATAAATCAAGTAGTGATGCATAAAATAAATTGGATAAATTGTGTGCTTAGAAATTTCACTTAATATAAAAGTTTTTCTCCCCATATATTATCCTCCCATTTACTGTACTACTATCTCCAAAGTCACTGCTCTTGTGAATTTCTTTTTCCCAAGGTTCCTATTGAGAAGATAAACTCATTATAATGTATTGTTTTATTAATCTCCAAATTCTGTGTATTTCAATGGGAGGAAACATAAATTAGAATCATAATACTTTCTGTGGAAGCAGTAAAACCATCTCAAGAAGTTATGGTTTTTAGGTTGTACCTTCCACAGTAATTATTAAATGGACCAATAAAATATTAGCATTTTTCATACTCTGGAAATAATAGCTGTGTCCTAGAGCAAGTAGTTTCATTTCCCTGGATGTAGTTTTTCATTTTATAAAATATTACATGGAGCTGATCTACAACAGAGGTCACATAATTCTTGTTTTACTAAAATGCCCATCTTAGTAAGATGTCCAGCCTTTGGTCCCTGGCCTAGAATGATCTTTGAGGGTATAGTTAGCTATAATACCTATAACTGTTTATCCAGTGAATGTTTAAGGCTGCCTTTGCCTTGACTTTTTCACAATTTACTTGGCCAAACATTGTCCTTCTAGTTAAGTACATAAGAGTACTTATGTACGATATATGATATTCTATCTTTTGAAGATCTTCCCAGGGACATATTTGGCATCTTTAGAAGTGATACCTGGGTGGGCTACTTTAAGTGCTTTATCCTTTTAATAACTAAGAATCTATAAAAGTCCTACTCTTGTATAAAAAAATCTCAAAAATATTCCATTATAATAGTTATTTATTATTAATAAGAGCTACTTCATTGGTGTAGTATTTATTTCCAAATAGCTTTGTTCTCTGAGAATAGGTTCAAAACTTTATTTTTCATTTGAAAGTGGTAGTGCAAAAATCCTGAAGATGTTTAAAATACACACACACACACACACACACACACATGCATACACACTCATTATTAAATACATTAGATGGCAGCCAGTAAGTCTATTGGTTGCTATATGTCCAAATTTGAGTAATTATGAGTTACAGCAGATTGCATTTCAAATGGCCAGGAGAAGGGGTCTTAATTCGTTGAGAGAATAGAGGGGAGCCTGGGTGACTCAGATGGTTAAACATCAGCCTTTGGCTCAGGTCATGATCCCAGAACCCTCAGATCAAGCCCTGCTTTGGGCTCCACATCCCGCTCCCTGCTCACCAGGAAGCCTGTTTCTCTCTCTCCCTCTCCCTGCTTCTCCCTCACCCTCTGCCTGCTGCTGCCCCTGCTTGTGCACTCTCTCTCTGTCAAATAAATAAATAAAATCTTTAAAAAGAGAAAGAATGGAAAGAGTAAAAAATGATTCCCATAATAAATATTCAACAGCATGATAAATTTAGAAGAGTGTGTATACCAAGAAACTCATGCTGAAAAACTTAAACCATTGAGACTTTTCAAGAGTGCTAGTGGATTTTTATGATTTATTTTTAGGACTTTAATTTGGTTATTAGAAGACTCTGAGTTGTGAAGTATGTTAATCATTTTTACTAAAGTAAGCCGTCAGAACTCTCAGTGACTAACAACAAAAGATGTATTCTTGACCGAAGGGACTACACATTGGTTGGTGTGACTCTGCTTCAGGTTTTTGGTTCATGTCTGCTCCATGTGTCTCACATTCCAGGACTGATGTTTAACCAGTAAGTAATCCTTGCATGGTTTAGGAAAGGATTGCGTATGTAAGCCAAACCGTACATACACATTTAAAGCCTGGTTGGATATGGTTTATTATATCAACACACATTGAATGGGCAGAACAAGTCACAAAGACAAGCACAAAATTACCGAGGAGGTACGCCACTAAGATACCATTTCAGGATGGGGAAGGAAGAAAGAATTGGGAACAAACACTCTTTACCACATGGAATGTGCTTCATAATACTCTGTATCACTTTGGATACTTGATGTAACAAATTTAAAATATAGTTTGAGAAACAGAGTAGACAAAGATGCCATGTTTTTTAGAATGATGTTGTTTAGACAGATGATGCTACTTCAGTTCTGTAAGCTCTTTAATGTTTATTAATATGTCATCTTTGTTTTAAAATATAAAGCTTTATTTACATAATGTATGTGAAAAGTAGATACCTAATTCTGGACTGCGTAAGAGAACAAAAAAGGAAATGGTCATAAGAAAATCATGAATTTAGGGGTGCCTGGGTGGCTCAGTGGGTTAAGCCTCTGCCTTTGGCTCAGGTCATGATTTCAGGTTCCTGGGATCGAGCCCCACATAGGGCTCTCTGCTCAGCCGCTCTGCCTATTTGTGATCTCTCTCCTCTCTGTCAAATAAATAAATAAAATCTTTAAAAAAAATCATCAATTTAGAAAAATTCTCTCTGCCTGCCGCTCTGCCTATTTGTGATCTCTCTCCTCTCTGTCAAATAAATAAATAAAATCTTTAAAAAAAATCATCAATTTAGAAAAACACCATTTATGGATTTTATTAAGAGTGCCAAATATTCCATCTTACATATGGAAGAATAGCCCATCTCTCACATTGCTAGGTGGTACCCCTTGCTGGTATTATGACCTATTGTAGATTACACTTGAGTTTTATGATGATCCACAGAGATGTCCTCACTGAAACATAGTCCTCAATGTGCCACATAGCCTTGGGACAAATCAGAGACAACTCCAGGCAGCATTGCAAGTGAAATTTGACTTTGGCAATTTCACGTTCCCCATTTTTCTCATTTAGTACTTATTCTTTGATACTCCCAATGTCTTCATTCTCTCCTTTAGTTTTGTCTTTCCATATCTGCATCTGATTTTCCCTTAATTTCATGTAGTTTCCTGTCCTACCCATTTTAACGATTGATTTAATTTGTAATTCTTCATTAGACACCCAGTGTTTAAATAAGTAGGAGACATGGTCTACTAGGATGGTTGCTTGCAAATTTTTTTTTAATCCTGTGGAAATATTCATTGCAATATTGAAATACTCATTGCATTCATTAAATACATATCCACACACACATAGATAAAACAAAAATTTCACAAGTAATAGTTACTACATGTGATGTATTTTTATCTATTTCATTTGGGGTGAGGCTGGAAGAAATTCACAAAATGAATGTCAGTCCCTCCGATATGTCTCAATTCACTACGCAATGCTACTTTAAGATTTTTAAGTCCAAATGGTGGCCAGAGTTAATGGACAGAAGAGATGTCCATATCTAACATAAACTCTCTGGTATCATTAAGTACTGAATAAATAGTGCAGATTGTAAGTATTGAAAGTGTTTAACAAGGAAGAGGCTAATTTGGGTTACAATAGTGATACCGGATGTCATTACAGATGAAGGAAGGGACAGGACTTGGATTTTGTGTTGATGTTTCAAGAGGATTAAGATGAGAAAGCGTTTTGATTGTTAGATTGGTTTGGCTATCAGCTAGACATAGTTTGGAGACTGAATTAGATGAGATGGATAAAACGTAGGGGTTTAGTTTAAGAATTGTTATGAATAAACATGAAATGAAGGATTGATTCCAAATTACATCTAAACATGAATTCTAGGCCAGGTATCTTAAAATTCATCCTTCGAGCAGTGAAGAGTTCTTTCAAGTTTCTGATTCGGAAGCTGGAATGATGTACGAAGTGTTTAGTGTTTAAGAAGGGAATTTGTAGGCAACATATGACATGGCCATTTAGCTGTTATTGTATTTTTGCATGTTTTTCCTTGACTTTCCAAGAAATCCTTTGATATTGGGGCTGTTAATTGCTGAACAGATTTAATCTACCACATCTTATGGGGACTTGTTTTCATCTTTATAGGAGTTAAATTGAATAGTGCTTTAACTCTGGTGAAGAGTAACTATAGGTATAATATTGAGAAGCTGTCCACAGGGATATGATACATTCATCTTTCACATCATATATTCAGTCCTGAAAATTTTAAATGTTCTTAAAAGCATTATTCTTAGTATCAAATATACATTGCATCGGTTCATTACTATTCAAAATGGTTTTATCTTTGCCTGTGGTCCTATGCAACTTGGCTTCAGATTTGAGAATGGTAATAATTTGGCCAACCTGTGTGTTCTAAGAAATTAATTAAGAAGAGTTCTTAGAATAGCTAAAGAGCATGACATATTTATAGTGACCGTATAGTGAAAAACAGATTTTTGTATTTTCATAAGGGATTCTGCAGAGTGTATCACCAAAGCCCTCATGGTTTCAATTTTGGAGGTGGCAAGCATTATATTAATTATGTTTTAAGGCACTGGATTTTGTTTTATTATAGGCAAAAACACATTCACTCTTCAGAGTGCTGGTCACAGTCAATGCCATAGGGCTGCTGAGTTTGACTGTTTTCATATCTACCTCTATAGGGAGGGCTTCACTAGCTAAAAACATCTTCGATGAGATACAACTTTTTTTGAAAAGCTTTGTTCTGTAGTCTAGAAAGATGCTAATATTTTTACACTAAAGGGAATCAAGGGAGGTTTGGAGGAACTATTTTTGTATCTTTTTTAGATTATCATCTTGGAAGCAAATTGTGTTTTCTGTGAGATGTCCCTCCGTGCCTATCTCAGAGACAGATAAGAAGGCTGTGCTCTCATGGGGCTGACTCGGCGGTGGGGGGAATTTAGCTTAATGCATTTCTAACATAGAAACATATATACAATATACATTAAGTAATAACTGCAGAAAGATGTGGCTCTGTGCGTTGAGACATAGTTACTGAAATTTCTAATTTCACAAATAGGAATGTTTTGGAATGTCAGAGAATTGTCTTTGGGAAGGAAACTGCTATGCATTAGCAAGCACCATTATACCTCAAAGTTATTTTTTCAGGCACATAAAGGATCAAATTCTAGAAAATGAGGCACCAGCATATAACTGCATTTCAACAGAGCTTTTCACCAGTCTGTAATGTATGCCCAGGAAACTTTCTCTCTCCCTATCTTGATCCCTCTCCCTTCCCCTCCCTCACTCCCTACTTTCCCTCCCCTTCTCTCCTTAGCCACCTCTTTCTGTCTTTTAGTCTAGTTAAAAATACTTTTCCTGCACTTTCCTGCTCTAGGACACTTGCTCATGTAGTTTCTTCTGCCTCGCATGTCTTTTCTTTCTATAGGTAAATATAATTCCTAACCATTTTTAAAAATCTGTCTAAAATCACAGAGTCTTCAAGAAGTTTCCTGACGCTTTCGTGGGGTTTAATCTTATGTCCTCATTTTCACTGTAGCTTGTGCTTTTTAAATTGTAGTTGCTCTTCTCTGCCTGATTTAATAGTGACTTATGTATGTCCACTTATTCTTTTCCTAATGTTCTACTGTAGGTCAAGGCTATGCCTTGCTTACATACATCTTAATTATTGGCACAAAGTTGGCACTCAGTGGCTATTTAAGCCGAGTTTTTACTATAAATTGTTCCTAATCATGTATGTGGCTTTAACCATACTCTATTGATGCTGGCATTTAGTTAGAAATCTCTCTTAAAACTACATGTACCTTGATGCTGGCAATAAGTCTCGCTTATCTGTGTGTCCCCATGTCTGTAGCTGCCACTTACTGTTTTCTAAATATGTTCCAGACTCACTTCTGGGCTCTTTGCACTGTATTTGACTCATCTTATTTCACCCTCGGAATAACCCTTTGAGATGTCTTCAGTTTATGGGAGAAACAAATTATGGGTCAGAGGTTAATTTACTTCTTAAGATCTTCAGAGCCAATCACTGACAAAACCAGGATTAGAACTCCGAGAATTCTGACTCGAAAGCTTCATCACCTTCTGTAAACCTTCAACAATTTAATGAATAGGCAAACATGACTTCATAGCTATAATATATGTTCAGCAGGAGAGAGAGACTACCACGTGACTTCTTAAAATATGATGTGTTAATTCTATTCAGCATGGATTGGAATCAATGGGAGAGAAAGATGTAAGGGGAAAAAATAGCAGAGAGAGGCAGTGGGTTTGTTTATTAAATAAGTGATTTATCACTATTTTTATTCTATGGGTACTTAAACTTTTATTTTCTTTATAATCTTTCAATTTCCATTCTCTTGTAATTTCATTATATATAATCATGAAGGTAAGGCACTTATCTTTATACCTACTAAACTGGTGCCATGCCTTACATGAAATAAGTGCTTATTAAATGCTACTTGGGCAAAAGCATCAGTTGACTTAAAGCTTAGGGTTTGTAAACAACTCAAGCTTATGCTTTAAAAAATAACAAAATCTACCGTCTATTAAGCTTCCATGAAGGCATCATAAGATACAAGGAGTAAGAACTCAAAGCACCTGTTTAAGTTACCTATTGCTCATAATAAATTCCCCCAAAACTTAGGGCTTAAGACAGCCAACATTTATTATTTTCTGATTTAAGATCTCTAATGAGATAGGAGTAAAGCCGTTGACAGGGGCGGGAGTCTCATCAGAGGACCAGGGGAGAATTGCTTCCAAATTCATTCAAGTGAGTCTCCGTTTTTTGCTGGCGGTAGCCCAGAAACCTCTTCACTCAGTTGCTTGTCATGTAGGTTGCTCCACAGGGCTTTCTCATGACATGACACTCGGTTTCCCCAGGGTGAGTCTTCCAAGAGAGAGTGTGTATGAGTGTCCAAGATGGAAGCCGAAGACTTTTATATTCTAAATTGAAAGTGACATTCTGTCACTTTTGCCACATTCTGTGGGTTTGAAGTAAGTCACAAAGTCCAGCCCACATTCAAGGAGGGAGGATAATTGAAGGGCATAAATACCACAGAGGGGGTTTGGGACTTTCTTAGAGGCTGCCTACCACAGTACGGGATTTTTGTTTTCTCAAACCCACAACAGCACACTGAAAAATGTTCAAGCTCTTTTTACCACCTTAGTGTGCTTTCAGTATCACTTTATTATTTCAGCCTCAGTGGGATTTGCATTTAGGTATGTGTAAAATATCAACAAATTGGTGTTACAGGGATAGCCAATTTTTTACTTCTTAGAGGAAATTGATTTGATAATCCTGATTTAAATGGCATTAAAAGAAACATTGCCCATATTCTATACGTAAGAACTACTGCTGACCATTTTAAGACAGCTAGGTATTTTAGAAGGTGATGAAGTTTGGAAATAAGGAAATTTTGACTGAAATTTTGAACAGTGTATTCTTTATCCTTTCAAACTGTGAAAACTATGCACTTTCCTAAGAGTATATTTTAAAGTCACACAAGGGATCAGGCTGAAAATTGACTTCCAGAGTCTTTGCTGTGCAGGTTGTTGCATTTTTTTTTTTTCTTTATCATCGAAAACTCTCTTGTTCTTGCCAGTTTTTCTTACTGCTTTCAGAAATGTAGTGACAAGCTCCAAATTCTCACAGAAAGAATAAGCAGTAATGATACTGGGTACCACTGAACAGCTGTGATGTCTTTTGAAAATGTTTTTTTTCAGTTGAACTAGAAACTTCAAAATCTACCTGAAAGCTAAAATATAGGTTGGAAAAAAAGAACAGATTTTAAGCAAACCGTAGATGAAAAACACTTGAATAGGATAATATGAAAAAGAATGGTAAAAACTGTGAACAATAATGTGATGACACCAGTAGAAGAATTTATAATGTAGGTGTTTTTATTAAAATTTGACAAACAAGGGCTCCTGGGTGGCATAGTTGGTTAAGCTCCTGACTCTTCATTTCAGCTCAGGTCATGATCTCAGTGTCCTGAGACTGAGCCCCGCATGGGGCTCCACACTCTGCGGGGAGTTTGCTTAAGACTCTCTCTCCTTCTCCTTCTGCCTCTCCCCTTGACACTTTCCTTCTGAAATAAATAAATAAATCTTTAAAATAAGATCAAATAAAATTCGACAAATAGTAACAAAAATGTAAACATGAAAATTAGGGATGGGTATCTTAATTGAGAAAGATGAAGTTGCCAGTATTTTTAAAGAATCCCATGAATTCCGTTTGTGTTGAGAATAATATTTTCATTTAATCAAATGTATGCGCAAAATGTTATCTTGATAAGCTTTTTAGTATAAGATGCAAGCAATGTAACCATATATATTCAACCAATTAGTTATATTCACATGCTCTCTAAATGGGCTTTTAAGATGAAATGTTTTATAAATATTTACATAATAAAATTGAACAAAAAAGGTTCTTGGGTAAATTGATGTTACTTTTGTACAGATGATATTGTTATAAATCATTCTTCATGTAATATTATCTTACTTTAAGTGTTAAGAAATCAACTCAGCACCTATAACATAGTATAGGAATTAGATAATGGACCATTAAATGAAGAAATAACCATTTGGATTGGCATAATAATAGATACTGTTAGGCTGACAAAAATATTGACTTATGCTCTAAGTGCCTAAAATAAGACTTTCCAGTTTTTTCTTAGGGAAAAAAATCCTATTTGTATAGTTTATAGAAATATTACAAATGAACAGAAAAGGTATATCTTTTGACCTACAATATATGAATTCATTAAAGAATAAGTAGGTTAATTTTATACTGATTTGAATTAGTCTTTACCTTGAGCCACTGAAAGGAAAAGAGATTAGAATCAGGATATTATAGATGTGGAATTCTTCATGATCCAAATATTCCTTAACTCAGACATATATCCAGGTGATAGGGAAAAAACACACCTATCAGATTTTCACTGAAGTATCTGAAAGAGTGGGCTTGATCTACATTAAATTACTGTTATTGCTTATGTTTATTTGGAAAAAACAAACCAACAAAATGTATTAAAACAATTTATTTCTTTTATATATGAAGCATTTTTAAAGTGGATGGACGGATGGATGGATGGAAAGAAGGAAGGAGAGATAGATGAAGGGAGGGATGGATAGATAGATGATTGATAGAGAAAGACAGAGAAGTGGACAGATAGGGAGACAAATAACTGTATTTACTTTTCTCAATTCTTTGGAAATGTTTATCTTTCCCCCTTCAATGTAAATTATTCGAATGTTCAAGAGTGGACTACATACCCTGTACTTTACTTTCCTGTCTAAGTACTTTCTCGTCTGACCAGTACTTTTAGACTTTCTATTTTTCACTGTTACTTCAGACTATTTGTTTTTAAAGAATTCTCACAAATAGTAGCATTTATGACTATCTTCTTATCTAAAATGTGATATTTCAGAACATATTTTTAGAGATTTGAAATGATGTTCTTAAAAATCATTAAACTTACTGATGTTTTGTCTATACCCCAATAATGAGCATTTTTTTCTGAAGATTGGATTTGGAACATGAGGCCCATTTGGTTAGTTTCCTTAAACTGTTATGAGTAGAACATAAGTGGTACGCTCTTTTATTTAAACTAAATTTAATTTTTTTTGCTTGAAGGATAGTTGACACATGTTAAATTACCTTCAGGTATACAACATAAGATTCAACAGTCTTATACCTTATGCTGTGTTCACCATACTATAGTTACTGTCTGTCACCATACAATACTATTACAGTATCATTGACCATATTCCCAATGCTGTACCTTTTATCCATGTGACTTACTCATTTTATAACTAGAATCCTGTCTTTCACTCCCCTTTACCTATTTTGTCCCTTCCTCTCCCTCCCTCCCCTCTGGCAACCATCAGTTTGTTCTCTGTCTTTATGAGTCTGTTTCTGTTTTTTTCTTAAGTCTGTTGTTTTCTTTTGTTTTAGATTCCACATGTAAGTGAAATCATATGGTATTTGTCTTTCTCTGAGTCATTTCCCTTAGTGTAATATCTTCTAGGTCTATCTCTGTTGTTGCAAATGGCAAGATCTCTTTTATGGCTAAGTGGTATTCCATTGTAGCTATATACCGTATCTTCTTTACTCCTTTGTTTATGGATGGACACAGGCTGCTTCCATATGTTGACTATTGTAAATAATGCTGTAATAAACATAGGAGTGCATGTATCTTTCCAAATTAGTGTTTTTGTTTCCTTTGAGTAAATACCCAGTAGTGGAATTATTAGATCGTATGGTATTTCTATTTTTAACTTTTTGGGGAATCTCCATACTGTTTTCCCTAGTGGCTCTACCAATTTCCATTCCCACAATGAGTAAAGGTTCCTTTTTCTCTACACTTATTTCTTGTCTTTTTGATTGTAGACATTCTGACAGGTGTAATTTAGTATCTCATTGTGGTTTTACTTATTTGTTTATTTTTAGGGAAAGAGAGCACCCATGAGTGGGGGATAGGGAGGAGCAGAAGGAGAGGGAGAGAGAATCTTAAGCAGACTCCATGCCCAGCACGAAGCCCTATTGGGGCTCAGTCTCACCACCCTGAGATGATGACCTGAGCTGAAATCAAGAGTTGTACACTTGGGGCGCCTGGGTGGCTCAGTGGGTTAAGCCTCTGCCTTTGGCTCAGGTCATGATCCCAGGACCCTGGGAATGAGCCCCGCATCAGGCTCTCTGCTCAGCGGGGAGCCTGATTCCCCCTCTCTCTCTGCCTGACTCTCTGCCTACTTGTGATCTCTCTTTCTCTCTGTCAAATAAATAAATAAAATCTTAAAAAAAAAAAAAAAAAGTTGTACACTTAACCGACACCACCCAGGCACCCCTCATTGTGGTTTTGATTTGTATTTCCCTGATGATTAGACATATCAAGCATCTTCTTATGTGTCTGTTGGCCAGCTGTATGTCTTCTTTGGAAAAATATCTATTTAGGTTCATGCCCATTCTTTAGTCAGATTATTTGCTTTTGTTTTGTTTGTTTTGGTTGTTGTTTTGGTGTTGAATTGTAGGACTTATTTATATATTTTGTATATTAACTCATTATCTAATTCATCATTTGCAAATATCTTCTTTTCCACTCAATAGGTTGCTTTGTCACTTTGTCGATGATTTCCTTCACTCTGCAAAAACTTTTTATTTTGGTGTAGTCCTAATAGCTTATTTTTACTTTTGTTTCCCTTGCCTGTAGAGACATATCTAGAAAAAGGTTGCTTGGGGTGATGTTCAAAAGATTCCTCTGTGTTTTCTTTGGGAGTTTTATGATTTCAGGCCTCCCACTTAGGTCTTTTATCCATTAGGGGTTTATTTTTGTGTGTGGCCTAAGAAAGTGATCCAGTTGCTTTCTTCTCCATGTGACTCTCCACTTTTCCCAGCAGCATTTCTTGAAGAGACTCTTTTTCCTGTCTCCATTGTTGTAGACTGACCCTAGAGGTGTGGATTTATAGCCAAATAAATTTGGAGGTTACAGAGTTAAACAGGAGCTGTCCTGTACACAACTTCTCAGAGTCTACTGTGTGAAGACGTGCCATGCAACTGCTTCTCAGAAAGGTAGCATAAGATAGTGTCAGTGATCGGAGTGAGCAAAGATTTCCTGCCTCCATCTACAAAACATCCTGAAGAATGGGTTTTCTTGCATATACGCTTTAGGTCACCAGTTAATAGTTATCTAAATGAGTTTTCCATTTGAATGATACTTCTATTGTATCGTATTAACTGTACTTGAAAGTATAGTCTAGTTATTTTGTCTATCCATTTTATTTTTAAAGATGATTTTAAAACTTCACTATTATGACTCCTGCCACTTCATGTTGAAGTTCTTTAACTCTAGAATCTGTAGAATTAAGCCAACTCTGATACTAAAACTATTACATTGCCATCCTTCTCTCTTTCCCCCCATTTCTCAGGTGAAATTTGAGATCTGCTTTGTTATTGCCCTAGTGCTAAGGCTAGAGTACTTTTTCTTTTCTTTTTTCAGCCATTTATTTATTTATTTATTTAGTTAGTTAGTTAGTTAGTTTAATCTACAGAGACTTTCTGAGACCCTCCAGAGCTCTGGTGGGAAGACTTGTGAAGTGTATCCACTGCCAAAAGATGTAATAAAAAATTTACATGGTGGAAGCCTCGGTTAAATAAATTTTTCAGTGGCAACTATCCATCAGGGAATTAGAAGTTTATGGCAACATGAGTGTGAAAAATAGAAAGAAAAAATAGCAGTTATCAACTCTTTAAGTGGGAAAGTCAGAAATCGAGATAGAATCTGAATTGTAACCCATGCTCATATAGAAAGACACAATGTAAAACAGATGCAGACTGTTTATGTCGCTCAGTATTTGATGAACCAAACGGCTGTCAGTGAGCAGTTGTTTCCCCTTTCTTGTCTTTTTCCTCCACCTGATCAAGCATAATAATATCTATAGAACAAGCGTGTTCTGGTTTGTAACTTTTTAACGTTCCTCTGTAAGATTGCTAGTCCTTAGCACTTGGGGCAGGCAGAACTGTTCCCAGAATAGAATCTTATTTTGTTTTCTTTTATATTAGCAACAGTCCGCTGCATCTTGACAAGGTGTTATGAACCAAGGAGGAAAGGTCAATGATTTAAACAAGCTTTAGGAAAAGCACATATATAGAGTTGTTTCTGGCTTTCTGAAATGAATTTTAACAGCCACCTATAATTGAAAGCACTTCATGCAGGGTACTTCACAAAACGGACATTCAAAACCTGCAGGCTGACCTCTACTGCAAAATAGAGTTGCTCTGTGCCTGTGAGAAGTACTCTGAGATAAATCAGGGGCTGTGTGTATTGAATTCCCTGATTAAATAATAATCTCTTATCTCTTTTATCTCTCTCTAGCTAGCCATCCATCTATATGCTCTATGTGTGTACACACACACACACAGATGCTCATATATATTTTACATAATTTATCTATTGATGTATATGAATAAGTAACCACCATGCATCTAACACTTGCTTGAGGCATGTGATTTCATATGCACTTTGCCAAAATCTAGAAGGCAAATAGTGTAATTGATATTTTATATATGGGAAGCCAAGGTTCAAAGAGTTTAAAGGATTTTTTCCATGTTGACATAGTAAGAGAAGGAGTTACTATATATGTCATTTTGGCAGCAAACACCAGCCTTTCTTCTTTTTCTGGATATTATGTAAAAGTTATGTAGACAAGTTTCTTTATAAAGTCATGCCATAAGAACACTTCTGGTTTCCATCTTACTCTTGGGGACAGAAACGTCTTTCTTATATCTCACCTGCAGGAATTATCTCCTCATCCCGTTATTTCTTAATGGATACGTGGTAAGGCCAATTATAGTTCTACTTTTCTCTTGGCTTTTAGCAGTTATTGATAATGAGAAAACACACAATTGGCCGGTTGCCAGTTGGAGAGGAGGGAATAAAGATATGCAGAACCTGACCACTCCAAATTTGAGACAGTCGCCTTTTAAGAAATGGAGAGTTCACTAAGGTTGCTAATGAACCCTGTCACTTATATCACTCAAGAGGATAATTTGTAAATGGTTGGTAGAGAATCATAGGCCAGAATACGCTCTCTTCTCTGAAGAACGCATTATATTGAGCTAATTATCTGTGCATTTTTTGGTTGAAAAATGCTTTTATAATTCCACAGGCAAATGCATTTTTTTTCCCCCTAAATATGCACTACATCCTAGAATCTAAAGTCACTCATTCTGGATGGAGAACAATGCTAAGTTGCCTGTCTGAGGGACAACTGTCATAGGAGTTGGTACATTACTGAGAAAGGAAACATTACTTCAGAAGAATTTAATGATGCCATTTATTTCCTGGTACTCTGAGGCACAGCCCCCATTTAGATGGATTACTCTGATACTTCTGTGAGATAGTCAATGAGATACAATCACCTTTATTGGTGGCTCTATAAAGGCGAGCATGAGAGATTTTGGCAAGATCATCTTATTTTAGAGATACATTTATCACTTTCCTTCTCCTTTATTGAGTAGGTGCTAATAATGTTTCTGATTCAATGCTTTCATATTCCCAGGACTGTACTAATAGGATAATTTTCATAAAGCTCTTGATCATGACTTCCTGCTACTGACCTATGCCCCTCCATTTCTAGGTTGATCCAAAAGATATTTCAGCGCAGAAGTACTTGCCAACAAGTTTCGTTTTAAATTTTTAAGAAGTCCTATTTCTTTTTTGTTATCCCAAAAGAGATTCTAAAATCAATTTATTGAACAATTTCATTGAGATTAAAAATTAAAAACCTTGTATTTTTATACAAGAAAATTATACCTGGTATATTTTAACTTAGATATATTTTATTTTATTTTATTTATTTTTTAAAAATTTATTTGACAGGGAGGGGAGAGAAAGCACACAAACGGGGAGCAGCAGAGGGAAAGGAAGAATCAGGCTCCCGCTGAGCAGGGAGCCTGATGTGGGGCTGGATCCCATGACCCTGGGATCAGGACCTGAGCCTAAGGCAGATACTTATCTGACTGAGCCATCCAGGCATCCCTTGACTTAGATACTTTTTAAAAATCAAGTAAATTCCTAAAGAGAAAAAAACAGAAAAACAAAAATACAACATTTTCCTTTTTTTTTTTTTTTTCCTGTCTCAGAATTTAGAGAAACAGTCACTATAAACTAAAGTAGTTTATGCATTTTCAATTCTCTACCTATAGGGGATCCTGGAGTATCTGACCCTCCATTTCTTTGAGACCTGTGAAACCTGTGAACTAAATAGTCAGTTAAGTGCAATGGTAATGAATAACTTTATAAAACTCCTAGCCTTAAAGGGCAGTCAGTTTGCAATACTATACTATCCTTTAGTACAGTGTACTTTTTGATATTACTCTAGGGATTGAGGAGAATGATAATGACACTTAAATCCTGCCAGTTTTTTTTTTTTTTCCCCTGTACTCAGTAGCACTTTCCTTGTACTCCATATATGACATTATGTTATAGGATGAAGTGTTTTATAAGTCATTTGGGCACTTCAGTCACTGTATCCCCTTGGATATTTGTAAAGAGTAACTAGTTGTGGGGCACCTGGGTGGCTCAGTCAGTTAAGTGTCTGCCTTCCGCTCAGGTCATGATCCCAGGTACTGGGATGGAGCCTGCTTTGAGCTCCTGTTCAGTGGAGAGTCTGCTTCTCCTGTTCCCTCTGCCTCCGCCCCTCTCCCCCAACTTAGGCACTCCCTCCCTCCCTCTTTCTCTCACATAAATAAAATCTTTTAAAAAAAGAATAACTAGTTTTGTAATAAAGGCCATCCCAGTAATGTATGTGTACTTTCTTGGTTTCCTCATATTTTCTTTTAGTAGTTGAAACAATGCAAATACAGCATAACGTGAGAACAAATTTCTGTGACGGTATTTCTTTCTAAATAAATTTCAAAATTGTATTATTAAACCTATCACATAAACAGAACAGTATGTGTAATGTTTATGATATTTTGAAATGCAGACTTTTGAAACTTTCATAAAGTGTATGCAATTAGCATTGTAAGTTGTTACAACTTCTGTGGTTAACATTATCACAAAAAATGAGGGTTGACAGAATACAGGACAGTGTTGACTTTACTGTCAGAAAATGTGTGATCCTAAAGGCCTCCATGAGTATCCTTGATCCCAACTTACAAAGATAGTTTATTGCTGTATGATTTGATGAGGTGGTTAAGACCATAGCTTGGGAGACAGACACGGATTCCAATCCTGGCTCAGGCATTTCTAGTTATGCCCAACTTTGAGCCTGCTACTTACTCTTTCTAAGGCTCATTTTCCCTACTCTGTCAGTGTGCAAATAAGACTTTTTGAGCCTTCTACTTATTTTTTCTAAGGCTCATTTCCCTACTCTGTCAGTGTGCAAATAAGACTTTCCCTATAACCCAAGGTTGTGAGAATTCTGTGCAACCATGCACGTGCATAATAAAATCTTGCACATATCTAAATATCACAATTGCTTCCTTATGATCATGTCACTCAAGCCACAGTCTACTCATTGCCTTTGATGGGAAGCTGTCTCTGTGTTTCCTATGTAGAGGCTGAGCCCTCCCTTCATTTCCAGATTAATTATTGACAGTACCACTTAATGGCCTATTAGATTCATTGTTATAGATGCCTTTCTGAGTCTCACTTCTCAGAAGCCATCTTTTTTTTTTTTTCCCCAAATAGCTTAGAGATAGCTTACATACCATGCAGTTAACCAGGTTAAAGCATGCGATTAAGTGTGTTTTAGCATTTTTACAGAGTCATGCTGCCATTACCATGATGAAACTAGAAAGCCCTTAGAAGAAAATACAGGAGTAGATCTTTGTTATATTGGGTTACACAGTGATTTCTTAGATTTCACCACAGAAGTACCAGCAATAAAGAGAAAATGAATTAGCTGGATGTCACCAGAATTAAAAACTTTTATGCTTCAAAGAATACCATCAGAACCCATGATTGTACCATGTGACTGACCCATGGCCATGAGTGATTAGATTAGAGATGGACATCTCACCCATGGTAGGCTGACAGATATTCTCTTGTTAGAATTTGAGACAGACATAGGAAACTATCATTAAGACAGTCTCTGTGGATCTCTAACTTTAGAAAACTACATTCACCAGATTTTACTCACTGTGTGGAATGAGGAGCCTGAAAGTAGATGAAGGAGGAGGAGGAGGAGGAGAGAAAGAGAGCTTCATTTAGAAGAGAGTGCTACTCACATCATGGAGTGTGGATCATTACCCACCTATGCTCCACTTCTTAGTGATTTCCAAAGGATAAGAAGCTAGTGCTAGAATAAATAGTGCGACAGACGTTTCCTTTAGGTAGCAAGATTTCCTCAATTAAAAAAGCACATACTGATTTCCATTTAATACAGTCTTGTGAGCAGAAACTAATTATTGGGGTGACATTCTTTTGGATTATTGGAACATCAAGCTTTTTGAAGGCACTCGTCTTTCCTATAATTTTATGTCCAATGGTAGCAGGTTGCTTGCCCTAATAGAGCTGAACAAGTGTTGGTTGAATGAATGATAGAAGAGTGGATAGTAGGGTAAGATCTTGAATTTGGGATTATATGGTTTTTAAAGAAAAAGAAAATTGTGGTATGGTGAAAAATGTGTCTTTAGGATCAGCAAACCCATGTGAAAACTGGCACCTAATATCCTTAGAATTGGTAACTAATAATGAAAACTTCATTACTATTTTGCTAAGAGATGGATGAAAACTTAAAATCTGTGCTTCTGCTCTCAGGTATGCAGGTGAAAATATTGGTAAAAAATACAGAAAGATATTTTATTTAAAATAAAATTATAGTCTGAAACTTTTGAATCTAAGACTTAAGAATTCAGGCTTTTCCCAGGAGAATTGCAACAACTTGAGACGTGCTCTATAAACAATAAGTACATATCAGTTTAATGGTTCACTGGTCACCCTTCATGATTTCACCCACATGAGCAACATCATGATAATTAGTTACTCATGAAACAGTTGGCATCGGGAAACTAATCCACTATAAAGCAAAATACCACGTTTGTTATTAGGTATTCCATATGTGTTGAGAAATTGTATCTCCCAAAGATTTCTTTAGTAAACAAACCCTGGACAGTAGCCTCTGTTACAAGATTTGAAAGATTCATTTTCCCCACTCACTGTGTTCTATTACAGATATTGTACCTCCGAGATTTGTGAGAGAGAATTGCTCGCTATTTTATTCTTGGTTATCTAGGAAGGTCATATGAGGGAATGCATTGGATATTCTAAATCCACGTCTATGCTAACTTTCTATCTTTGTTCTCATCAGATTACTTTCATACTCGTTTGAACATGAGAATTTTACCCTCTCCCCCACAAAAGCTATCATTTAAATACATATTTCGTATATTTGTCCATAAAAATGTGCAAAGATTTGTCTGTGGAGATGAAACTGGGATTTGGTGCTCATGAACAATCTTCTGCATACCTTTTGTGTTTACTTTTTTTTGGCAGCTAGACCATGAAAAAAGAGGTTTAATTTTCCTCTTTTGATCTAGCTGCTTCTAAACAGATTTCCACTACATTCTCTAAACTTCAATCCTCTGTGAATATTCGCTCTTAGTATAAAGTATAATTCTTGCGTTGTTTTAGTAGAAACTAGAAGTAGGTGCCTTAATGAGGCAACTCCTGATTCCATTTTAGAATCGGGTAAAACTTTGGTTTTCCATTTCAGAGCAAAGATAAACCCTTGTGCAGGTGTGTGTGTTTCAGAGAGATTTTTTTGTTTGTTTCTACTAGTTAGAGAAGTGAGACAATTCCCATAGAGTAATCGTATCTGAGGCATCACAAACATGAATACTTCATAGAAAAGGATGCTTCTTCCTCATTCTTGCTAATAGATGCCATACTGCATGATTGATGCTGGTTTGAAAAGGAAATACCCACTATAGCTGTGCCTCTTGGTAAAATCACATGAAGCCCACTAGAAATAGAATGTTCTTACAGGATTAAGTATAGCTTCTTATTTTCAAAAAGTGTACATGCTCTCACAACTTTTGCTGTTTTAATTATTATGACATTGTGATTAATATAGTTTGTCTTTCAGTGCCTAGCGAGAGAAGGTACTTAATAAATATTAGTTGAATTAATAAATGCTTTAGTCACGCAGTATGAGCCATACGATATAAATATACTTGATCAATATTCTGCAAAAAAGTATCTTAAATCATCATAAAGTTAAATGTGGGAAAATTTTGCTATGCTTTATGACTAGAAGAGTAGGGTATGTCCACAATAAAAATATTCAAAAACATTGAGATGTTTATAGGGTTAGATGACATTTTAGGAGTTCTCGAATACTAACCCAGGAGTAATCGTGATGTTTAGTGTTGATTATTACATAAGTACTTCAAAATTGCTGTTGTTGTTGCTATGATATTTATAAAGTGTGATTATTTATGGTATATTATTTACTTTGAGTTGAGGGCAGGGAAGTTGTTTAATAACCTTCATATTTATTAAAAAAGAGATATGAGCCCTGCCAACTTATAACATATACTTTAGTAAGCAAGTGTAAGAAGATAAATATTCATCAAACATAATTGCATGATACAGGTATAGTTAGCTTTGTGATTTTAATTTATGTATGTAATTCACTAGTTTTCAGTAAACAGTGTGGTTAGTTTTCATTAATGGATCTAATATAACATAATCATATCACTTACAAAGCATTTCCATCATTCAAAGATTGCATTTTCTTCTAAAAGTTCTATAGTAGCTCTAATATTTAAGTCTACACCCTTCTAAGTTAATATTTTTACATGGTATAGGGTCATGATTATAGATCATTTATTTTGCATATGGATAGTCAAGTATTCCAGCATCATTCGTTAAAAGACTATCCTTTCTCCATTGAGTTACCTTGGCACTTCTGTTGAGTATCAATTGACCATGTGTATGTGGGTGTGTGTGTGTGTGTGTGTACATGTGCACGCACTGCACGGGAGTCTGTTCCATTCATCTACGTATTTATCTTGACCCCAGAACCTTACTGTCTTGATTGCTTTAGTTCTCATAGCAGGTCTTGAACTAAGGTAGTGCAAGTCACCCTGCTTTGTTCTTTTTCAGAGACTATCTAGGTTTTTGCATTTAAACATAAATTTTAGAATATGCTTGTCAGTTTCTGTAACAACAACAAAAAGCTTGCTGGTAGTTTGATGACATTACATTGAATCTGTAGGGCAATATGGTCAGAAATGATATCTTAATAATGTTGAACCTCCCCAATTGATAAAATGGTATATATCTCCTTTATTTCGGTTTCTATTAATTTCTCTCAATGAACAGTTTTCAGTTAACAAGTCTTGGACATTCATTAAATGTATCATTAAGAACTTCATTTTGGATGTTGTTGTAAATGGCAACTTTTTAACATTAAATGTGTATAAAATATATATTATACACACACACACACAGAATTTTTATCTAGTCAGTATCCTATGACCTTGCTAAACATACTACTAGTTATAGGATTTTTAAATCTGTGTTCACTGGGATTATTTTCCCATAGACATGTCATCTATAAATGGAGACAATTTTATATTTTTCTAATATCTGAATGGCTAGTATTAACACTTTTTTTTTTCTGTGCATGATAGTCACTCTTGATCTTCTGAAAATAAAATTAAAAACTCATGAAATCTTTTTTTCCCCTGAATTCCTTTCCAACTACTTTTTATACTTACAGTGTCTCACCTAAAAAAATCTTTAGAATAGAGACTTCTAAAAGTCGTTTTTTCATTTGGTGTTTAGAGCAGCTAAAGTTTAGAGCTCCTCAGAGGATCTTGTCCAGAAAGTGACCCTTACCTGCAACTGTTATATTCTACCAGCTAACTTGCCTTAAAATGTGCCAGAGCCTACTGAAATATTAAAGAGAGACTAGATATCATGTTTGGGGAGAGAAGGTAATACCCATTTTTAAGCTATTGTGTCAAACAGCATTTGCAGATTTTGAGTTTTGGGGGGTTTAAGTCTCTTGAGCAAAATACTATTTCTATCTTGTGCCCCATTTCCCACTTTGAGCAGCAGAGTCTTGACTTAGTCTTTAAATATGTATGCTCTTTGCCCTTTCTCATTTTGACATGTTTGGATAAGGTTCATACCTATAAGTATATTACAGTCTAATTTGAACATTTGAGTAATTCTTAACTTCTTTTGAGCGCCACTCACATGCCTTTCTTGGATTGGATTCTATAACCTGGCCATGGTTTTTCTCTCAGCCCTGTTACTAGCTCACTTTTTCCTATTCTAATACTGTTTCCTGCCCTGGCTTTTTCTCAAGAGCAAAGATAGTGGTATAGCTTTCTATATCCTTGAGTTGCCTGGAGATGATGTAGATCATTCAATTATAATATCATAAATCATCTTTTGAACCATACAATAATAATAATATCACCATCTTCATAATTTAAACTTTAATTCCTAATCAGATTGGAATTAGTGAAAAACTTTGTGATATAGAGCTTTACATTTTTGGATGGACAATCTTATTGAAATCCTAGCAGCTAAGAAGTGATATCTGCTGAAAGTGTTTGTTGGCTGACTCTCTTCATGCTGGTTATTTTAACTGTATTTAGTATATATTGTTTTATATTTGTGGAGTTTTTTTTCTTAAGTCCAAATAATAGTCAATCTTGATACTTGTTGCTTATTTATCTTAGGTGTGAAGTACCTGATACAACTTTATCAGAGGCTGTGATGATTGGCCAAACTCAGTGCTTAAACTCAGTCTGATGGTGCTGTTACTTACCACTTAGGGTAGGGGCCAATAACTAGCATGGATTTCTAATCAATCTGTCCATCACTAAAAATATGGTTCCCTGAGTGAGTATATATATGATACTGGCTTGTGATTATTTCTTAATTACAAAATAACTATCAATTTTCTCCACAATATCAAAGTCTTAAGTCATTCTAAGAAGTCACAGAAAGAGAAGCTACATCATTGTGCTGAAAAATTCTGGGTAGTTTCTGTGTAATCATAGCTGTTAATGACATACCCTACTAATTTTGGGTGACAAAGGCAAATTACTTTCACAGTACGCCTATTCTTTGTAACATTCTGATTTGTTTAACCTGGTTGTATTTCTGTTAAACCAATGGAACAGAGAAGGCCCAGCAGTTTAAATAAATAATACATTATCTCTCAAAAGCCGTATTAAATTTTTGTTTATAATCTCTGAGTGGCCTTGCTATGTCAAAAGATGACCTCATACTCTAACTTGTCAGATCTTTAGGCACCACGTAATTTTTCCTGCACTTTTAATTAATGGCACACAATATTACCTGTGAAGCAGATATGTTAAGCATTTATGATAAAACAGGACAAAAGTAACATTTAGCTCAGTGGGGAAGAAAACAGTAAATGTATTTCTTATTGTTGTTTGTTAAAAGATAAATTATGTTATGGTGTAGCTATGGGAAAATGAGATGCTTCTGAAATAGATAAGAGGAAAGAAGGAACCTAATGAGTTACAACGTGCCCATTATAAACCTGAGCCAAGTACCACACAGAGGAGGAGGCTCCCATTAGGAGGGAGCGGAGTAAAGGGGTTTAGGTCAGCATTAGATTGATTTCCTCTATCCTCTAGATCATTTCCCTCTATTTTTCTTTCTCCTAAAACATCATTCTCCAGGAACTGCACCATTGTCCCTGAAGTTCTCAGCTCCTCCTTGGTATTGTTTATCCACTGTGTTTTAACATTGGAAGTGCGGGTTTGTAACTAATTATCGTAATAGCCAAATGTTGAGTGTCTATCCACAGCACGCCTGGCTCTGTGCTAAGGGCTTAAAACACATTATCTCATTTAAAACCCTTATGAATTCTGTGGATGAGGAAACCAAAGTTTTGGGAATTTTGTCACAAATTTAGCTAAGTGGCAGAGCAGGCACAAGGTCCATGTCTTTCCCCAGTGAGACACAAGTCCTTCACTGCTGCTCACTCCTTTATCACCTGTTAAGTCATTATTGTGCCGATTGTCTTTAAAAAGAGAATTAGTGTCTGCTCTTCCATCACCTAAAAGATACATTGACTATAATATTGGAATGTTATGCAACTCACCATATATCTAAATACACCTGATAATGATCATATAACAGGGAGTAAATGGGAGGGAATAGTAGGAGGGATCATTATATGTGCAGACTTCTTTTAAAATTTCTTGCAGTATATATTAACACTTTGGAATGTGTGCAAGTTGTACTGGTGACCTTTCTACATAGAACTCCAATGAGGAAAGACATCCCATTGTTAGACAAAACGCTTTTCATTTCAAGCATGTAAGCAATCCTACCTGGTGGATTAAAGATCGATTGATCTCAGCAAGCAATGAACATTGTTAAATTGGTCAGTCCTCTTTTTTGGCTTTCTCTTTTTGCTGGGGATGGAAAAAGAGAAGGTCCCGCTCTCTGTTGTCTCTGTCTTGTACGTAGGGCCATAGTTGCCACAAATCCAAGAACAATTTGAGTTTGCTTTCATGTGTAATTACATTATAGCTACTTCTCTTTGCCCTATAGTCGTATTTGCAATTTGTGATCGCAGTATTAGTGGAAATAAAGTAATGACATATTGTACTTAATGAAGCATTTTCTCTATCTGTTGTTCCTCATTGCCTTTATTTCTTCCCGTAGGTTTACATATGTATGTTAATTTTTTTGTATGCTGTAGTAATGTTTCTATATATTATTTAAGGAACCTTTTACATTACCTCTAATAAATAAACTGTTAAGTTTAAATCATAGTCTTTGCTTTACTTAATTCATTTGTGTTTATTCTTTTTCATTACTGAAGGAGGAAACAGCCCCAGTGTTTTATTTTTATAATAAAATACTCTGAGAAAGAGTTATTATGGGTCCTAATGCTGGTATGCAAACATCATTAAAGTTTACACAGCACTGCCTTTTCATAACATTTGGAGAGATTTTGGCTGATGTAGTTTTGGTGCTAACATTTCTACCTTATAAGAAACTTTAAGGAAGGATTTAATCCTTCCTAAGATCCTGGAAAATGCTGATGTTATCATAAGTGTAGATTTGGAAGCATTTAACTAAATTGGTTTTTAAGGTAGACATGTGGAATCACATCTTTTTACTTTGATATTTTAAAATATAATTTATTTAAAAAAATATATATATAATTTATTTTCCAGTGTCAAGTGGCCTGTCAAGTTTAAAGTACAAAAATATAAGCAGGGGACAGAGAATTAAACAAGTAATGACTCATTCCTGACAATAGTAACTGGAATAGGGCTTGGGAAAAGGAAAAGAGGGTGCATTTGGAGGAGGGAGGCAAGGGTGCAGATTAGGGCTCGAGGGAGTTCATAAGAGAAAGAGGAAATGAAGTTTATGGTTAAAATCTTGTCTATAAAAAGTGCTTATTTTGAATGATCGTTTTGCTGTTGTTTTGACTCCTCATTAAAAGTGAATAAGATCACTGAGAAAGTAGCCAAGTTTGTTATGCTTTCGACAGCAAAGGGAGTGTGCAAATTTTTGTCAGGAAATTTCCTAAAGTCACACAACACTGATACGTTATGAACCAGATGTGCAGTAGAAGCCTATTATATGTCAAGTCTCTGATTCTTTCACAAGACCTCTTTGTGAGAGATGGCTAACATCTTACTGAAACAGGAGTACAGATTCAAGTACGTATTTATGATCTAGAAGGACGGAGTTCTAATAATTGGATTTCTTCACTCTAGAAGGGCAGAAAAGGTAGGACTGTAGAGTCAGCATGTATGAAATTATTAAATTGATAAATAGAACAGTGGATCCACCACGTCCCAATGTATCAGAAAATAGAGGAGGGGTAGGGGCCTGTGGAAGTTTTACTAAAATTTGAAAGAGACAAATGTCAAGGTAAATGGCAAGTAACAATACCTGATTTGTTTGAGCTTTGTACATTTAACTCTATGTAAATTTTACCCGCCCCCAAAAAAGCTAATGCTATGTACAACAAAATAATAATTCTGGAATCTAGCTTCTGAGTACATGGTTGTTCACCGTGCATTTTCCTCAACTTTTCTATATGCTTAACAATTTTCATAGTAAAATATTTGGGGAAAAAAGTAAAACTACCTGAGACAATGGTAAGAAAATCACTAATGCCTATTCAGGTAATGATAATGAAAAATGAAATTATTTTTAAAAAGCATTTTGATAGTCATGGATTACATAAACAGTGTTCATCTCTGTTAAATCCCCAATGTTCCAAACTTATAGGAATCCTGTACTAGATAAACTGTGATCAAAAAGATCCAGTTTTGATATGCTTTTGATACAAAAGATATTACAGCATACAAATATTTGGCGGAAAATTTCTTTAAGTCCTGTGATCTACTGCAAATCAGATGTGCAGTAGAAATATTTAATATTGATGTTCCCTGCTTCTGAGCATTCAGAATCTCTATGTGAGCATTGGCTCCAATCTTGTTAAACCATTTGTGACTACAGACTGATGTGCGTATTTGGAACCTAGAATAGAGCAGGGATGAGAATAAAGTTGAAAATAGCCTTTACCTGGAGATCATTGTCTCAGCCCAAAAGATAGCACTGACACCGGATTAGTTAGCATCTCTTTAAGGTGGTACATTGTATGTTTTGGGGAAAGATACTTCCTTTGGTTTTTTAAATCATGACACATCAATAATCATACACATACGATAAGCTTGTCTCTGATTTCTCTGACACTCCTGTTATCACTTATTTGGGACTCTTCTTTCTGGTTAGCAAAGAGAGCTTCTTTCTCCCCTTAAAAAAGGTGAAGATAAGGTGAATCAACTTTACAGTCTCTGAAACAGGGTAAATTGCTGCTGATCTTCCCATCTTTCCACTTCTAATCCACAGGCAATGGCTAAAGTTGCTCTATGACCACAGATCAGGCTCTGTTGCTTTACACATACCACTTTTTAAATCTTCCCCAGACTAAATATTCAAGGCCATTAGTAAAATGTTATTAAATCTGAAGACATAAAAATCCTGACTTTAAGCTTTACTGACCAACATAACATATTGAATTTTACTCACCACAAATTTCCAATAGCTAGTAAATTAATGATGTGTTTTGTTTTTCCTCTTTAAATACTGGATGAAGCACAGTCCTGCTATATACCAATATCATAATACTTGTCTTCCTGAACAATTTATACAGCTACTGTGTCAGTATATTTTATTTATTCACGTAGTTTTCTATTACTATCCTTATGTAAATGATGGATGTGTTGACTCCTAAGCCCATTTATCCATAAAAATGAAATTGACTATTAGTTGGAAACTTTCGTGAGTTATATGGGCATGGGAATGTCAGAACTGATCTTTTATGACAACGAAATGGTCACTGACCAGATCTTCATCGTAGACTCATTACTTTTCAACATATTCATCAAGAGCAAGACCTTGATAGTGACTGTACTTGATGAATCTATAGCATTGTGCCGCTGTGCACTCCTAAAAATCCATTACATAGTGTGGACCACGGGTTCCCAAGCTTAAGACTAAGGAAATTCATTGCCTATTCTGTAAGTTTACATAATCAAAAAAATCTAGAACTGGAAAGTATTATAAGTCAAACATTTGCTTCCTTATATGACTTTTCTTTAACCATCCAACCCAGGCAACACCAGGTTCTGTTGAAACATTTCTGGAGAAAATCTTTATTCCAGTTAAGTAATGTCATATGTGTACCCAGTCCTTCATTGTGTCCAGTTACTCATCTAATTTTCTTTACTGCTATGTAAGTCTTTATGAATCTACATATCACCTTCATAGAGATGAATCACTTCTGGTAATGCCCTCTGTGCATAAACTTCATATATGTGTAAAACTGAATTACATTTGTTTTTATATACATATATATTCATATCAAACAATTTTCTATATGTATTTATATTTTATCTATAATGTACAGTTTAAATTCTTTTGATTATTTTAGAGCAGCATTCTTTACACTTTGCTGTTAAAAAGTAACAAGAAAGCCTAGAAACTCAATAAAAACTATTACTTTTTTTTTAAACTGAAGTACATTTAACAAAGTTAGACTGGTTTCAGGTGGGCACAATAGTGATTTGACAAGTCGATACCTTATACTCTGCATAAAGTGTAGCTATAATCTGTTACCATGTGACATTATTACAAATCTATTGATTACATTGCATATGCTAAGGCTTTTCATCCCTGGGACTTATTTATTCCATAAGTGGAAGCCTGCACCTCTCACTCCCTTTCACCCATTTGCCCATCCTTTCACCCTCCTCCCCTCTGGCAACCGTCAGTTCTTTGTATTTATAAGTCTATTTCTACTTTTTGTTTTTTGATTTGTTTTGTTTTCTTAGATTCCATGTATAAGTGATATCGTATGGCATTTGTCTATCTCTGACTTATTTCACTTAACATAATACCTTTTAGGGCTATCCACATTGTCAGAAATGGCAAGATCTCTTTTTTTTTTTTAGTGGCTGAGTAATATTCCATTGTATTTATATACCGCAACTTCTTTATTTACCTATTGATGAGCATTTGGGCTGCTTCCATATCCTGGCTATTGTAAATAATGCTTCAGTAAACATAGGGAAAAAGTACTTCTTGAAAATTCTTTGGGATCTAAATGATTTGTCTTTAAAACATACCATGTGGCTTTTACTCACTACTCTATCCTGAATCTATACTTACTTGAAAATATATTTTAACTTATTAATTAGATTAAACACTTCCACACATCAGATATTTAGGCAGAATGGATTCTCTGTGTAAGGACTTTGAATTTATTCTGCAGCTTACCAATTCCTTGCATGCTGCTATGTCATCCAAAGTGGTGTATGTCCAAATCCAGGAAGCATAGCCTTAGTGGATTGCAGGTATAATATATGTATTGTTGTTTCCCCAAAATTGTTCCTTCCAACTACTAAACATGGAGGTATCAAATTAAAGCATTTACTTCTAAGGATCTGAGCATTATGTGCTGTTGCTAAGTATGTTAACGAGGATGGTGACTAAATCCTGGAAATGTGCCTATTGTGAAAGTGTGAAGACAGGTGATTGTCAAGTCCAGACTACCCCCTTGGCAAAGTCATTTCGCCATATTTCTCACAGCATGCCATTTATTTTTGTGGATTCACCTAGGTACAAAATCTGTCACTCAAGTTTAAGGCACAGATCCTTTGAAATGTTTATAATCACATTAAACTGACCCATTTTTTTTGCCTATTCACATTAACCAATGGCACAGATTGGCAAATAAACCATAGTGCTAAGTCATAAATTGAGAAAAGGGAAATGGCCTTGTAGCCTTCAGGATTAGGAGGCATTTCAAGAAAGCTAGATGAACATCCAGAAGTTGCTTGGTGAATACGGGATTAGAATGAAGAAAATCTTTTTGACGATTACAATAGTTAATAGTCAGAGCCCAACATTTCCTTATATATTCATGTCTTCAATAGGAATTTATGTTTTTGAAGGATCAGAATGGTCAAGAACCAGGAGTGTACTGCTGGCATTGGCTACACAGCTTTTCCAGATGCAGTCGTCAGAATACAGGGGATATCTTTCCCTGTAGACAGGGCCCAGTTCTCTTTCTTATGATTCAACTGTAAGAATTCATTTCTTCGGTTTATTCCCCCAATTCATTGCTGTACCACCATGCACTGCAGACAAGCTTCTGATAAGGAATGAATAAAGGAAAACATTCAACTGTTTAGAAACTGTGAAATTTAATAACACACAGCAGTATTAACGTAATGCATCCAATGCGGGGAGATAGGCAGAATGGGGATTCAGAAATGATTTTTAAAAAGGAGAAAAGGGGCGCCTGAGTGGCTCACTTAATTAAGCGTCTACCTTCAGCTCAGGTCATGATCCCAGGACCCTGCTTAGTGGGGAGCCTGCTTTCTCCCTTTCCCACTCCCCCTGCTTGTGCTCTTGCTTTTTCTCTCTGTCAAATAAATACATACAATCTTTAAAAAAATTATAATTAAAAATATAAAGGAGTTCAAAAGAGGGAGAAATAAAGGACAGTTATGCTAGATTCATATATCCTGATCGATCCTTTGAAAGTTCACATGTGATCACCGAAAACAAAATCAACATGCATGTCTGTAAATCTCGGCTCTTATTGAAGGAGCAAACTAGGCTTAAACAAAAAGAGTATAGTTAAAAAAAGAGCAGAGAACTTGAATAGACATTTTTTCAAGGAGATATAGAGATGTTCAATAGGTACATGAAAAGGTGCTCAGTATCACTAATCATCAGGCAGCTGCAAATCAAAACCCCGGTGGGATATCACTTCCCACCTCTTAGAATGGCTATTATCAAAAAGACAAGAGTTAACATGTGTTGGTGAGGATATGGAGAAACCCTGTTGGTGGGACGGTACATTGGTGCAGCCACTGTGGAAACAGCATGCAAGCTCCTCAAAAATTAAAAATAAAACTACCATGTGATGCAAAAATCCAACTTCTGGGTGTATATCTAATGGAAATGAAATCGGGAACTCAGAGATACCTGTACTCCCATGTTCACTAATGCATTATTCACAATAGCTGACATATGGAAATAAACTACGTGAATGTCTGCATATGAACAGATAAAGAAGATGTGATATATATACATACATATGTGTACATACATATATATAAGCACACACACAATGAAATATCATTCAGCTATCACAGAAGGAACTCTTGCTCTGTGACAACATGGATGAGCTTTGAGGGCATTTTATTGAGAAAAGTCTGAGAGAGAAAGACAAATACTGTATGTTAATTTACACATGGAATCTCAAAAAGGCACACTCATAGAAACAGTAGAATGGTGGTTGCCAGGGGCTGAGGAATAGGGGAATGGGGTGATGAGGTCTAAGAGTTCAGATTTCCAGTTAAAAGATGAATAAATTGGGGGTGCCTGGGTGGCTCAGTGGGTTAAATCCTCTGCCTTTGGCTCAGGTTATGATCTCAGAGTCCTGGGATCAAGCCCCACATTGGGGTCTCTGCTCAGCGGGGAGCCTGCTTCCCCCTCTCTCTCTGCCTGCCTCTCTACCTACTTGTAATCTCTCTGTCAAATAAATAAATAAAATCTTTAAAAAAAAAAAGATGAATAAATTGTAGTTAACAATACTCTATTATGTACATGAAAGTTTCTGAGCAAGTAGATTGCTAATGTTCTCACCACAAAAAAGAAATGGCAATTATGTGAGATGACGGAGGTGTTCACCAACCCACCTGTGTCAGTTGTTTCCCAGTTTGAGTTCATCACATCATCACTCTGTATGTCTTACTCCTGCCCAATAGGTATACGTCAGTTATAGCTCAATAAAGCTGGGAGAAATGAGAAAATAGGTTTTTCCTGAAAAGAAAGACACACAATCTCACTATTAGAGTGTGTTCTATGCTACTCATTCCCACCCAGTTCAGTAAATATTTATTGATTAAAGATACGGTCTAGTGGAGGAGACATAGAAAAGTGGACAATCAGATGCAATTTGATGAGAGCTACCATGGGGGTAGAGCCAAGGTGCCATGAATCAACTGGGGAGGGTGCCTCGTGCAACCTCGGGGCATCATTGAATCATTCTGGAGAGGCCCAAAAGGCCATTGTGATATGGTATGTACGCATTGACTAGGAGGTTGATTTATGAAGAAAGGATGCTTCTGGTCTTAGAGATTCATTTGTTTACCAAATATACATTGAGATCCTACTATGTATCAGGCTCTGTTAATACTATGGACACAGTGAACAAAAGATTCAAATTACATGGTGTTCTTTTGCTAGTAGATAGATTTTGGGTTTTTTTGGATTAGGTTTTGTAAATTTACATCTGGAAGAGATTGTTTCATTTTGCTCTCTGTCTCCCTCCCTGCCTTCCCTTTGTTTTTTGCTTTTTTCACGGAGCTTCCCAAATCATATTTATAACTTTTCCTCTTCAAAAAGGTTCAAGTTATCTTCTCAAATCTCTTCTGCAAGACTTAATGAAATGAAAAATGGCTAGGTTCATGTTGGTAAGCTTTTCATTTGTGATTATTAACATGGAATCCATACATCAATGTATTTTAGGAGAGGGAAGCTTGTGATTGGTTTGAGACAGCTATTAAACATCCTCAAATTCCCAGTGCTTTTTATGCTAATAGATCTCACCAGAAAATGGTGCTGATGATTTTACAGGAAGGAGACCCAAGGTTGGCTATCTTTTCCTGATGGGTGATTATCACTCCCATCTCCTTCTCCCCAGCTCAGACATCAGGTTGATAGAATTTTATTCTCTTCTCTTGAAGAATGAAAATATAAAATAAAAAATAATTTTCATTAATTATTAATTATTAAAATAAAATTATAAGGTAGTTTTAAACTACCCATAAGCTAATAATTCTGGTAAAATGAGCCTTGAGAGCACACCTCTTTTGAAAGCGCATGGGGGATGGTCTATTTTGAACTAGCAATACTGAGGGGACATTCTGAGGACTGCTGCAGATACTGGCTACTGTATTCACAAAGACTAGGGAAAAAGAAGACTGTCTTCAGCAGATGAATAGAAACAGTGACTGGCTTTGATGCAAGTAATTGCCTTACTCACCCATACAAAAATTTCAGCCAGAGAAGTCCTTCTTTAAGCACAGCACAAATAATGCATGATGCATACTTATGCAGATAAAGTAAAACTCACCTTGGATTTATTTAATTATTCCCGCTCCATAAGGTTTCTGAAAAATAGCTAGAGTACTACTTTACTGCAGATTTAAATAAAAGGCCCAAATCTCTGTTAATTTCTTTTTCTTCATTGAATAATGTGTATATATAATATATATGTGTTAGAATTGGTGAAAACCAACACAGAGTGGTAAAGAAGTTCAAGCACACATACCCTTAACATTTCCAATTAAAAGGAGCATAGGAATATTAATTACCGCAGTGGAAATATAATTTGTTATTTCTTTCCCTCTTAAATACCTGTATGATACTTATTAACATTTTAATGGCAAAAACGATAAAAATAATTAAAAGCACATTTAGTTCCTGTTCTGCCCCATTTCATTAATTCTGCTTTTTTTTCTTTTGAAGAAAAAGTTGTATAATTGATGTCTTAGCTATAGCTGCCTCTTTATGATATTAAATTTCTGTATGTGAAGAGGGAATTAGATTTTTTCTACACACATGTTGTCTTTTACGCACATACTGTCTTTAAGTGTTAAAAAAAAAAGTGGCTATTATTTCCATTCCTACTATTTAAAAGGCAGACTTGGAAAGTTTTACAGTGAAGTGATTGCTTCCTTTTCAAAGTTTATTATGTGTTTGTTTTTTTTTTCAGAGTTCATATGTAATAGATGCTCACTAAATAAATGTGTCAAAAAATTAAGTTTTGAGCTCTACTACATGTGACTATTTCAGTGTAATATTGGTTTTGACTCCTGAAAAACCCTAAGGTTTTCCTACTGAAAGAGATGAATTCTTCCCAGCCACCAACTTTTCCTCTGGCAAGTCTTACAGAGAAAAGGCGCTTGCTCCCAAAGAGAGGGTTTTCCAGATCAGACGCTGTTCTGACTTACTGGGAAGGTTTTTGGCTTGGGACATGGTTGTGTACAAGTGCAGTTAGTTAACATAAGGGCATCTAGTGAAGTGCCAAATGTTCCCCCAGATGCTCAGCAGCATCTAAAGGTCAGCCATGTTTGAAGAGCACATTAATAGTGCTGGCTTTGAATTTAGCTGGGCTGGAGCTACATTGGTTCTTTTCAAGCGCTCGTATTTTGCCAGTGGCTCTACTACTTTTCTTAACCTTTGTTTGGAATCCTATTTGGCTACTGAACTGTAACCGTTAACCCTCAGAAAAGGCAGCACATTAAACACACCTTGTTCAACTCAAAGCGATAACTAGGAATGAGGTTTTCCTCAGGTTGGGGTGAAAATGTGACATTCTTCTGTTTTTCTCATTTAAGCTCTTCCTGATCAAAGTCTTCTTTAACTAGAGAAGAGTGAACATGGATTGGGTCTCTGGCATACCTAACATTAGCATCACCAGGGACCTCTTTCTGTTCTAGAATCATATTGCTTAGAGCATCTAACACTACAATATTGAATTTTTAAAATTTTTTCCTGGTTTTTTCCTCCCCTAATGTTTAATAAACTATTGCGCTTCCCAGAGCTTCACTTATTTGAATCAGCGAGCTTATCTGGAGTCCTTCCTCTCTTCCTTCTTCCTTCTCCCTTTCTTTTTCTTCTTTCTTTCTTCCACCCTTATTTTTCATCCAGTATAAATTGACATCTACCTTAGCAACAGGCTGAGGTCCTACTGCATGTGTTTATTAAGACTTCATAGAAGTCAAACTGTTTCAGAGGACCTACTTTTCCTGACTCACTGATAGTTAATACTCACGGACAGTTGCATTAATTTTTTTTTTTTATTCTTCAAATTTGAGAGACATGGTTACAACACTTAAGTTTATGCATACTAAACAGTTTATGAACAGCTTTTACTGGCATTATTTCTTGGAAGGCTCACAAATATATACAAGTTTGGGATATCACCTCTATTTTCTATGTGAACAAAGTGGGGCTGTGTCTCATCTAGTAGATAAGAAAGTGGGGATGGGTTTTGTGACATGCTTGATGGATCAGACTGTGCCCAATGGTGTTATTTGGGCATATACTGCTATTTTGGTTTGATGCCTAAGAAAATGAAAGCTTTATCTTAAACCACACAAGTAATTACTAACATGGGTAGACCAGGCTACTTGGTTTACTATTTTCTATCCCTCTACAATGAATATTTCACATAAGACATAGGTAATCTTTAGTCAAGTTAGTTTTATAGCACACTTTGATGTAAAATTAGTTTTAAAAGAATACTGAAAATTAAGAATTGAAATTCAGAAAAGGATCTTCAAGGTAAAGGTAAAGATTAAATATTAAGCCAAAAATGATTTCTTAGTTTCTTGCATTCACATATTCTATAAATATGGGTACCAAAAACTGCATGGGGCAATGCAATCCAATGAGAAATGACTAGATTCTTCCCTGCTCATAAGCAAGAGGTTAAAGTACTAAACACCTTAGGAAGACTGAACCTTCTCATTTCCTGAAATCAGGTTCAAAGATGAGATTGTCTGGCTCGTTAGCAGTTCATGCATGGTAATCAACCATACAAATTTAGGGCTATTGATCACGTTTATAGATCACTGAGATTCTTTTAGTGTTCTTGAACCACAAACATACAGCCCCTGAGACGAGTTGATGGCTACACTGCTGGAATGTCTCTTCTCCTTAGATTCCAGATGAAGATAACTTGTTCAGCTCCTAGTCTCCATGTGACTGAATGCATTCCTCAAGATTAAAGACCCTATTCTTAATTCTTAGAGCGTAAATCCGAGCATACTGCTTCAAGCTAAATATTTTGTGACTATTTACTATGTGCTGTGCTAGGTGTTGAGGATCCAGAGATGGGTATGAAATGGTCTCTGACGAGGTAGAATTCATTTGAGACTAAAACTTGATTTGGTAAATAACGAATACAGAGGAGGATAACGAAAGTGATCATTTTGTCTCAGGCACCATTAGTTGGGTCTATAATTATAGTAGATTTGGTCCATTGTGTGTGTACTAGGGCTAGTAAGTAGGTAATTAGAGATGGAAATCCTGATGTACTGGCTACAAAGCCACTAAGTCCTAATGCTTCCACCAAATTCCTCTGAGGCCAAGATGAATCATTTTAGCAGTTCTAGAACTATACCACTCCAGAGCTTAATTTCTGTGGTTCAGGTTCTCACACTTCAGTGTGCCAAGGAAAGATGCACAGGAATCGTGGAGAGTTTGTTAAAATAACAATTGCTCAGCTTTTCCACGGAACACAGTAGGTCTGTGGTAGGGCTAACTAATTTGTGTTCCTATCATCTCAGAGGTGACACTGACCCTTATGTGAGTAGCTCTGACCTAGGGGAATGTTTGTCAAACTTTAACATAGAGCAGAATCATCTGGAAGGCTTTTTAAGATAAATTTCCGGGCTTGCCCTGACCATGGAGAAACACAGGGTCTGGGGTGGGACTGAATAATTTTTATTTCCAACAAGCTTTCAGCTGCCGCTCACAGCATCTAAAGGTCAGTTTCAGATTGCTGGTTCATGGACTGCACTGAGCTAAGGAACTATCTAAATGGATCAATAGAAGCAACCTACTAAGAATCCCAAGTTTAAAAAATGTAAAACCTTTGATCAAAAGAGGCACTTCACTTACCATGGAGTTCTCATCAGTGTGGTAGAAAAAAGTGACAAACTGTGAAGGGCATGAATCTAATGGACAATTTTAAGAGGCAGTAAGGACTGTAAGTAACAACTGATTATGATACATAAGAAAGGTGTTCTCCCTACAGAAGGAAAAGTAGGCTGCTTGAAAGATAAGTGATGACCCGTAGCAATCTTTCTCCTTAGAGATCAGTTTTTTTTCTTTTGAAATGACTTGTCCATGCATTCTCTTTTTAACATGTAAAATTGCTAGAAACTTTAAATGATATAAAAAGTGGAATTGTACTCTATCACTAGAAATACTGTTCATGTAGAGCACAAAGTTAGGTCAGGGCCAAGGGCTGGGAAATTCCACAGTTTGGAACTATGCCCCAGAAGAAATCAGTAAAGGAACTGGAGAAGTAGCTAGCACTGGAGGATTCAAAAAACAAACAAACAAAACCAGGAGAATGTGGTGTCATAGGAACCAGGAAAATATTCTCCTGGGAGGATTTAATGGTTAATGGATGAGAATGCTGCTAAGAAGTCATGTAAGAACATAGAAAACGTGTCTCATTTGGCAGCATAGGGATCGTGAAGACATCTCATTTGAGTGTTGTGGAAAACCCTAAGTGTCCTTCCTTAGAGAAAGAAGGCATAATGAGAAAATGGATGTCAAAAATAAACAATTGTGTCTATGTGTTTGTATTCATGGATCATTTTTCATTGAGCTATAGTTTCTAAAGTTTTTCTTATTAACGTCATACTTTTTTCGTTAGCACAGATTTAGATTACCTTTCAATATCTGGCTTCTGCCTTTACTTTTATTTGTTTTAAAATTATTCTATTTTCATGTGGTAATTTTTCCAGACGAATTTTAAGATCATTTTCTCAATTTAAGAACACAGAGTTCTGTTAGGATTTTTATTGGAATTACTTTAAGTTTTTCTGTTACTTTAGAAAAATGAGCATATTTACCATACTGAATTGTCTGTACCAGAAATTCAATGATCCCCTTCATCTTTCAAGTGGTCTTGATAAATCCTCCAGGGAAATCTTGTGGTTTTCTTTCTTTGGACACTAAAACTTTCTAAAGTAATTTCATATGAATCTGCTGCTATTGTGAATTCTGTTATCTACATTTTAAAAATTATGGCAAAATACGTATAACATAAAATTTCCCATTTTAATTATTTTAAAATGTATAACTCTGCAATATTTAATATATTCACATTGTTGTGCAGCCATCACCACTAGCCATCCCCAGAACTTTTTTGTCTTCTTAGACTGAAACTCCATACTCCCTAAACAATAACTCCTCCTTTCCTCCTCCCCTGGCCCAGCCCTGGGTAGACAGCAGTTCCATTTCTGTCTCTACAAATTTGACTATTCTAGGTAACATTTTTAAGTATTTGTGTGACAGGAATCTTATAATATTTGTCCTTTTGTGACTGGCTTATTTCACTTACCACAGTGTTTTCAAGGTTCACCCATGTGGTTGTATGTATCAGAATTTCCTTTCTCTTGAAGGATGAGTAATATTGCATTGTACATATATAACATGTTTTAGTTTCCCAGTCATCCATTGATGGGCAGTTGGGTTGCTTCCACTTTCTGGTTATTATGAAGAATACTGCTGTGAATATGAATGTGCAAATATCTGTTCAAATCGCTGATTTATTATAGTTCCCTTCATCTGTCTTTGGTTACTATTTGCAGGGAATATCTTTTCCATCCTTTTGCTTTCCTCTCAAGTGTGTCCTTAGAGCCAAAGTGAGTCTTTTGTAAATAGCATATATTCGAGTCGTGTTCTTTTTGTTCCCCCCGTTATCCATTTTGCCAGTCTGTTTTTTTGATTGGGGCACTTGATTCTTTTACTTTAAAAATAATTACTCCGAGAAGGACTTACTGTTGTCATTTTGTTTGTTTTTTTCTATGCCCTATAGAATTTTGTCCCTCATTTCCTTTTTCTGTACTTTATTTATGTCTAGTTGGTCTTTTTGTGTGAAGTATTTTGATCCCCTTCTCATTTCCTTTTGTGTAAATTTTAAAGAATTTTTTTGGTAGTTATCATGGTGATTATATATTATACCCAAAAGTTATAACACTCTAGTTTAAATGAATGCTAACATGACATTAGTTGGATACAAAAAGTCTTTTATAGCACTATCCTTCCTGTGTTATTAATGTTATAAATTGCATCTTTTTATTGTATACTCATAACTTAAACTTGTAATTATTTTTTTTATGTTTTTTTTTTTTTTCAAATCCTGTAGAAGACTAAAATGTGAAGTTAGGAGCCAAAATTGCAATACTGTTTTTTATATTTGTCCTCATATTTACCATTGTGGAAGAAGTTTGTATCTTTATATGGCCTCAGGTTACTGCCTAGCATTTTGATTTCAACTTAGACTCCCTTTAGCATTTTGGGTAGGGCAAGTCTAATAACAATAAGCTTCCTCATCTTATGTTTGTCTAGAGTGTCTTAATGTCTTTCTTTTCTTCAAAGGATAGTTTTGCTTGACACAGAATTATTGATTTTTTTTTTTTTTTTTTTTTTTTTTTTTCTGTCAGCATTTTCAATATATCATCCCACTGCCCCTGGCCTGTGGTGAGAAATCCTCTGATAATCTTATTGTGGATACCTGTAAGCAATGAGTCACTTTTCTCTTTGTTCTTTCAAGGTTCTCTTTTTGTCTTTGGCTTTTGGTAGTTTTGATAACTTGTGTCTAAGTGTGGGTCTCCGTGTTTATTCTGCTTGGAGTTCATTTGTGCTTCTTGTGTTCTGATATCCCTGTCTTTCCTCAAATCTGGAAAATTTCAGTCATTATTTCTTCAAATAAGCTTTCTGACCCTTTCTTCTCTTTCTGGGATTTCTATAATGTATATATTGATTCACTGGGTGGTGTCCATTAAGTCCCTTAGTTTCTGTTCACTTTTCTTCATTCTTTTTTTCTTTTTGCTCTTCAAACTTAATAATTTCAAATGACCAGTCTTCACTGATATTTTTTCTGCTGATTGAGTCTTGTGTTGAACCCCTCTAGGGTTTCAATTCAGTTATTTTTCAACCCAAGAATTTCTTTTTTTTTTTATAATTTCTGTAGTTTTACTGATATTCATATTTGGCTCATATTTCATTTTTCTGATTTCCTTTAGTTCTTTGAGCATATTTCTTACAGTCATTTTAAAGTCTTTCTGTAGCAATTTTGAAGACTTGGTTATTTTACAGTGGATTTCAAGAGATTTATTTTGTTCATTTGAGGGGACTATTTTCCCCTGATTCTTTATATTCCTTGTGATCTTTTGCTGAAAATTGGGAATTTAAAAATATTGGCACCTCTCTCAGTCTTTGTAGACTGGCTCTGTGCAGAGGAAGATGGTAGCTAATTAGTGTAGTGCGAAGGCTCAAGATCATCATGCAGCATTTGTCTTCCTTGGGTTTCTGTGTACACTTTCCCCCCAATTCCCCTGTGTATATGGATGTTTTTAAATGTCTTAATTTCCCCCAAAAGTTTCACCCCTTCCTTTTCTTGAGGCCCTAGGTGTTCTACTTTGCTCCTCTGCCTATAATTTCTTGCTCATGTTCTTCATGTTTGTGGTTCTATGTATTTTTCATCTACCATGGAAACTACCACTGTCTTTCAGGGCTTCCAACCTGAGACCCAATCTATGTAGCCATTCTCACTGATCTCCAAGCCAGGCAGGACAGAAATGAGTCCCTCAAGTAGCCCACAGACACTCCAGAAGGTACAAACAAGTTCCATTAATTTCCTTCCTCATTAGGGAAAGAGCTGGGATTGGGCTACTTCCTCTTGACCATGCTTCACTGTGTAGGGAGCAGGGAGGGGAAGGGTAGAGCTTTAAAGAGTGTCACAAAATTTCTTTTTTGAATGTGGCTTTTTCTTGTTTGGGCTTTTGCTCGCTTGCTGCAGATCTTTAACGGGTTTGCAGAGCTTCCGCAAACTATTTTAATCAGTCTATAGTTGGTTACTTGATGTTTATGTGGGGAGAATGAGGGCCCTCGTGCTTCTTGGTCTGCCGTCTTGCTCATATCGGATCAGTTTTTTTTTTTTTTTTAATGCTGTTTTTTAGTTGTGGTTTTGAACCCTAAACATGTTCAGAGTCACAGATGCTCAGACAATCTCTAAATCATAATAGAAATTTAAAACAATCACTGTGTAATATATTGATGATAGCTGTCATCTTTGTTTTCTAATTTAATGATGATCTATCTAGGAGTGTGTCACCAACATCATAATTATTGAAAAGAGATAGATGTCAAAGTATAACTGAGATAATTGTTCATTCTTTTATAAACAAATAAATGGCGAATAAAACCAAATCAGAATTAAAAATAATAAAGCAAATAAGCAATAAAAGACTTTTTTGCATGTCTAACAAGTTCCCACTGTTGTCTGTAGTTCACACTATTTGTGGCACTGACTCACACTGCTTCATGTACATTGACAGCACAAAACTATAACAGGCATAGTTTTAAAAAACATAACTTGTGATCATTTACCAAAAATACACTTTACTTCTCATAGAGTTCTTTAACTAGAGAATCATGATGAATGAGAAAATTGTGAATGGCCATGAATATAATGGGAAATTTTCAGAAGTAGTAGGCATTATAAATAATAATTACAAGTTAGATATGAGAAACAATCTCTATGATTATATTTTTATTGATAATCTTAATATGTTCTAGGGGACTATGATTATATCTCCTAATATTGGACAGTATTTCATAATATTTAATGATTGTTTTATTAAGCTCCTGAATCTAATTCACTAAATTTTTATTTGATAAATTGACATATTTTTGTTTAAATTGAGTTGAAAATTTCTTTATGTGCTATATTTTTTAGACATAGTATTGAGATGATGTAGAAACTTAATAAAATTTGGAATTTTTCCATCTTTCAGTACACTCCAAAATGTTAAAAATGGTACAGGAATTATCTGATTTTTGGAGGCAAAATCTGTGACCCTCTATTTCAGTGAAGATCCTTAAAAATTATCACAATTTTGTTTATTGGGCTGGTCCATGTTATAAATTTTGTCAGTTATTTTTGCTAGAAAGAAAAGAAATGCACACTCTGTTGAATTTTCCAAATACCTAAATGAGTATCTTTATGCACACTTCACTTTTAAAAATTTCCTGTGTTTCCTTTTTTTCATTCCAGATTTTGCATAGTTATGTAATCTAAGCACATCATTTTTTACAAAATGCTGATTGGATATTCAAGGCAATTTTTTTACATCAATAAGGAAATTAAAACTTCTCCACTCATTTGCCATAGAAAAATTTTGTAATTTCCTGCTTTATCCTTATTTATATAACCTTGTATTCTAATGGTGAGTTAGCAAAATCTTCATTAGAGTTTATGCTTATTGGGGACAGTTCTTATTTTAATTTGTATTCCTAGCTGCATCTAGTGTGATATCTTATACTCTAAAATACTCCAGTATATTTTGTTAAATAGGATTGTTTAAAGATAATTGGCCAACTGTTGAATCCCTATATCTCAAGGTTTTACAAGCCAAACTCATCTAAACCTCTCTTAGGAACGCTATAAAACCATTTATCGCCAATTCGAATTTTTCCAAGGTGTCTTTAAAACTCTTAATTCTAACATGCTATGTTTTTCTAATGTTATGAAATAATACGGACCATTTGAAAGTATTTAAACCTTAAGGTATTTTCTAATTATTCAGTATAAATGCCTGGATTGTTTCTAACCTATTCGTAGTTGAGAATGTGAACACCATGAGTAAAGAAAAATTATTTAAATAAAAATAATTCAAACTTTCAAACTTTTTAACAGAAAACAAACTGGTAGAATGTGTTGTCCCTGTTTTGTTTTGTTTTGTTGGTTTTTTTGTTTTTAACTTGAGGCACTTATTTGAATTCATTTCAGAAAACATTGAACAGTCTGTTTTTGTGAAGACTTGAGCACATCTGATGGTTTTGAAGTGATAAGTATAGGTAGGGGATAAAAGAAAAGTGAAAAGTTGAGTTTTTAGGTGGTTGTGTTGAGAACCAAACTAATAATCAGTGTATTAAATGCTAATAGTCTAAGCCCGGAAATCTATGTTCACCTTTCATTTTTAAGAATGATATATTTAAGGTATTTTAAGAAAGATATTTTAAGGAAACTTCCCTGTGGTTCTCTGAAAGTAGACATGTGGTAGAAGAAAATCTATTAGAACACACCCACAGCTAATCTACAGACATAATTTAACATTATGATTTTTCTCCTTGAATCTTCCTCTAATTGTTATCACTTTTTGAGACTGTTTCAATATAGAGGGATCATATTTCTTCTCAGGGTGCATATGGCAGCGAATACATTGCAGTTGTCTAAGGGGAAGTACAAATGGCATGCTGTAAGTTAAAAAAGCTCTCAAATTTGGATATTCTTTACTTTTTTTTTTTTTTTTTTTTTTTTAAGAAAATAGAATCAGTTTGGCTGTTTTTCCTTTTTTCTCCAAATGAAATGACATCTAAATCTTGGGTTTTTTTGCTTATATCTTTTGCTTATGATTTCCAGCACTTTTTTATTTGCACTTGAACAAATAAAAAATGCATTTGGATTTTGGCAAACTCTGTATATAGTAGACAGCCTTGTCTTGTAGACTTAACTGTTCTCTGGAAAGTAATGAGTAGATAGGCAATAGATGTAACAATAATAGCTAGCTTCCAGCTAGGATCCAGCTCCCCTGTCGCACCAACATGTTTCTAGACTATGACAGCACTGAATATTATCTGCAGTTGAACACAAGTCTTTCCACTGATGCATCCATCCACTGGAGGACTGATTTACAAAAGCAGCTTTATATATGGATTATTACCTGTTTGTCTTTGTATCTTTGAAGGTACCCTCAAGCCCATCCTGGGAATAAAATTTCCCAACATTGACTCTGTTTGGCCTCCAGAGCATCCAGATAACCTCACTGCAAACTTCTTAGCATGTTTTCTCAGGTTACTACACAGCACCATACCTGTTCCATGGGCCTGGCATGTGCACTTGATTGGTTTCAGGTAGTGGCTCGTAGGAAGTCATTGAAAAGCAAAGTCAATTAGAACCGCTTCCCACAACAATAGAAATTATCAAGTTTGTTGAAGAGGAAGTTAACTTAAAGATTGGCAACTGTATTTTGGAAAGCTAGCATCAGATAAATGAGCATAAAATTAATTGCAGTCAAATTGATCTTTAGCAAGTAGGTACATTTTAAAAGTTGGCTATTAATGTGTATTTGACTAATGGTACTATATCTCCATCCCCTTTTGGGTTTCCATTTATACTACTTAATTAATTGGGCAATTATTTTCTGAGCACTTATTAAAAGAACCAGAGATTGTTAAGTGGTCTGAGTAATCTAAAGTTGTCTAAGATGTCATTCTTACTTTAAGCAGATAGTAAGTTTGACAGGGATTTGATGGCTTTTTATATATGGCTTTAAGCATTATCAGAACCACCACCACCATCATCATCGTTATCTTGATCATAGCTGCTATTTTTACAGGATTTTGTGTCTTCTTAGTGCCCGCGGTTCTTGGTCACGCCACTTTGAAGAATGAAGAGGTAGACCAGATGAAGAGGGGTGGGCAGCAAACCGAAGTTTATTGAGCAAAGTACAAAGCTCCAGGAGAGGGAGGGCTCACATGGGTTGTCCGTGGAGTTTGGAAGTGCTGGGGTTTTTATGAGGTCTTTTGGGGAACTATCTTAAGCAATCAGGGTGTGCTGAGTCATGCCAATCAGGGCTTTGGTCACATATCTGTCTACCTATAGGTTGATGTGCACATGCTGCTGGTCCTTTTTTTGCTGACATCTGGGGGCTTAGGTCTTAACTGCCCCTTTCCTGTGATATTGACAAATGTTTTTGTGGTTAATTGTCTTAGTTTAGACGTTTGCAGAAGTCATTTCTATAAAGTCTGTAGAGTAGAATGTCAGTGCGGTCCTGTCTAAGCTGCAAAACAGGAAGTCATTGCTCTTCTATTTTAGTTGTCCTGACTCCATATTTTCTTCTTGGGGACCCTGGCCCTGATTACTGTCCAACTAACTCCTAATACTGAAATTCATTCATTCATTTTGATTAAATATGACATGTGATATACCTAAAACAATACTGCTATGAAGAAAAAGAAAGGGGAGTGAGAGAATAGAAGGGATATGAAATGTTACTTCAGAGAGTGTGATCCGGAAGGAACATTTGAGATGAGACTTGGATGTAGAGAGGGATCTACATTAAGTGTGTTGAGGAAGAACATTCCAAGCAGTTCATTTAATGTGAACTTTATTGTACCAAAAAGTTTTGTTCGAATAATCGGTTTTAATACTTACATTTAAAATAATTACATTATTATTCCATTTGTTCGGATAAAACAAAAACAAAAAATCTGAGGCTCAGAAAAATACATCTTTGCAATTTCACAGCTCTTTAGTAGAGGTGGATTCAGCCTATTGGTACAATGTATTTTAGGCATTTTTTTTTTTTTTCCCCAGAAGAAAGGAAGTCATATTTGGCTTGCATAATTAGGTGAAATTCCCAAGAGGAGCGCCATTAGAGCAGGATGTTGAATGATTGACAGTGCCTATAAGTGGAGGCATGCTGAAGGGATTGGATGGGGAAGAATTAGAAAGGAAGGTGATTTGAAGATTGAAGCATCTGAGGCATATGTGCCAAATGGTAATCAGACCAGTTTTGGGTTGTGTTCTTTTTCAGAAGGGATCAAGTTGGATGAGGAAGCTGGAGCTTGGGTATAGACAATTGTTATGCTAAATTCTCTCATTTGCATTCGATCCTTTGGATAGTATAAAGACATTAAAGGACTTTGTGGAATAAAGTGACATAAGTGAAACCATGCTTTAGAAATATCACCATGGTAATAGAACCTAAGGTGGGTACAAAGGGGGGAATTATACTACAAGCTCATTAAGTCTGCAGTTCCCAAACAGACTTGTAGATGCCTTAGGCATTGATGAGCCATCTTAAAGAAGCCACACATTCTTACGTGCATCACTTTATGAACAGAAAATATTTTTTACTCAAATGTGTTTTACCATTTCAAAAATGGTGTATTTTCCCAGTCCGCCATGACTGGGAAAATATAAATTTATTTGAAAGCGTTACAGAATTCAGGATAGCTTTTCTTTAATTATGAATTTTGTCAAATAAAAGGTAATAAAGTACAACTATTATTGTGTCAGGGTCCAAATCGTTCCTGGATTCATTGATATATTTATCAATTTGTGCATTTATCCTTGACATATTTGTCTTTAGAACAACATATTAAAGTGGTTAAGAGCCAGTGTTTATGGACTTGCCCCAGAGATCTCCCACTTATTAACAGGAAGTGGATTTTTAATTAATCTCTCAAAATCCCATGTTTCTCATTTGCAAATCTATCAAAATAATAGTAATTTCACCTGATTTTTGAGGATTATGAGAGATTATGAATATAAAGTATTAAATATAATGCCAAACGCGTAGTAAGATATCTAAGGTATTATTACTGTTAGACAACATTTGGTAGATGTTACATGTGTGCATCCTATTCAAAAACTGAAAAGTACACTCAAATCATTTCTTTAGTAGTTTGCCTTGTGTTCACATATATGGTGCTTACTGGATAACTAATTTGTGAAAGCACACTCTGAATGCCCCTGTTAATCACTGTTGGAGAATGTAGAAATCCTGTCTTCCCACTGTATTCCCATCAAGCAGAATGTACAGAAGAACGTGTTGTTCAGTGTTCAGGTCAGAGGCTCTGGGGCTGGCCAAGCTGCAGTATCCACTTTGTAACAGCGTCCATATGGCAGGCCTTGACCTCCTTAGGGCTCTGCCCATGCAGGGAAGGAGAGGCAACAGATAGTTGCTAAGGTAATTTGCTCTGGTATAAAAACTTGCAGCATGTAGATCCCAGCAATGGATACTTGTCCAGTTGGCCAATCCTAGAGACTCTGTAAGTTTTCCCAATAAACCTATGTCTCTATCACTGTCTCTGGGTCTTGTCTTTGGCCTTACTGGACCTTTACTCACCCTAGGTTTAGAGTCTGCTAAGGTAAGCCTGCATATCAAGTGATAGAGAATCAAGATCAGAATCAGTAGATTTAAAATTATAACTTACTCTTGATTCTTTTATTGGAGTGATATGTCAGTTATTATTAGCTTATACATTTGACCCTTGAACAATGTGGGGGTTAGGGGCACCAACCCCAGCATAGTCACAAGCCCATGTATAACTTTTGACTACATAACTACTTACAGCTTACTGTTGACCAGAAGCCTTACCAGTAACAATAAAGAGTTAACTGATACATATTTTGTTAGGTGTATTATATACTGTATTCTTACAATACAGTAAGCTTGAGAAAAGAAAATGTTATTAAGAAAATCATAAGAGAAAATACATGTATAGTAATAAACTGTAAATATCTCTATACTGTATAAGTAGACTTGTGCAGGTCAAGTATGAATGGAGATTCTAGCCAAAATGCAATAAAAATAGAAGTGTTGGATAACGAGCATTAATAAGTGTGGAAAAGAGGTATGAAGTCAGTTGTGTTAAAAGAGTAGAATTGACCTCTGCTGGATTTGGTCCATCAGACTGAAAGACAAAGCAGTTGATCACAGAAGGGGAAAAAAAAAAAAAAAGAACAAAATACGTTTCATGCATGTTCTCTTGCATTTATTTAGGGTCTAGTTCTTCATGTCCAAAGTGTGTATGGCAGAATCGAATGCCAACATCACTATATGAAAATTTGCTCATGGTCTTAATCTGTGAATCACAGGAACCCATTTATAATTTATTAAATGTTTGCTATTCTATTTATCTTTCTTTAAAGCAGGTCTGTGCCTGTTGAGTGATTTGTACACACGTGCTGAGCTGGATACCTTTATGTTCTGTTTCTTTGTCTTAAAATCACTTAGCTAGTTTTGAATAAAAAAGGCTTTGTTGGGAAGGAGGAAAAGAAGCTGGGAGATGGGGTAGGAAGAAAGAAAGTGTTTTATAAGCTTCATTGCAAAGAAAATCTGGCATTCCTTTTTTTTAATTTTTTTTTTAAGATTTTATTTATTTATTTGACAGAGAGAGAGAGATCACACATAGGCAGAGAGGCAGGCAGAGGGAGAAGGGGAAGCAGGCCCCCTGCTGAGCAGAGAGCCCGATGCGGGTCTTCATCCCAGGACCCTGAGATCATGACCTGAGCCGAAGACAGAGGTCTTAACCAACTGAGCCACCCAGGCACCCCCTGGCATTCATTTTAATTCAGTGTGGTGTTTGCTTTGGTGAATTATGCTCACACATTTCTAGTCAACAGGGTAGAACACAGATCATCTGAAAAATGAAAATCTTTGCTCTTTGTATTATGAGAGATGTTCAAATCTATCCTCATCCATCAATCTTATCTCCTTGCCAATATTAGGCATGCTGCCTAGGGAGAGGATGCTATCAACCATTGATATAGAACCACTTATTTAATTTAGTTACTACATCCTGTTGATTTTTATGAGTGGTGGGGGAGCTCTTTGAAAGGACCTGTTGTCTTGACAGATGTGCCCTGCTGTGTAGCACGGGGCATTTTGAATGATTTTCCCATCTCAAATCTTTTTCCCTACTATCCAGTTAGAAAAGTAGTCCACAGTACTTGGGAAATGTTGGTATCTAAATCTTTATTGTAGGTTCCATTGTAGTAAGAAGAAATGTAAGTGGGTGCACTTTATTTCCACAATTATGTTGCTGAGTATTTTGGCTATTGTCCTAGTGTTGTAATCAGTGCCTTTTAATGCCATCTACATTTTGGACAGCAGGCATAAAGCTCTGTTGGTTTATCTCTCAGAGAAATAAGATTACCCCCCAAAAGATAGCCATTTATGATATATGCACCTTTGAATAATTAAGTGAGCTACCGAAGAGGAAAAGGATCCTAATCAGCTTTCAAACTGTGATTGTGCCATGCACTGAATCATTCCTTTATGAATACATTTCTTTCGGAGCATGTATAATTATGAACCTTTTTATTTTTTCTATCTCTGTAGGAACTGGGAAGTAACAGCCCTCCACAGAGAAACTGGAAGGGAATTGCTATTGCCCTGCTGGTGATTTTAGTTGTATGCTCACTCATCACTATGTCAGTCATCCTCTTAACCCCAGGTAATTTGTCTTTATTCCTCTCTTATGATGGTGTTGTGGATGATAATTTTGCATTCAAATGCCTTAAGAGGGTAGCCATATGTGGTATCTTAAGACACATTGGCATTGGTTGGAATTTAAAAAAATGCATAACCAGACATTTTGCAAATGGCACAATAATTTTGTGGTTCAAATATCATGCGAGATATTTTGGGGAAGCCGAAATGTAAAATATGTACATTGAGAATGCCAAGGAGATCTTTAGTCTCCATGGCTACTTAGAGACTTATTATGTTTGTCAGTTAATAAATGCGGGAGACATTTGGCTTTCATTGTACGTTGACGATGAGGGAGTGGGGTCTGGAAGTCCCCGTATGGGGGTGATAGCTCAACTGTAATGAGGGTGGTGAGGGAGAATTTGAGAGACAGTGAGGGTTCGATCAAAAGAGAATGAGGTCAGCCTCTAAATGCTTCTTTCTTCTGTTCCTTTCTTTCCTTGTAGTTTCTATATTCCCAGTTTCCCCTTGTCTAAAGAACATTGCCAAATTGCCCTTGCAATGATCTTTAAATTGTGTCCTTTACATTAAAGAGTTGAACACTAATATATAAATTAGCAGTAGACTTAATTCTTCTTTGGGGATTATTTCAGTACCCGGAAGTTTTACTCCTCTTTAGTAGGTGCTAATATTGGAAGACAGAGAAAGGCTGCTGACTTTTAAATCTCCCCAAAATGTCTTCCAATAGCAAATGCATTTGGCATGCTGCTCCCCCCACCCACCTTGCTTTCTCAAAGACTGGACACCCATAGATTGCTCAGGATTGTAAAAAATAGTCATTTCTGGAATAGGATTAAGCTAGTCCCCAAATCAACTCATGTAATGACATTACAGCCTGTTGTTGAATAATACATATTTACACTTCAGTTCTTGCCCCACTTTTGTTATTTTTAAGCCCTTAAACACTTTGAATTTATTTCCTCATGTGCAAAATGGGATTAACAATAATAGCTCTCTTTCAGAGTTATTTAGTCAACTAATTACAGTGACTAATTACATAAATGACAGTATCAATTGCTCCAATGTAGTACTTTGTGAAATATACCATCTTTGTAAAAATATTGGCTTTGAAATGTATAAATTGCCAAAAATAGTTTGTAATTATGATTTAACATAAGAGATTGGAAAAGGATTTAAAGAAATCAGGAGGGAGGAAAGGGGAGAGAAAGAGAGAGGAAGGAAGAAAAAAAAAAAGAAAGGGAAGAAAGATGAGAGAGAGAAAGAAAAATCTTCCCTGATAAGAGCTGACTTATCTAGTGTTCTCTTCAGACCCTGTCTTAACTGCCTCATGTGTACATCTGCAATACAGTATAATTGAGCAATGTGATGGCTTTGTTAAAGGAAGATAAGCTTATGTTCAACATAGTGCTCCACTTAAAGAATTTTAATGTAATTATTAGAAAAATGAATGTCTTGGGTATACTGCCTTCTACCGGGGACTGTTAGCCAGATGGAGAAATTGGTGGCCTGATGCCTGTGTGTTTCTCTTAAATTTTCTTCCATCTGATTATAGTAGCTTTTCCCGCTGATTGATTTTCTCAGAATTTCTTGTTACTCTCTGAGGCAATTGTGATACTTTGGGGTCCTTTGAATATTTGATATAAGCAAGACCTTATAGAGTTGGCCACTGACTCAACTTCTACCAGCTGTTTCCATGTTGTTCAATATAAAAATAGAGTATGGTTGGAATAAATTTGTCATGCACTCACTCATTTTTTAAAGCAAGGACTTTGGGCAAGACACACCTTGGTTTGAGTTCTGGTTCTATAATTTCCTGGTTTTGTGAAATTGGCCAATTATTTAACCTTGTCCAGTATTTCACTCCTCTGTATTATGGGTGCAACAGATTGTGCAACGTTACAGTGTTATTATGAGGGACAGATGACATAAAATAATTCAAGTGTTTAGTGTCTAGCACTGCTGTTGCTATTCCTCTTATTATTTCTATTCTTCGGTACTTATTGACCACCAGACACAATGCCTAACACTGTGTTACATGAGGGAGATTTCTAAGAAAAAACATAAAGTCTCTCTGGAATATAGATCTTCTATAATTTCAATTTTAAATTGTGGCGGGGGAAAGGGACTAAATATTTAATCTGGAGTCAGCTTTTCAGTCGTCTGTTCATTCATTTATTCGTTCATCAATAAATAGTTATGGAGTTCTTAGTACATTCTAGGTGCTATGGGTAGTTGGCCTTGCTTTCTCCTGGTTTATATCCATCACCTCAAATCCTTTTCCCTAATGACACAAACACAACAACCACACATCCTCAACCCAAAGACTTAATTTCTTGTGAGATTAGTCATATGAAGGGAAGTAGCAATTATTTTTAGATTTATAGTTTATTAAGTACACTTAACATACCACGTGTTCAAAGGTCTATGGTTTTTACTGTTATTTTTGTCAAGAATATTATGATACGAAAAATAAAAGTCAGGATGCTGGAGTGGAAAAAGTATTGTTATAGGGAACAGTTAAACTGGGTTATGCACTCTTTGTATGTACACTGAATGCCACCAAGGACTTGGGAAATTATAGAAATTGATGAAGTAGGTAGGTGTAATGAGGGTGGTTAGGAATTTACTTGAGTTATGAGCAAGCAAATACCAGTCTAGTTACAGGGCCTTCATGATGGGCTCGAACTGAACAGCATAGTAAAATATAAGGCAGGGAGACTAACTGTTTGTGGCCTAAGACTTGAGTCAGAAGCCTGGAAGCAATCCTAGAAGTTAGGTAGTCTTGTCTTCTCCATGAGACAGGGAAAAACCTGAGATTGCTTAACCTAGAATGTGCATCGAGCCCATTAGTGGATACTTTTGGTTTAGGGCATGTGTGTGTGCATGTCTGTGATCAGACTCCAGTGCTCTAATTACACTGTGTCTTCCTCTTCTGACTCTCAGGTTTAAGACCCCTCAGCTGTGCTAGAATAGACCCACAAAGGAAAACCTCCATCTAGAAAGATAATGTACAGTACCTCTTTCTGTTGTTCCCTTTGTCCACCAGTAGCCTCTAAGGCCAACTTTCTAGGGAAAAATTCTCAGACAAATGGAATGTTTTAACCAGGAAGGGGAATCTGTGTCATGAGGAGAAACTTCTGATCCAAAAATTATTCAGCAAAATACTAGACCTTTTTTAAAAAAGGTTTTATTTATTTATTTGCGAGAGAGAGAGAGCATGTAACAGGGGGAGGAGCAGAGGGAGAGAGGACAAAGCAAAGTCCTGATGACTGCAAAGTTCTATGTGGGGCTCCATTTCATGACCCTGAGATCATTACCTGAGCCAGAACCAAACCAAGAGTAGGATGCTTAGCTGACTGAGACACCCAGGTGCCCCTCCATATGCTTTCTTTAGCTATATGATAACCTTGGGCAAATCATTTACCTCATTTGACATCAAGTGTTTGGTTGAAGAAGAGCATCTTTGGTTTAGCAGCTTATGAAGTGATCTTTTGAAGTTTCTTACAGCTCAACTATCTATGATCTAATATAATAACAACAGCAATAATTATGGCTTGTTTGGTAACAAATGTAGCAACAGATTAAATCTGGTGAGCTCTCACACTAAGTCTCTTCTACTCTAAAAATATATTTAATGTTTTTTCCCCCCAGAGGGTGGGTGAAAGAAAGCAAATAAAAAGTTATCTAGTCTAAGAAATGATTTAGAAACTGTTTTGCTCAAAATAGCATCACATTTCGGAGGTAAGTGCTAGGGAATGCAAGCTTATAACCAGAGAAACACATGTTCATTGTAATTTTGGTTTGATTGCAAATTTTATTACAGAAGTAATTTGACACAGGTGTCTTAATTTCCAAGATTGTCAGCAACTTCCCTGCCTGGTGAAGAGAAGTCCTAATTATTTTTGAAGCGTGGGTTAACCACTCAAGTATTTCTTTAATAAGTAACTATTTTTGAAAGGAACAAATTATTCATTTCATTTTTTTATTAAAGGGCAGACTTATTTAGATGCATTGATCAAGCCGACATATTTTTTTTTTATCGTTGAAACTGAATCAGTTTAAAGAGAAAAGAGCACCCATGCTTATTTTCAGAATATGTAACTCCAAGGTCAGTATTTATACTCTGCAAATAGATGAATGTACATCCACGCCTAAGTTATGGAGGCTGGTCTTATTAGCCACGCATGCCCTGTGCAATCTCGTATTTCCATGGAATATATAGAATGAGAATGATCACAGTCCAGAATCATTTCATGCAGAATGCACTTACACATTTTGACCTGTTTTGAGAGGAGAGACACGTATTTCGTGAGTCAGAATGTATTTAGTGGAGAATATTCTTTAAGTTTTCAATGTGGTTGCTGTATTGAGATAGACAGTGATATGGACTGTGTGTAGTCCACCGATTTTCAGCAACAGTGGCCTGCTGCCCTTTGATTGGTGTCTCTAATCAGTCAGTGTCAAAACAGGGCCATTGGATTCATTTACTACTATGGCTGACTAAAGACAAAATTGTAAGGTACTGAAATTGTGTCTTCACCATTAGCTCTAGCTCTTCAGACAATTTTCTATTCCTTTAGTACTCTCTTGAGGTAAGCATCCTGAGTTGGTCTTTGCAGGTCTACCAGAGCATAAAAGAAAAGAAGCATTCATATATAAGACATCAGCATTCATGTATGAGTCATCAGGGCTCTGCTTGATGCCAGTTAAAGAAGAATTTAATAGGGATCATCTTGTTTCACTCTATGCATGCCTTTATTTTCACTTCTAGAAGTATGTCTAAGAGTAAGAATTTTACACTAATTTCAGATGCCATGTTGGGAAAGAATTAACACATGTTGAGATTGCCACTGTGGCGTTAACGGTTAGGTAAATCTTTACGTCGGGTAGGGATCTTGATCCATGAAGTTATGCTCAAATCATTCCCTAGAGCCAAGATTTAGAACTGAGAAAGCTGAGGGAACCAGAGAAATTTAGGCAGCCCTATCCAGAGAAATAAAACAAAAACTAGAAGCTAAAACTTAAGGATGTGTATCTGTCTTTGAAGAATGCCAACTTATACTTTTCAAAGAGAGTGTATAATCCTGTCATTTATTCCTCATAATATACCAACTTAAAGAAAGTGCAAAAAAGAAAAGGAAAGTGCAGTTTTCTAAGTAATACGGTTAAGGTCAGAAGACTTTGGATAACTTAGGTGCCTAGTTTGTGGAGAAAGGATTGCAGAGTAAGTGATTACATTGACCTTCATATCAGACTGACTTGAGTTTATGCCCTGCCTTGATAGGTGCTTGAAAATAAGACTTTGAGGAAAAGGATTCTTTCTTCCTGTTTTCTTACATACCGGGTTTTTTAATAAGGAATGATTTGACCTTTTGAAAGGAGGCTTTCAAAAGATTAATCTGTTCCTATTTATGAAAAAAAAATTTCTAGAAAGCATTGGATAAAATTAAGTATTTTGTTGGAATGGTGACAGCTGATTAGCTATTGTTATGCAAAAACTCAAAATGAATTTATTCTCGTTACTATTATGTTCTATCAAAACAATCGCTCCTGGTTATAGTTAGTTAAAATGTCATGTTTTTTATGTTGCAAGCAATCTCTTGGCAGCTGCAATTTAAAAGGTGTCATTTAAGCATCTGACCTGTGTTTTAAAATGTCAAAGCGACAATTAAACCATCCCATAATGCTTTTATGAGAGGGAAATAATGTTTTACAGATTTTAAGATTTGCATTACTCACTTGTAAACATCAACATCAACCAAGATGCAAATTGTTTATTTTATTTTGTTGAATTAAAAAAAGAAGATATGTTGTATTGATAGGCATAAGCTAAATTGTCTCTGCTTGTTTTTTCCAACAACAGCACAGATGAACCCATTTGAATATAGTATTACCCAGACATAATCAAGCTGCCAAAGAGAAAACAATGACAGTTTCTAATAGTTTCCCCCTGGATAACATGGGTTATTGTTGCTTTCCTAATAGATTTATCTCTCATGCTGAATGAAAAATAATTTTCTCCGATATTAATAAAGTAAGAGCAGTTATATTTTTTGTGTTTGCTTTCCAGTTACATTTACATTTAAGTCAAATTTGATTTCTTGTTCTCATTTTTTGTATTGTCTAATCAGATAAATCATGGATTTAGCTTACATTATGATGTGTTCAATTTAATGTCAGAAGAGAATCTGTTTTAATAAGCAACATTTATTAATTCCTTATTACAAGTCAGATATTATGCTAAGTGCTTTGTATGCACTATTTTATTTATCCTTACACCACTAATGTGAAATAGATACTATTAGTTTATGCATATTCTACATTGTTCGGTTGAATCTTACAAGTTAAAGTAAATTGTCTGTCACAGAACCAGAACATGGAAAAGCTGGCTTACTCTCCCAGGGCTTTTTGGCTCTAGCATGTGTCTTAACCTTTGAAATATAGGATAAGATATATTTTTGCACCCATGGAAAGTATAGGCAAGAAACATGTCGGGGGAAAAAAAGAAAAAAAAAAGTGGTCTGCTTCATTCTCACCCTGATTTGTTAATAAATGAGTTGATTTTGTATCATCTTTAAATGGAATGTGTAACACAGAAGGAATAAACTGGGGTACATAAGGGGAAAAGGGAAGGGATTGGCAGAAGTGGGCCACTGAAAGTTATGCATGTAAGTTCTGTATGCATTTTTATTTCAGCTATTATGTTTGGGGTTTCCTTTTTTATTTTTATTTTTTGGAACCTCAAATACCCATGATAAAATAAGAGGCTACATTTTCTTTCCTAAACCACACTGTACAAAAATTATATGTCACAGCTTTAAATATTTTGTCATATTTTTTCACTGAAATACAATTTTAGAAATGTGATAGCCTGGCCTCTAAAAATGGGAGGAACAAGACAGCCTGATCCTTGAGAAGCAAAGTTTCCTTAAAAGAGGATGTTGCATTCAGCTCCCTGTCCTCATGGAGGAAGAAAGTAAAAACTTTTAGCATACATTTGCCCCCTGTGTTTGTGGAAGGTGGCATTTTAATATGCAGTGATTTGCCGCGGAATTTATCATCCAGCTCCTTGTCTTTGAACTATAACTTAAGCTATCCCATTCTGGAGTTCATTCATTAGGTATAAGAGAAGACTCCATCTGTAGAAACTAATAAACAAAACAGACAGACAAATAAAAACCTTAATTAGCCTTTTAAAATATCCCACTTTCTGCCATTGTTCTGGTGAATGAAATATCAGCTGGGACAATTTCAATGAATGTTCATTGCTTTGACTTGTTTTCTACAATATTTCTCTTGGTCTAAGATTGTTCTACTGGGTGTAGGGCCCAATTGAATAAACTCTAGAAAAACTAGAATCTACGACTTGAGACTTGGGAAACATCTTTACTTACAGGGAAGACTGTTCCTAAAATCTGTGCATCACAGTTTGGCTTTTGCGTAGGGCATAGCAGATCCATGATCCTAGACTCACAGCTCACCTTGTTTCTCCTGGGGCATCATCTGTAATACAATAGGGGTGCAAGGCCAGTAAATTTACTTTTTTATATAGATTATAATTCAATATCGAGGAGTTCTAGTTACTCCGATACCTTATCTTTCCCAATCACATTCATTATCTTTATTCTCTGACTCAAAGCTTGGTGTTGAGAACAATTTTAATTTTATTAAAATGCAATTCATAGGTCACAATGCTGACCCAGTCAGGAGAGCATGCAACTCTTGATCTCGTGGTCATGAGTTCAAGCTCCACATTGGACATAGAACCTACTGAAAAAAAAAAAGAAATTGGCATGAAATTATCAATTTTAAAGGGAATGATCCAGTGACATTCAGTATATTCACAGTGTGTGCAACCACTACCTCTAACTGCAAAGTGTTTGTATGACCCCAAAAGGAAATCTTATACCCAGTGAGCAGTTACTGCCCATTTTTCTCTACCATCTCTAGCAATCACCAATTTGTTCTTGCTCTTTTCAGATTTACTTATGTAAATATTTCATGTAAATGTGACTAAACAATATGTTATGTTTTATGCCTGACTTCTTTGACTTAACATAACATTGTAGACATTCATCCACGTTTCAGATATTAGTACTTCATTCCTTTTATTGATGAATAGTATTCCATTGTACGTATGTACCACAATTTGTTTATCCTTGTATCCACTGATGTGAATTTGAGTTGTTTTTGCATTGTGGCTGTGGGGAATAGTGCTGCTATCAACATATGTGTACATGCATTTTTTGAGTCTTACTATTATTTTCACGGTTAGGGCTCTATAACTAGGAATGGAATTATAGGATCATATGGTAATTCTCTGTTTAACTTTTTGAGGAACTGCCAAACTATTTTGTACATCATTGGAACTATCTTACATTCCCAACAGCAATACACACCTGTTCTAGTTTCTCCACTTCCTCACAGACACTTGTTACTTTATTTTTTTTTTTTTAAATGATAGTCATCCAAGAGATGTGAAGTGGTATCTCATTTGGCTTTAATTCGCATTTCCATAATGGTTAGTGATGTTGAGCCTCTTCTCGTGCTTATTGGCCATTTGTATGAAGACATACAAATGTCTTTTATTGGCCTCTTCTTGTGCTTATTGGCCATTTCTGTGAAGAAATGTCTATTTCAGGGGCGCCTGGGTGGCTCAGTGGGTTAAAGCCTCTGCCTTCGGCTCAGGTCATGATCTCAGAGTCCTGGGATCGAGCCCTGCATCGGGCTCTCTGCTCAGCGGGGAGCCTGCTTCCCCCTCTCTCTCTGCCTGCCTCTCTGCCTACTTCTGATCTCTCTCTGTCAAATAAATAAATAAAATCTTTAAAAAAAAAATGTCTATTTCAGTCCTTTGCTAATGTTTTAATTGGACTTTTGGTTTTATTGTACAAGTTCTATATTCTGGATATAATCTCTTGCCAGATACATGATTTGCACATATTTTCTACTATTCTATAAGTTGTCTTCACTTTTTTGATAGTGTCCTTTGATGCACAAAGTTCTTAATTTTGATGGAGTCCATTTATTTTGTTGTTGTTGCTCATTCTTTTAGTATAACATCTATGAATCCATTGCTAAATCCAAGTCATAAGGACTTACCAGTATGTTTTTTTAAAGAGAGTTACAGTTTTAGCTTATCTTTTGGATCATTACTTGAGTTTGAGTTAATTTTGGTATATGGTGTAAGGTAGGGAATCCACCTTCAGTTTTTACATAACATACATTTCTCTTAGCACCTTTGTTGAAGAGACTATTCTATTCCAATTGTATGGTTTTTCACCCTTGTTGATTATCACTGATCACAGATAATATGGATTTATTTAAGGATGTGCAATTTTATATATTGCTGTATCTGTTTATCCTTGTGCCAGCATCACACTGTGTTGGTTACTGTAGCTTTGTAGTAAGTTTTGAAGTGAGAAAGTATGATTGGTCCAAATTTTTTTAAATTGTTTTGCTATTCAGAGTCCCCTGCAATTCCATATGAATTTGAAAATTGGCTTTTCCATTTTTGAAAAAATAGGCAGTTGTTGTTTTGATAGTAATTGTGTTGAATATGTGGATCACTTTGGTTAATATTGTCATCTTAGAAATATTAGCCTTCCAAGTAACAAACATAAATTGTACTTCCATTTATTTATGTCTTTGATTTCTTTCAGTAATACTTTGTGGTTTTAAATGTACAAGTCTTTAACTCTTTGGTGAAATTTATTCCTAAGTATTTTATTCTTTAGGATGTTACAATAAATAGAATTGATTTTTTAATATGCTTTTTTTTTTTTTTTTGATTACTCAATGCTGGTATATACAAATACAACTATTTGTAAAATGTTGATTGTGTATCCTTTAACTGTGCTGAATTCACTGATAAGCTCAAGGAGGTTATTAAGGATTCTTTGCTTTTTAGTGTATATAGTTTTATTTCTTCCTTTCTAAATTCACTTCCATTTATTTCTTTATCTTGCCTAATTATTCAGGCTAGATTTTAGTACAGTGTTGAATAGCAGTGGTGAAAATGAACATCTTTTTCTCATTTCTGATCATAAGGGTAAAGCTTTCAGTCTTCATTGTCTATTGTCTTAGCTTTGTATTTTCCATAGACGACCTATTGGTGAGGTTTAAGAAGTTTCCCTCTATTCCTGATTTTTAAAAAAAAGTTTTTGTAAGCAAAGAGTGATAGATTTTGTCAAATGCATTTTATCATTAATTGAGATGACTGTGTGTTTCTCCTTTTTTTATTTTCCCTATTAATGTGTTGTTACATTGGTTGATCTTCTTTTGTTGAGCTCCCCTTATATTCCTAGGGTAAATCTCTCTCCTTAATGATGGATAACCCTTTTGATATGCTGACGAATTTGATTTGTTATTTAAAAAAAAAATTCTGCCATTCTGTGCTAGTATTGCATTGAGGATTTTTGCATCTATATTTACAAAGAATATTGATAAATTGTCTTTTCTTGTATTTGTCTAGATTTGGATCAGGATAATTCTAACTTTATAGAATGAATCAATAAGTATTCCCTCCTTTTTCTGGTTTTTGGAAGAGTTTGAGATGCATTGGTGTTAATTTTTTTTTTAAGTGTTTTGTAGAATTCACAAGTGAAGCCATCTAATTCTGTATATTTCTTTATTGGAATGTTTTTCATTACTGATTCAATTTCTTTTTTTAAATTTTATTTACTTGTTATACATCTATACAGAGTTTCACAACCCTGAGATCATGACTTGAGCCAAAATCAGGAGTTGGAAGCTTAACTGACTGAGCCACCCAGGAGGCCTTACAACAACTTATTTTGAATTGATGCCAATTCAACCTCAATAGCCTACATAAACTATTTTTATATAGCTTTGCCCTTCCTTGTATTGGTTTTGTTGCAAATTACATCTTCTATACATTGTACTCCCTTTAACATAGATTTAAAATTATTTCTTTCTGCATTTGTCTTTTATATCATATAAGAAATGTAGAGGGGAGTTCCAAACCAAATACACAGTAATACTGACTTTTATGTTCACCTATGTAGTTATTTTTACTAGAGTTCTTTATTTTTTCATCTGATTTTAAGTTAGTAATATCCTTTTACTTCATCCTAAAAGACTCCCTTTAACATTCCCTAGAGGTCAGATCCACTTGTCATGAACCTCCTCAGCTTTTGTTAATCCTGGAATGTTACAGTTTCTCCTTCAATTTTGAAGGATGATTTTGCTGGATATAGGATTTTTGGTTGACAGCTTTTTCCTTTTAGCACTTTCATAATGATATCTCATCTCCTTCTGGCCTCACAGTTTTCGATAAGAAATCTGCAGTTAAGCCCACTGAAGATACCCTATATGTAAGTCGATTGTCTTTTGCTGCTTTCAAGATTGTGTATTTGTCCTTAGCTTTTGGCAATTTGATTACAATGTGTCTCAGCCCAGATCTCCCTGTGTTTATCCTTTTTGGAGTTTTTGAGCTTCTTGAGCACATAAATACATGTATTTTGATAAATTTAGCAGGTGTTTGGCCATTATTTCTGCAGATATTCTTTCTGTCCTTTCTTTCCTCTCTGTTTGGGACTCCCTTTGTTCATATGTTGGTAGGCTTAATAGTCTTCCAGATATCTCTTAGGTTTTGTTTTCTATTCTCTTCTTTTCCTCAGGGTAGATAATTTCAGTTAGGCTAAATTCTAGCTCACCGGTTTTTTCTTCTGCCTCCTCAAACCTACTATTTGAATCCTCTAGTAAATTTTAATTCTCATTGTAGTACATTTTAGCTCCAGATTATATGCGGATTTTTATTTTTATTTTTTTATTATTATTTTTTTAAATGCGGATTTTTTTTAAAAAATTTCTATCTCTTTAGTGTTATTCTCTGTTTTTTATAAATTGTCCTCATGGTTTCCTTTTGCTTTTTGTTCATGGTTTTCCTTTAGCTCTGTGAGTATATTTAAAACAATTGATTTAAAGTCTTCATCTCATAAGAAACTTGCCTATCCTTCCTCAGGGGCAGTTTCTGTTAATTTCTTCTGTCAGTGGGCCATACCGTCTTGATTCTTTCCATGCTTTTAATTTTGTACTGAAAACTGTGCATTTTGAATACAATAATATAGAACACCTGATATTGGATTCTTCCCCCTCTTAAGAGTGCATTTTGTTGTTGTTGTTTGCCGTAGACTGTAGCTGTTTTTGTTGTTGTTTAATTGACTTTTCTGATGTATTTTGAAAAGTCAGAATTTTCTATCATATGTGGCCTCTCAAGTTTCTTTTCCTTTAGCTTGTGTTCAACTAGTATTTTTACAAAGAATTCCTTGAGTGTTAGGAGCCAGACTCTCCCATTCTTTTCAGATTAGTTCTGTGCTGGGGTGAGTAAGTAACTACTTAACCTGGTCATTTACAGCTCTGCCTTAGCATTCACTTCCTGTTTTTATTAAGCCTAGAGTTCAGTCAGAGGTAGAAACTTTGGGTCTTCTCAGGTCTTTCTTTTCTGAACATGGAACCTGCTCTCGTCATGTATGTGGTTTTCTGAATTTCTCAATATATGTAAGCACTTTGAATTTCTAATTTCTTAAAGAAAAGCTCACCCCAGATTTTCTTCTCAAGCTTGAGTGCTCTATTTTATGCCTTACCTGTAATTTTTTCCCCCAGAGAGCTGTGGCTTATTCATTTGCCTTATAGCATTTTTCAGAATATCCACTGATTTTCTGTGCTGGGTATTCTGGGTCTGGTGTAAGAAAAATAAGTGCCTTCTGTCAGTCTTTCCAGTAGCCCCAGACAAAGCAGAGCAGGCAAACACAGTTTCTTTGAGATAAGGTCTACTCTGCTTCTTCCAGAACCCAGTGACCAGGGTCACATACTCTAAATGCAGGCTGTTGACTTAAAGATCAATACTGAGCTAGGTCGGGGATTGGAATAATGACAAATACAAATGCC